>QRFJ01000778.1:41339-263992 GCA_006176705.1 Cocos nucifera
TCCTACCATTTTTCATCACCTGCTAATTCTTGTCCTTTGACTTTGGTCAAACATTGACCTTTGACCCTTGGACATTTGCCCATATGTCATGCACTTATTGGAGAGCAGATAGGGGCTTGTCCCCTCTCTAAAAATTGGAAAGAAAGGGGTGCATGCCTAGGATGGCGTGCGCCCATGGATAGGGATAGCTGGATTTCCATATGGATGGGACTCCAGGTTACTTCTTGGATTCAAACTAGGTGACCCTCACCTATAGACTTTGACTAATCTTAGGCACCACCTTATGATGAATCTATGGGTCTCTCATCTGATTGGATCAGGTGATGTCATCCCCCCAATCAGATTTAGATCTGATTAAAAGAAGCAACATGATGGGCTAAGGATTTGTGGCACTGCATGGCGCAGCAGGGTCTATATAAAGACCTGTCTGTGCCACTTTTCATAGACTTCTCTCCTAGCCCATGCCCCAAGGCTGCTCCTCTCTCTCCTCCATGCCACCTTTTTGATCCTCTCTCTCCTCTCCACACCCAAGGCAGTTGGGCTTCAAATTAGTGCGAGTCAGGCAAGAAATGGCTGATGAAAAAGGAAGAAGGCAGCACTACTGCAGAGACGACGGATGATTGATAAACATCATAAATTTATTAATAAAAATATTAATTTATTAATTAATTTATATTAATTTTTAAGAATTATTAATCAATTTATATATAATTTTTAAAAAATTCATATTTTTATTAATTAAAAAATTAATTAAAAAATAATAAAAATAATAAAAATAAAAAAATAAAATTTTATTATCAATAGAAAGAGCTCATTTTTCTGATCACAATGAAATAAATTTCAAGTAAAACAGAGCTAAAATAAAAAAGATATGAATTTTTAAAAATATAAAATAAATAAAAATTAAATAAAAAAGAAAACGGCTCAGCCGGCTCCGCAAGCCGAGCCACCAAGCCAAGCCGAGCCATCAAGCCGACTCAGCCGTTGAAGCCATCAGCCGGTCCACGATCTAGGCGTGGACCGCCAGCTCAGCAAATTCCGGCGAATCAGAGATTGCCACGTGGTGGACCTAGACCCCTTAAGGGTCTACAGAAATTTATCGCGGCTCACAAGGGTAATTTAGTCTTTTTGTCCGACAACAGCGGCGCTGATTGGTTGCGGTGTGCGGTGCGGCCGGTCCACGCGGTCCATGGGAACAGTTATTGCGCGATCGGACGGATGTGGTTGTTTGCGGTCAGGATCGGACGGCTGTGGTTGCTTCCGAATTTTATTCAGATACAAACATCACGCGGATCACCATCGGACGGCAGCGCTCGATCCAGGCGATGATCCGACGGTCCAGAATGCTGCCGGCGGTGATCAAGACTCCCGAAGCGCGATTTGCGGCCAGATTTCCTCGATCAAGCGCGATCCAACGGCCAGAATTTAATCCGACCCGATCTGAGCTTATCTGCATCCGATTTTGATGATTTTTGGACCGTTGGATTCCTATTGAACGGCTGGATTTTATCAGATTTATCAGAGTCATATCAGAGCTATTTTGATTCAAATTTTATCCAAATTTCTTTGTATTTTGATGATTACAAAGGCTATTAGTCCCATATTGCCTTTAGAAAAAATATCCAGCCCTCCTAGCTCTATAAAAAGGACCCCAGGCCATCAAAAATTGAATATCTCCGATCAAGGTGAAGCTTTGGTACAGGGCGAAGCCAGGCTATGGGTTAAAGGCTGCTTCGAAGCAACGGGTGCCGAGAAGAAGAGCCGAGCTTCTACACCATCTTTCTGCCAATGCCGATCCAAGATCAGAGATCAGGCTATTTTATTTTATTTTTAAATTTTATGTATTTAAATTCTGAAATTTTAATTAATAAAAATTTTATTTTTGCATTTTAATTTCTTGCTTTTAATTTTTATTGTAATTTAATTTCTGCACTTTAATTATTATTTTTTGCAAGTAGATGCTAAGATCTAACTAGTAGATCTTAGTACCAAGTTTAAATTCTCTGCATCTTTTAATTTTTGCTTTTTATTTTCCGACTTCACTTTTGATCTTGAAAATTCTTCTTTTTTTCTTTTTCTTTTCAAAAATCAAAGATTTCAAATCTAAAAACACTACCTTCCCTGTGGATTCGACCCGACTCACTACTATCTATACGTATTTTCAATAATTTTAAGAAGTCGGATTAAACTGATAAACACGGTGTCTTAACGACAGCATCGCGTCCCTATCAAGTTTTTGGCGCCGTTGCCGGGGAAGGCATGGATATTAAATTTTTGATCTCTTTGATTTTTCTATAAATAAATTATAAATAAAATTTTTATTTTCTTGCTAATTTTTTTTTATTATTTTGCAGGAAAAGAAAAAAAAGAACAAAAAGAATCAGAAGTTTTGCCTGGTGAGATCAATCCTAACCCTAGTTCTCTTTTCTTTTTATTTTATTTATTTATTTATTTTATTTTTAAATTAATTTAAAAAATATTCATTTAAACCTAATTAAAAAATCTCATGATAAGATTAGAAATCTTAACTGCTTAGAGCATGCATCATATTAGTTTTATTTTTATCTTTATTTTTATTTTTATTTTTTTTGGTGATTGCTGGAGGCAAGGTAAGCCTTTCATAATTTAATTAGTTGCATGCATCTAGTTTAAATTGCATAAAACCCTTTGATTGAATTTTTTTTTTTTTTTTGTTTTATGCATATTCATATTAAATCAAATTAAGGGCACAACCCAATTAAACAAGATAAGGTGGGGATTTGATCACCCTTCCTTAGCCCACAAACAACCAACCAGCATCCTGCATTGACCTAAGCCTTTAAATTAAAATCAATTAGACATCAACCCTAGGAACTCGAGCTCAATAGGACAAGGAATCCTAAGAGTTGAACCGGGTTAGGATAAGTCAATTTGACTGGTGTCTAGGAAAGTGGTTCAGGGACGATTGGGCCCGAAGGAAGGTGGTTTCTAATTGGTTCCGTTCGCTTACCTGGCCAAGCATAATTGGTGTCTAAGGCAAGCAACGGGGGGACTCCCACCGACCTTACACTTACCTGGCTAGTTGATTGGCTAATCCTACACTTGGAGGGCTTGAAGGTGACCTTGGCAGTTAGGAGCTGTCTAGATCTAGGATAACCCTTAGTCAGGATTGATTGACCAACTTGATTGCTAACCAACATTAAATCTAATTAAACTAATTCTTCTCTTTCTTCTTAGTTCTAGGACTCCTTAGGATCTTTTCTTTAGAACTCTTCTTTCCTTACTCCTCTAAAAATAAAATAAAATAAAAATTAAATTAAACTAACTAAAAAATATTAAAAATGATAAATTAAATTAAATTAAATTAAACTTAAAATTAAAAAAATAAAAATAATTAAAAAAAATTAATTTTTAATATAATAAAATAATAATAATAATAATAATAATATAAAAAAAATAAAAAAAAAAAATCTAAAATTTTTTTTTTTGAAACCATACATTAGGGTTGCACTAATACATGCATGGTAGGAAATCGCTTTTTCTGATTTAGTTGAACTTAATTGAATGGTTGATTCACATTAAACATAATAATCAAATGGCTAATATGAAATCCTAATAGTCCAAAAATTAGATAAAGTTGACCTTCTTGATCAGAAAATAGATCAACTCCTAACCCTAGGTCAACAATCTTCTAATTATCAGGAGAGTTATTCAATCTGTGCTAGTCCAACCCATCATGTAAGTGAATATCCTATGACTGCACAGTTTCCATATTTTATCCAAGAACAAGTTCAAGCTACTCAAGGATACTCCAAATTGATTAATGACCCATTTTCAAATTCATATAATTCAGATTGGAGTAACTTTAATTTTTCTTGGACATCCCAACAGACTCAGGCTCAGACCCAAATTTCACTTGAGCAAAATTATCAAAATTATGCCTATAATAATGGTCAGCCTAGTCAGTTTAACCAGCCATCATATTATAATCAGCCTTCATACCCACCTCCTCAACAGACCAATCTAGCTGATGATAGATTTAACCAACTTCAACAATTAATTCTAACTCAACAGCAATCTATCGCCAGACTAGAAGCTCAAATAGGACAATTAGTTGAGTCTAACATGAGGAGAGAACTAGATCAACTACCGAACCTACCAATTTCAAATAACCCACCTAATGACCACCAACCACCTGGATTAAATTATCAATCTAATGTTTCATCTAAGAATCTCCAATTTGAGAATACCAAAGTAATTCCTGAACTTAAAAGCTATAGGATTCTTATGGACCCATACCAAGACCAGGTGAGAGAGGCTAGTACTGATGCTAGCCAAAATAAAAATTTAGAGAAAATTGGTTAGTACTGAGACTAACCACATAGAAGAACCCAAGCCAGGAATTAGTACTGATGCTAGTTCCAGTTTAAATGAGATAGAAATAAGGGAAAAGAGAATAGATGATTTACCCGAGACTTATAAACCTAATGTCCTATTCCCTTCAACCCTAGAAGCTGGTTCTTCTTATAAAAATCAAAAGGCATGTAATGAAATGTCAATGGAGTTGTTTAAGCAAGGATCACATTAATTTACCTCCAGAATTAAAACCGCCTTTAGTCACCATTCCAGCACCCATTGAATCAAACTTAACTCCTAAAACTCCATTCATGAGCATTTTAGAAGAACAAATAGGAGTAAATTCTTAATAAACATGGGTCTGAGAATGGAATCATAAAATATATCCCAAAAATTAACAGTGAATATATCAATAATGGGATTAAAAATCAACTTTCTGAGATTGGCAATCCAAAACCATTGGAATTTGTCAATCCAATATTCGACACAGGATAGTGAGCTACATTGTGTCTGGCTGAAGACGGTAAACTTAGCGCTTGTTGGGAGGCAACCCAATATTTAGTTTTTATCTAATTTATCTTATTTTCTTTTTAGGATAATTTGAATAAGTTGGAGGGAGAGCTCAAATTTGTAAAGGCATGTGCTGGACCAAAATAAATAAATAAATAAATAAATAAATAAAAAATAAAAATATATATATACTGAGTTAGGTGTATTCTTCCATGTTCTTTATTACATCCTTTATTTTTTCTTCTCCATTGAGGACAATGTCGATTAAGTTGGGGGGAGGGAAAAATAAAAATTTTAAAATTTTAAGTCCTCGAAAAAGTTAGTATTTAGTATTTAGATACTTGATTATGCTTAAGAATCGAATAAAACTAAGCATTTTTAAAAGAAAATTGATGCACAGATTAGAGAATCTATGAGATATTGAGGAATCAAGTATTAAGAAAATTCAATAAAGAGTTAAGTCCAGAACATAAAAATTTTTTTTGGAGCATTTCTAATTATTTCTACTAGCATCAAAGAAAAGTCTACTTTTTATAGGCTTGTGTAGGGTAACTATACATTTCTTCATATAAAAATTTATTTTAATAAAATAGTTTTCAAGTACTTCTCACTGAGTAACCGGGCCTCTTTGCCTAAGCAAGCATTGAGTTTCGCGTCAAAAGGTGGGAAGGGCAAAGAAGCTCGTTGTAAAGCTAGTCTTAACTCGTAGCCTATTTGATTCGAGCTAGTAAGCCCGAGGGGTATTCTATACCTAGTGCCCTAAAGCCAACTGGTTTGGGAGTCATTGGCCCAAGACTCGCTACATGGATCAAATAGAAAGCTTAAGGAGTTAAGACACTCAATAGTGGTACAACGTTAAAAAAAAAAAAAAAAAAAAAAAAAAAAAAAAAAAAAAAAAAAAAAGAAACATTGGTTTCCCACCGAGTAACCGGGTCCCGTTGCCTAAGTAAGCAATGATATTCGCATCAAAAAGTGGGCAATGTGAAAATAAAAATTAATAAATGAAGGATGGAAGTAGCAATACACCTGCCTATATGAAAGTTTAGACAAATCAGAGATAAAAGTGGAATAATTTAGAAAAAGTTCTGAAAAATTTAATGTTCTTTACTTAATTTTTCTATTGATAAGTATTAATACCCCAATGATATATCTCATTTAAGCTCTACTGAATATCAATGGCCATTTTGAAAATTGCTTAGGTAAAATTCGAAACTCTAAAGTTAAAAGGTATTTAAAACTAAATTCTTTCTTTACTCGAGGACGAGCAAAGCTTAAGTTGGGGGGTGTGATAAGCATCATAAATTCATCAATAAAAGTATTAATTTATTAATTAATTTATATTAATTTTTAAGAATTATTAATCAATTTATATATAATTTTTGAAAAATTCATATTTTTATTAATTAAAAAATTAATTAAAAAATAATAAAAATAATAAAAATTAAAAAATAAAATTTTATTATCAATAGAAAGAGCTCATTTTTTTGATCACAACGAAATAAATTTCAAGTAAAACGGAGCTAAAATGAAAAAGATATGAATTTTTAAAAATATAAAATAAATAAAAATTAAATAAAAAAGAAAATGGCTCAGCCGGCTCCGCAAGCCGAGCCACCAAGCCAAGCCGAGCCACCAAGCCAAGCCAAGCCGACTCAGCCGTTGAAGCCATCAGCCGGTCCACGATCCAGGCGTGGACCGCCAGCTCAGCAAATTCCGGCGAATCAGAGATTGCCACGTGGTGGACCTAGACCCCTTAAGGGTCTACAGAAATTTATCGCGGCTCACAAGGGTAATTTAGTCTTTTTGTCCGACAACAGCGGCGCTGATTGGTTGCGGTGTGCGGTGCGGCCGGTCCACGCGGTCCATGGGAACAGTTATTGCGCGATCGGACGGATGTGGTTGTTTGCGGTCAGGATCGGACGGCTGTGGTTGCTTCCGAATTTTATTCAGATACAAACATCACGCGGATCACCATCGGATGGCAGCGCTCGATCCAGGCGATGATCCGACGGTCCAGAATGCTGCCGGCGGTGATCAAGACTCCCGAAGCGCGATTTGCGGCCAGATTTCCTCGATCAAGCGCGATCCAACGGCCAGAATTTAATCCGACCCGATCTGAGCTTATCTGCATCCGATTTTGATGATTTTTGGACCGTTGGATTCCTGTTGAATGGCTGGATTTTATCAGATTTATCAGAGTCATATCAGAGCTATTTTGATTCAAATTTTATCCAAATTTCTTTGTATTTTTATTACGATTACAAAGGCTATTAGTCCCATATTGCCTTTAGAAAAAATATCCAGCCCTCCTAGCTCTATAAAAAGGACCCCAGGCCATCAGAAATTGAACATCTCCGATCAAGGTGAAGCTTTGGTACAGGGCGAAGCCAGGCTATGGGTTAAAGGCTGCTTCGAAGCAACGGGTGTCGAGAAGAAGAGCCAAGCTTCTACACCATCTTTCTGCCAATGCCGATCCAAGATCAGAGATCAGGCTATTTTATTATTTTTAAATTTTATGTATTTAAATTCTGAAGTTTTAATTAATAAAAATTTTATTTTTGCATTTTAATTTCTTGCATTTATTTTTTATTATAATTTAATTTTTGCACTTTAATTATTATTTTTTTGTAAGTAGATGCTAAGATCTAATTAGTAGATCTTAGTACCAAGTTTAAATCTCTGCATCTTTTAATTTTCACTTTTTATTTTCTGACTTCACTTTTGATCTTGAAATTCTTCTTTTTTATCTTTTTTTTTTTATAAAATCAAAGATTTCAAATCTAAAAACACTACCTTCCCTATGGATTCGACCCGACTCACTACTATTTACGTATTTTCAATAATTTTATGAAGTTGGATTAAACTGATAAACACGATGTCTTAACGACAGCATCGTGTCCCTTTCAATGATCTTTAGAAGAAGTTTTGAAGATCCTCCAAATCAGATCTAGATATGATTTTTTAGAAAAATGAAAGAAAAGGAGAAGATCTCCAGATCTAGCTTGAGTGGATACTGATAGAGGTCAGCTGCTTGCGTGGCTAGATCCAGAACCTCAGGCAATCAGCAAAATCATCAACGGATAATTCGATTACCCATATCAAGATAAAACTAATTTAAATTTAATTTAATTTAATTTTTTTATTTATCAAATCATAAAATTAGATCTAGAAAATTTTAGATCTGATTAGGATCTAAGAAAAAATTTTTGAAATACGCCTCTCGATCCAATTAGATCTGAATGAACCTAAACCTGGGAAATCAGGATTTTTCCTTCACTCAGGAGTAGGGAGATAAGTGTTGGGGGTAAAATAATCCTCGCCAAAGTTCTTGGCCAAAGTCCTCAACCACCGACCTCCTTCCTATTGGAATTTATCAATTTCCTCAATAACGAGTTCGTATTGCAGAATCTCTCAATAGTACGCGGAAGTTCGGTGGCTCGATCTCAGATAGTAAGAGGGAAATGCTATTTTACTAACCTTACTACTTAACTTGAGATGAGTGGCAGGACCCAAGTTCGACTCTCCCAACCTTAATTGGTGGCAAACATGGAGGACGATCAAACTCCTTTAATCGCGCTACCCTTGAATGAACTCCTCCAGTCGTGCTCCCTCTAGATGAACTTCTCCAACTGCGCTCTCCTCGAATGAACTCCTCCAATCTTGCTCTCCTTGAACGAACTCCTCTAGTCGCGCTCCCTTCAAATGAACTCCTCCAGTCATAATCCCTTCGAACGAACTCCTCTAATTATGCTTCCTTCAGATGAACTCCTCCAATCATGCTTCCTCTAGATGAACTCTTTCAGTTGATCTCCATCCAGTCAAACTCCTTCCAGTCATCCAGAAGGACCTCATCATCCATGCAAATTTATCTCCCAACTCGACACAAACGAACCTGCATGTAGATAATCTTAAAGAAGTCCGAACTTCTCTAGAACTATCATGACTTAAAGCCCTTCACTGCCAACATATATTCCATCCGAACCTTAGTTATCAAATTTTAATAGGCTGGCACATCATGACAACAGACACCACTCTCCATAGCAAACTCCATATAGTCCTGAGTGGCCCACTATCAGACGGTTATGGCTATCACCATTAGTTTGTTATAGGCTTTGTCTATAAAAAGGATCCTTTAGATACGTGTTTCTCTGAGCTTTCTTCTCCTTCCTATCACTCTGCTACTTAATATCCTAAGCACTCCATTCTAGTTGGTCAAAAAATTAACTTGAGCATCAAAGGGTCCTACCAGAGCCCCCCACCTCTGGTTTGGACTTTATGTTGCAGGTCCCATTGGCAGCCTCGCCTTCTACACTCCAGCCACCTTCAACATCCTCATGGATTTTTGCATCAATAGAAATTATCATTCATCATATGATGATTAGGTCACACTCTCGGGATGGTGATCAGGTTAGCTAGAGCTTTTCTTAAGCCTAGTCATTGTTTGTTTAATGCACCAAACTCAATCATGTTAATGGTTGAACCTAACCAAGACTTTTGGTGGAGGCCCTAGCCTACCGAAAGATATCTGGGGCAAAACCTAAATACTATAAATTATTTAGATAAATAATTCATTAAGAACCTACCTATAGATGTACATGGATTAGTTAGAGCTTTCCTTGGGCCTATATGTAGTCTATGTAGATTCTAGTACCTACTAGAAAATTAAAGTAATTCCTTGAATTGGAGGTAGAGGCTATCAATTCGTACAAAATAGTTAGAGAATCTTTAGACTAAAGTTCAAGTCTCTAGGCTTAAAATAATTCATATATATTAGGTCATTATTCTCTTTTCTCCAGATTATGGCTAAACCCTAATTGCTCCGATTACTGTCAGACAATGATGTATTTATGGGATCTAACTTCGATAATTAGTATCGAAAGTTGAATTTGGTTGAGTAGTATGAATGGATTAGTGGTGGGGCTTCTAAGTCTAGTAAAAATAAAATGTCCAATGTTAATCCAAATCAGGTAGAGTGCTTTGATCTACTATTAGAAGTAGGATCACAAGAAGAAGAATTGTCTTACTTACTTTGACCTAGATAGGCTGAATAAGAGAAAGAAGCAAAAGTTGCTCATCAAGGATGTTATATGATAACACCTTAAAATTTCTATATTTGAGATTCTACCACCTATGTATTGGATATCAGTAGTCCTATGCAATTCATTGCAACGACTACAAGTGAAGTAGAAATATTCAAAAATGATGAGAGATTCCTGAATGTTAGGAATGGAAGTTCTAATCCAATCCTAGCTTTAAGAGTCATCAAGCTAATTTTTAATACAAATATTGTCATTTTGAGTGATTATCACTAATGTCCATTGTTTATAATAAATATGATCTCTGTTGGTCTTTTGGCTAGAGATGGTTATCATTTATCTATAAAGAAAGATTATTGTGATATCATTATAAATAATATTACAATAATACATGGATAATAAAAAATGACATATAATATTTATACAGTCTATTAAGTTTAATGTACATATTTAATAAACACCCAAGTTAGATAATGTCAAGGATGTCTACCTTTGGCATTATAGGCTTAGTCATGTTAATGAGAACAAGACAAATAGGTTGACCTTAGAGAAAAACCTCAACATCAATGATTATAAATCATTGTCGACCTATGATTCTTATCTTCTTGTAAAGATGACAATGTCATCTTTTACTGAAAAATGTGAAAGAACCGGTAAAGTTCTGTCTTATACATAGTGATATATGTGAACTTATGAAACTCAAGTGCCAAAGAAGGATATCAATATTTTATTATAATTATAGATGACCTATCTAGGTATGGGTGCATCTAGCCTAAATCATTTGAAATATTCAAATGATTCAATAATGAATTAAAAAAATAAACTAAAAAAGATATTAGAACTCTTCAATCAGATCGAGGAGATGAATACTTATCTAGTGAGTTTTTGATATATCTAGGAGAGAATAGGATTCTCTCATAGTAGACTTCTTCTAGAACATAATGTATCAAAAAGAAGAAATCAAACTTTGTTAGACATGGTTTGATCCATGATGGGGTTTACTAGTCTATCTATTTTAGGGTTAAGCTCTTATGACTACTTATTTTACTCTAAAAATTATTCCAAGTAAATTTGTTGCAAAGATTGCATATAGGATACGATAGGATGTAGACTTAGACTCTCTTACCTTTAGGTTTGGTATTGTCCGGCCTACATCAAATATTTGCATATAGATAAACTTGGATCCTGGTCCAATAGGTATTTAAGGGTTATTAGTTCTACCATGCTGAAGAACATAAGATGTTCATCAACATTAAGGCATTATTTTTGAAAAAAAAGTTTCTTAGAGAATGAACTAATGCCTATCAAGTTGAACTTGAGAAAGTTTGACTAATACAAAGAATTGACATGATCTAATAAACTTACAGAATCAGATTTGATTAGATCAAAGCTGAAGCCCACTAAAGAGGCATCTTTAAGGACATTCGGTAGAGTACCGCATTAGCTATATAGATATTTTGGTATCTAGGTCTGGGATAGTGATCCTATTGAGCTCAATGAGAATAATAAGGATCCGATCACCATAGGGATGCAATGCAGAGGTCTGGCTCTGAGAAATGACTTAGAGTCATCAAATCCAAATTGGAGTCCATGGAAATCAGTAGTATGTGGACACTAGTTGATTCACATGAAGGGATATAATCCATTAGGTGTAAATGAATTTTCAAAAGAATCAGAGTAGTGCAGATGGGAATGTAGAGACCTATAATGTTCATTTGGCTATCATCTCAGAGTTAGAACGTATGTTTTGAATGTACGTCTTTGTTATGACCAAAGAGAAAACCTACATTTGCAAGAAGGCAAAAGGTTATGTAGTGTTACTTTTTGTACTATCTATGGATGATATTCTCTTAATCGAGAATGATATTCTAGCATTACAAGAAATAAAGATTTAGTTATCATCTTATTTTTCCATCTTCAAGATCAGATATGGTGTACTCACTAAGGATAGTGAGTAGATACCAGTCTAATCCAAGTGACAACCACTGAAAGATTGTATAGATAATCCTTAAGTATCTGAGAAATACTAAGATCTAGTTAGTCAAATATGAAGATACTGACTTAAAACTTATAGAATATTTTGATTTCAATTTTTAGTCAGATCAAGATGACAGCACAAGAGTGTCAGATCATGAATTTATCCTAATTAAAAAATCAATTTGCTAAAAAAGTTTTAAGTAGAATATTATAGCCTATTCTGTTAGCGATGTAAAGTACATCATGACATCTGATGCTACCAGGTAGGTTGTGCAGTTGCTAAAGTTTATTAGCAAGCTAGGAGAGGCACCCTCCTATGATGGTCCTATCCTAATATAGCACTGGAACCATAGCTTAGGCTAAAGAACCAAAGGTAGACCACAAGATTAGCATACTCTGCATCGCTATCATCTTAGATTTAAGATTAAGATGATGTCGACCTTTAGAAGATCGATGGAAGAGGAAAACTTGATCGACCCATTTGCTAAAGCCTCGGAACTAAGGAATTCTACGAGTTCAAGTAGAAGATAGGATATTTGATATCGTTCTGATTGGCTTTAGTCCAAGTAGAAGTTGTTAGGAAATATTTTCTAAAGCTAATCATCTAAGTTATAGATGATTGAAATTAGTATATAAATTATCAAATAATAATTATTATTTGACTTATTCATCATTAAAGTTCTATCTTTCTTAAATAAACTCCTAAGTTATAATGAAGTCCTTAGAACCATAATCAATCGATAAAGGAGGATTTATTGGATGGTTCTTAAATTGTTCATGATCAAATGATAAGTTATTAACAAGGATGATAACTTATCGAGTGTAGGTCACTGTATGCCATATGCGTTAGTTGTCCTCATAATCAAGTGGTGTGGAGATATTAGTATGACATCCAGGTGAGATGTAGGAGTACATCTACATTGAACGTGATCAATATAGCACTCTACTATCAATACTAGCTAGCTAAGGCCATTGGGTATAAATGTCCCTCCGACCTAAGATCACCACAGTGACTTACAAGCAACTCGCTGTACTTTGGTGCTAAACTATCTGTATTTCTCATACAGCAACGAAAGATTTTTTGATATAGTCAAGTACTTATAGAGTCGGTATATGAGTCAAGATGTGATTGATCACTCCTAATTAAGTTCAGGAAGAGAATGTCTCACTATGTTTCAATTTAGCAAAACCTAGGCTTGGATAATCCTCATGAGGAGTCACGAGATTTATAAAATTTTGGAACATAATATGGATGATTTGTATGAGTGTTAATAGATAACTTGATATCATCTTGAGCATTATTGGTCAAAGGGATAAATTATATAGTAACCATAGGCTAGGATTCTAAGAATGTTGCTTTGCATACATTTGATCTATCCGGATGTCGGGTGCCATTACTAGATGATAATTTTGATTGGTATAAAAATTGATTTCTATGCTACCGACTTAGATTCAAACCTATGAGGTTACACACATAAGAGGTTATTATCTGATTAGATGGTTGATCAACGATTTAGAATCGTTCTAAGGTTAAATAATCAATACGATTGATGTTTGACCTAATGCAAGTATTGCAGGATGATCAATGATTAATAGGATTGCTAATTAACTCAATTTGATTGAGCAATTGAGCTGAGATCAAGTTTAATTAAATTAGATTCAATTATAATTAGTTTGGACTTAGTTAGAATAAGTCTAAGTGATTTATTGGATAAACCAGTTGCAAGAAAGAACAAGTCCTTGTTCAATTAGGACTTGAGTGTAATTTCTAATTTGATTAGAAATTAAATCAAATTTAAATTTAATTTAATCTAATTTAATTTAAACTCTTAATTAGATTAGGGTTGCCTAGTAATTAGGTTGACTCAAAACTATTTTGAATTAGGTTCGAAAGATTTTGACCTAGTCAAAATAGGAGAGACCTAGTTAGACTAGGACTCCTTCCTTCCGCCACTTAAGAGAGCCCATGCCATCTATTTATTTTTAGATGTTTACGAGAGCTTTCTCATGTTAAAGGAAATTCCCCATGCCCCAAAATCTAGTGGATTTGAAATAATATTGGACTTGTTCAAATATGAAAACCGGTTTTGATATGAACTCTATTTGATAGAGTCCCAAATTTTCAAAACACCTCTTCTCCTTTTATGGATTTTTTTTCAATGCCTCCCTTATTTTTGTGCACCCTCTTCCCATCATTTTAGATGTGTTTTTGCTAGTTCTCCATATTAAAAATGAATCTGGGTGGCATCCAAAAGTTGGATACCACCAAGAATCCTTCTAAGACTACGTTTTGACCTAGTCTTAGTTGGTTTTTATGGGGCACCTCTTTTATAGGAGGTATGGATGTGAAAAACCCTGAAAAATTTATGGAAAAATAGAAGAAAAAGAGAGGCATGGGAGGTTGAGGCATAAATAATCTTGGAGGAGAGACTTCATTAGGTAAGAGAAGGTTATCTTCTCTCGTTGTTTTCTTTCAAAGTTATTCCCTTCTTATTTTTATGTGATTTTTCTTTGAGATAAATCTGAGAGAGAGAGGGAGAGGGTGTGGAGGATGGATGCTACAAGGAGTTAGAGCATGGTGGTCTCTTTTGGACCTGATTTGATAATATCCTAATGAGAAGAAAGAGAAGAGAAGATAGTCTTCTCTTAGGGCTCTTTTGAGAATCATTTCCTCTCAATTTTTGTGTGATTTTTCCATGAAAAAATCAAAGAGAAAGAGACCTAGAACATGGAAAAAATTCTAGAGGAGAAGGTCTCCTCCTATCCTAACATGGAGATGTGTTCAGGACATCAATCATTGATGTCCTAAAAAAGAAGATTTGTCTTCTCTTAGGGCTTTTCTCTTAGCTTTTATTTTCTATTTTTTGGGAGATCCAAGGGTTTGATTTATCCATCATCCAAAGAATATTTTTAGATTAATCATTAGGAGGGATCCACGAGAAGCTAGCACTTCCAGTGGATCTTCGTTCGACGAACCTTCGATCTGTGTTGCAGCCTTATGTGGATTACTTATAGAGGCCGGACGCACTGTACAGCTCCAAGCAACAAAGGACAATATTGGGATTCATCCATGGTGTTCTCGATCCATGCAAAGGTATGAGATTTGATCTCCAATTTGACCTAGATATGATCTAGTGTTTCTAGAATAGTTCCAGATCTAGGTATTGATTTGATCAATACCAACCATCCTTATTTTAATTTTCAAATTTATATTTGCATCATGACATATTGTAGATCCAAGATATATAGTTTAGTGGTTAGATCACATGCATTAGTAGATTAAATAGTTTAATCTACATCTTCTGTTGTGTTAGATTTCAAAAAAGTTTTAAAATACAAGCATGAAACCCTGCATGTTTTCCAATAGGGTATCCTTGATCTAATCTAAAATAATACCTAGTTATATTTGATCAATTACTCTTATTAAGTCCATTCTTTAATCTAACTTTAGGTCTAACTGAATTAACAGACCTAATTCATACTGACCCATTAATCCATGTGTTATGCTTTTATCTTGGGATCTTTAATTCATAATTCTAGAACCTAATTTATAACACTTAATTCTTAATTAAGTATAAGGCTAATAGGTTAGAGTTTGGTATTTGAAAATAATTTTTAAGTTTTGTAAAATATTTTTACAATCTAGTTTTGTCCATTAAATGGGTTGACTCATTTCAAAAATGGGTTGGATCATTTCTTAAATAGCAACCAGTTGCTTTTCTGAATCAAAAATTATGTATAATACATAAAATAAATCATGAATCGATTTTAGATCTATTCTAAATATATTCAAGATTAATTTTTAGATTGAAATAATTTTAAACACTCATTTTGCTTTTCATTTTCAAGGGATATAATCACAGTAGCACCCCTACTGCCATAGGAGAACCCCAACGAATGGGTGAAGAGGACCATGAAACCCTGCTTTTCTCCTATGACTGGATGGCAATGGCAACCAACTCAATCCAATTACTTGCTACTCAAACTAAAACATATCATATATCTTAGAAATTAGATTTTTAATTAGTATATATATCATATCATATGACCTAGAGCTCTGATACCATTGATGGAAACATTGCAGGGAATTTAGCATGCATTTCAAAACTTTTTCAAAAAATCGACAGTGGAAGACTAAGATTAATCTAATTAGTCTAAGCATGTAATGATCTAATCATAAAAAATATCCTACTCTAGGATCTTAACATGATATATATGCAAATAAATAATCTAAAAATAATAAAGTAGTAAGTAGTAGATTCTATTTACTACTTTACACTACACGTGTTCATAACACGATACCTGTGTATGGATAGATAATCACCATAATTAAAATCTTGGATGGGAGCTCCTCTCATCATGATGCAGCCATGTAAATTGTCCGTCCTCTATTGATCATCTACACGAGGCTCCAGGTCCTAATCGGCATGTCTAGGGTGCCAACTCCTCCTCAAAATCTTCAACCACTAATATAGATTGATCTTGTTGGGGATAAACCTGCTTTTGCCAAAGTTCTGATGAATGTCTGATCTCTAGGTGATCCCGCCTAGTGGCGACGACCATGGTCGGACTTCGATCGATAAAGATAATCAGGTTCCTCCACCACAAATGAAGGAACTCCTCCAATCGCACTCCTTCTCGACGACCCTCTCCAGCCGAGTAGAACCTCAGATGAACTTGAACAGTGAGAGAAATTTCTTAAGCAGTTAAAGCGCTAAGGTTTCACTCCCCGAGTAGTCTAGCCTGGCCAACTTGCAAGCTGGCCGAACTTCTTTCCTATCGGATCTTCTTCAAATCGAGTATCGTTGTTACCATCGAATCTCATCTTGAGAGTCTCCGACTGATAGAACTTCCCTCAGACAAACTTCTATGCTTTATCTTGAACTCCTCTAGGACTTCTGCTTCCATCGAACTTCTCCATTAATCGAACTTCTCTTAGACTTCTCCTTCAGATGGACTTCTCCAACTATCGAATTCCTTCCGAACTTCCTCCCAATTGCTTGAGGGGCTCCGCTCGGTTGAACTTCCTCTAAATTCTCTCAATAGGATTCCTTTCGTACCCCTCCCAGCTGTCCAAAAGAACCTCGGTACTTACTCTTGATATAGCAAATAATAGTCAAGGCATGGTCGATCTTGAGAACACCTAAACTCCTTTAGAGCAATAGTAACTATGAGCTCTTTACCACCTATAGCTATTCCATCTGAACCTCGGTTGTTAAGTCCCAAGAAACTAGCACATCATGACAACAGACACCATCCTCCGTAACAAATCTCATGTGGCCCCAAATGGCCCACTACTAGATGGTTACGGCTATCACCATCACTTTATTATGGGCTCTACCTATATAAGAGACCCTCCAGATATGCTTTCTTTTCTAAGCTCTAATCTTCTACCTTGAAACTCTGCTAAAAACCTCCCTAAATACTCCATTTTTGTTGGTTGAAAGAACTGACTTGATCGTCGGAGGGTCTTGCTGGAGCCACCACCTCTGACTCCAAACAAGACATATTTTGCAGATCACCTACAGCAACCTCATCTTCTTCGACTCCAGCCTCAAATCTGGCATCAATCAGATTTCACACCAATAGAATTGGCACTAGAAAAAGGGCCCTCATCTATTGATCCCTTGTTCTTAAAGGAGTATTCAGTGGAAGTTCCTCTTCTTCTCCTTCAAAGCCTTTCTTCTTCGATTGTTCTTGAAAAGATGCCTCTCAGAAAAGCTTCGACTCGACGGTCAACCACCTCTGCGGCCAGATCTCATCCAGATCTACCTGCCTCTATTTCATCTCCGACATCTCAAACTCCACCGATAGCGGTAGTGGATGAAGAATAGTTCAACCTACTGGTCCAACAGGTTAGGAACCTTACTGAAGTAGTGCAGGCCATGCAGCAGCAGCGTCCAGCACCGATCCGATCGGAGCAACTCTCATCGAAACTCCAGGATCCAGTTTGAGGGCGACCGACTTGGGCGAGTTGGCCTGCAACTTTCAAAAAAAGAAAGTAGAGAGTGAAGAGCCATTGCTCTGATCATGATTCAACCCCTGGGGGGACTTCGCCCCCATTCTACCAGAAGGCTTTAGAGATCCATGACCGTAAGGACCTCCTGGACCAAAAATTGTAGGAGATGAGCCAATGGATTGAGGAACTCTACCGTGCTCACCCTCCCACAGCAATGATATCTGTATCGACCTTCTTTTTTCTTAATAGATCATGTAGGAGCCAATCCCATCGAACTTCAAACTCTCCTAATTTGAGAGCTATAATGGGACTGTTGATCTGGTTGACCACCTAGAGGCCTTTCAGATAATGATGCTGCTCCATGGTGTGCCAGATGCCATTCTATGCTGAGCTTTTCCATCCATCCTAAAAGAGGTAGTTAGAAATTGATACTCGACCCTCAAGCTGGGTACTATCATTTTTTTGATCAGATGAGCCATCAATTTGTAGCTCACTTTGTTAGCACCCGATGCTCTCGATGAGGCTCGGACTTCCTGAAGGAGAGTCCATCCGAGCCTATGTCATTCGGTTCAATACTGCTGCTCTGGAGGGTCTGAAATTTGGATCAATCAGATGCAATGGCCATACTAAAGGATGATCTTCAAAAGAATGACCTACTGTTCTCCCTGAAGAAGAAGTACCCTAGGAATTTTGCTGATATGTTGGCTTGGGTTGACGATTATGCTCGGGCAGAAGAGGTCATTAAGGCCAAGGATAGTGAAGCCATGGGAGAGCAGCGTGCGAGAGGATCAAGTATGCCGGCCACTAAAAAAAGCTTAGTGAAGCTCGGCCCCACTCCCAAGCTCCTCCTGAGCGCAAGCGAGTCCAAACTCCTTCTCAGGCTCGAAAGCAAAGAAGCGCTGATAGGAGGGCTCGACAGGACTCCCCACACAGAAGGTTCCATAATTATGCCTACCTCAATGCTCCAAAAACTCAAGTACTGATGGAAATCACGGAGCAGCTACCGAGGCCGAAGGGGATGCTCACTCATCTGACAAGTGCAATCCAAATAAGTACTATCTTTACCATCATGATCATGGTCACAATACTGAAGAATGCATTCAGCTCCAAGATGAGATTGAGGAGCTCATCAGGCGAGTTTGGCTGGGTCGATTTCTATGATGCCAACCCAAGGCAAGGGAAGATTGGTCAAGGGCACTACTGCAATCGAAACCATCGAGGAGGAAGGAGCAGCTAGGAGATCGATCGCCTCTCAGCATCATCAACACTATCTCTGGAGGACTCCGGTGGGGAGAGGCTAGTGGGTCGGCAGAGCCTACAAAGAGATGAAGGACTGAGGAGCCCATAGCTTTTACTAATGAAGATGCCCAAGGAGTTCAGTCCCCGCACAATGACGTGGTTGTAATCTCTTTAAATATTGCTGACTATGATGTACGCCACATTTTAGTAGATAATGAAAACTCCGTCGATGTCTTATTTTATGATGCTTTTTCCAAAATGTCTATACCTAATAACTATCTGGGACCTATGAATTTCTCGTTAGTGGGCTTCACTGGCGATGCTGTGCTAGTTGAAGGGAAAATAACATCGACTGTGGCTGTAGGGCAGCACCTAAAATGGGCTCGAGCACAGGTCAGCTTTATGGTAGCAAAAGCTCCATCGACCTACAATGCAATTCTTGGATGACTTGATCTAAATGCACTCCGAGCTGTGGAATCGACCTATTATTTGAAAATAAAGTTTCCAACAAGGAATGAAATTGAAAAAATTAAGTGAGATCAAGCCTTGGCAAGACACTATTATTCTATTGCTTTGCAGAAGAGTGGCTAGTCCGACCGTTGCCCAGTTGATGGGCTGGATGTCCACGATGACCTTATCGAAGAACGGAAAGAACCCATGGAAGATCTTGTGGCTATCCCTCTGAATGATGGGGATGCGAAGCATACGGTGTAGATCGGCTCCAACTTGAGAGATGAAGTCTGAGAATAGCTCATCGATTTCCTATAAAGGAATGCCGATGTCTTCGCTTAGGTTCCAACGGATGTGCCAGGGATTGATGCCAAGGTCATGGAACATCGGCTGGCTATTAACCGTAAGTATAGACTAGTGAAGGAAAATATTTGGAGCCATACACCAAAAAGATAGAAGGCGATAGCAAAAGAAGTAGACAAGCTTCTTAAAGCTGGATTCATTCAAAAAGTCAACTATCTAACTTGGGTCTTCAATATGGTCCTGATCAAGAAGGCCAACGGTAAGTGAAGAATGTGCATTGACTTTAAGAAGCTGAACAAAGCCTATCCAAAGGATAGTTACCTCCTATCCAGAATCGATCAACAGGTGGATGCAATCTCGGGCCATAAACTCCTCACCTTTATGCATGCCTTCTCCGGCTATAACCAAATCCAAATGGTGCCAAAGGATGAGGAAAAAATTATTTTTATTACTGATCGTGATCTTTATTGTTATAGGATATTACCTTCTGGACTTAAAAATGTAGGTGCAACCTATCAACGTCTGATCAACAAAATCTTCAAAAAGTAGATCGACCGCAATATGGAGGTCTATGTGGATGACATGCTTGTTGATAAGTACCATAAAATCATCAATAAAAGTATTAATTTATTAATTAATTTATATTTATTTTTAAAAACTAATAATCAATTTATACATATTTTTAAGAAATTAATATTTTTATTAATTAAAAAATAATTAAAAAATTATTAAAAAATAATAAAAATAAAATATAAAATATTATTATCAATAAAAAGAGCTTATTTTTTATCATAATGAAATAAGTTTAAAGCATATCGAAGCTAAAATGGACTAGATATGAATTTTTTTAAAAAAATTAAAATAAAAAAGGAAAATGGCTCAGCTGGCTCCGCAAGCCAAGCCAAGCTATCAAAGCCGACTCAGCCATAGAAGCTGTCAGTCAGTCCACGATCTACTCATGGACCGTTAGGTCAGCAAAAGTCGATGAATCACGTAGCGACACATGGTGGACCTAGACCCTTAAAGGATTTACAAAAAATCTATCATGGCTCATAGGGCATTTTAGACTTTTCACTCGACGATAGGAGGCACTGATTGGCTATGGTGTGCAGTGCAGCAGGTCCACGTAATCCATGGGAATAGTAATTGCATGATCATGTGGCTATGGTTGCTTGTGGTTAAGATCCGACGGTGGTGGTTGGTTCCAGTTTTAATTCAAACTCCAAGCACCATCCGATAGCAACGCTCAACCCAGAAGATGATCCAACGATCTAGGAAGCTCTTGACTTGATTAAAACATCGAAAACTTGATCCGACAGTCAGATTTTCTCCTGATTAATGCAATTGGATGATCAAAATTTAATCCAACCTGATCTAGGCTGATATACATCCGATTTTGGCATCTTTTGGACCATTTGATCCATATCTGATAGTCATATTTTCTCCAGAGCAATAGAATTTGTTTAGGATTCTTTTTAATCTGAATTTCACTTGGATTTCTTTCTATTTTGATGATTAAAATGTCTTTAGTCCCACATTGCCTACAAAAAAACTCTCCAATCTTCCAACACCTATAAATAAGAACCCAGACCTCCAAAATTCATTATCTTCTATCAAGGTGAAGCTTTGGTATAGGGTAGAGCCAGGTTTTGGATTAGAGGCTATTTCAACTAGTTCCAAGAAGAAGAGCTGGGCTTCTACACTACCTTTCTGTCAACGCCAATCCAAGATCAGAGATTAATCTATTTTATTTATTTATTTATTTATGTATATATTTAAATTATGGACCATTTAATTAATACAATATTTACTTTTATGCACTTTAATTTCATGCTCTTTAATTTTATTATAATTTAATTTTTATACTTTAATTATTATTTTTTATTTTATTGCAAGTAGATGCTAAGATCTAACTAGTAGATCTTAGTACCAAATTTAAATTTTTGTATCTTTTAATTTTTGCTTTTTATTTTCCGACTTCACTTTTGATTTCAAAACTCTTTTCTTTTCTTTTTCTTTTAAAAAATCAAAGATTTCAAAACTAAAACACAACATTTCCTATAGATTTGACCTGACTCACTACTATCTATACTTTTTAATTATTTTAAGAAGTGGGATTAAATTGATAAATACGTTGTCTTAACGACAACATCGTGCTCTTATCAAGTTTTTGGCACCGTTGCTAGGAAAGGCACAGACTTTAAATTTTTGATCTCTTTGATTTTTTTATAAATAAATTATAAATAAAATTTTTATTTTTTTATAAATATTGCTTGCTAATTTTTTTTATTTATTTTGCAGAAAAAGAGGTTAAAGAACAAAAAGAACTAGGGCAAGGAACAAATCATTAATTTTTACTTGGTGAGATCAATCCTGACCCTAGTCCTCTTTTCTTTTTATTTATTTAATTTATTTATTTACTTTATTTTTGAATTAACTTAAAAATACCCAGTTAAACCTAATTAAAATCTTCATGATAAGATTAGAAATCTTAACTATTTAGATCATGCATCATATTAGTTTTATTTTTATTTTTGATGATTACTGGAGGCAAGGTGAGCTTTTCAAAATTCAATTAATTACATGCATCTAGTTTAAATTGCATAGAACCCTTTATCTAAAATTTTTTTTGCACATCATATTAAATCAAATTAAGGGCAACACCCAATTAAACAAGATAAGGTAAGGATTTGATCATTCTTCCTTGGCCCACCAAACAACCAACCCTCATATTGCATTAATCCAAACCTTAATTCTTAAAATCAATTAGACATTGACCCTTAAGTATATTCGAGCTCATTAGGATCAGAAATCCTAAGAGTTGAATCAGGATAGGATTAATCAATTTAACTGATGTCTAGAAAAGTAGTTCAGGGATGACTAGGCTTGAAGGAAGGTGGTTACTTAATTGATTCCATTCGCTTATCTGGCTAGCATAATTGATGTTTAGGATAAGTAATAGGGGGACTCCCATCAATCTTACACTTACCTAGGTAGTTAATTAGTCGATCTTATACTTGGAGGGCTTGAAGGTGATCTAGACAGTTAAGAGCTATCTAAATCAAGGATAATCCTTAGTCAGAATTGATTGACCAACTTGATTGCTAACCAACATTATCACTAATTAAAACTAATTCTTCTCTCTCTTCTTAGCTCTAGGACTCCTTAAGACCTCTTCTTTAGAACTTTTATTTCTTTCTTCTTTTTTTTCTCTTCAAAAAAAATATTAATTAAATTAAAAACTAAATTAAATTAAATTAAAATAATTAAAATAATATTAAAAATAATAATTAAATTAAATTAAATTAAATTAAAAATAATAATTAAATAATTTTAAAAAAAAAAATTTAAAAAAAAAATAATATAATAAAATAATAAAAATATATGTATATATAAAATTCTAAAAAAATCTAAAAAAAATTTGAACCATACATTAGGGTTACACTAATACATGCACAGTAGAAAATTACTTTTTTTGATTTAGTTGAACTTAATTGAATGATTGATTTATATTAAACTTGATAATCAAATGGCTGATCTGAACCTAATAGTCCAAAAATTAGATTAAGATCTTCTTGCCCAAAAATTAGATCAACTCCTAATCCTAGGTCAACAATCTCCTGCACAATTCATATCATCTTCTAATTATCAGAAGTTTTATTCTATTTATGCTAGCCCAACCCATCATATGAATGAATGTCCTATTATTGCATAATTTTCATATTTTATCCAAGAACAAGTTCAAGCTGCTCAAGGTTACTCCAAATTGATTAATGACCCATTTTCAAATTCATATAATCTAGATTAGAGCAACCACCATAATTTTTCTTGGACATCCCAACAGACTCAGGCTCAGACCCAAATTTCACCTATCCAAAACTATCAAAATAGGCTCCAACACCAAAACTATACCTATAATAATGGTCAGCCTAGTTAGTTTACCAAACCATCAAATAACAACCAGCTATCATACCCACCTCCTCAATAGACCAATTTAGCTGATGATAGATTTAACCAACTTCAATAATTAATTCTGAATCAATAATAATCGATCTTGACTCAATAAGAATCTATCGCTAAGCTAGAAGCTCTAATAGGATAATTAGTTGAGTCTAATATGAGGAGAGAACTAGATCAACTATCAAACCTATTAATTTCAAACAGCCCACCTAATGTCCACCAAACACCTGGACCAAGTTATCAATTTAATGTCTCAATTAAGAATCTCCAATTTGAAAATGCCAAAGCAATTCATGAACTTAAAAGCTATAGGATTCTTATGGACCCATACCAAGATTAGGTGAGAGAGGCTAGTACTGATGTTAGCTAAAATAAAAATTTAGAGGAACTAGTTAGTACTGAGACTAACCACATAGAATAATCTAAGCCCAAAACTAGTACTGATGCTGGTTCTAGTTTAAATAAGGTAAACATAGAGAAAAAGAGAATAGATAATTTACCTGAGACTTATAAATCTAATGTCCTATTTCCTTCAACCTTAGAAGTCGGTTCTTCTTACAAAAATCAAGAGGCATGTAATGAAGTATCGATGGAGTTGTTTAAGCAAGATCACATTAATTTACTTCCAAAATTAAACCCATCATTAGACACCCTTCCAGTACCCAATGCATTAAACTTAACTCCTAATTCAAAAACTCAATTCATGAGCTTTTTAGAAGAACAAATAGGAAAAATTCTTAATAAACATGGGTCTGAGAATGGGGTCACAAATTATATTCCTAAATTAACAATGATTATATCAATAAAGAGATAAGAAATTATCTTCCTAAGATTTATCAAAATCATTAGAATTTGTTAATCTAGTATTTTACACAGGATAGTAAGCTACATTGTGTCTGACTGAAGATGGTAAACTTAGCGCTTGTTAGGAGGCAACCCAATATTTAGTTTTCTTTAGTTTAATTTATCTTTTCAGTTGATTTTTTTTTTAGGATAATTTAAATAAGTTGGAGGGAGAGCTTAAATTTTTAAAGGCATATGCTGGACCGAATATATTAAGTCAGGTGTATTCTTTCATGTTCTTTATTATACCCTTTATTTTTTCTTTCCCATTGAGGATAATGTCGATTAAGTTGGGAGGAAGAAAAATAAAAATTTTAAAATTTTAAATCCTCAAAAAAGTTAGTATTTAGTATTTAGACATCTGATTATGCTTAAGAATTGAATTAAACTAAGCATTTTTAAAAGAAAATTGATACACAGATCAAAGAATCTGTAATATATTGATGGATTAAGTATTAAGAAAATTCAATAAAGAATTAAGTCTAGAACATAAAAAGTTTTTCTTTTGAGCATTTCTAATTATTTTTATCAGCGTTAAAGAAAAGTCTACTTTTTATGGGCTTGTGTAGGATAACTATACGTTTCTTCATATAAAAAATTTATTTTAGTAAAATAATTTTTAAGTACTTCTGACTGAGTAACCGGGCCTCTTTGCCTAAGCAAGCATTGAGTTTTGCATCAAAAGATGGGAAGAGCAAAGAAGCTTGTTGTAAAGCTAGTCTTAATTCATAGCCTGTTTGATTTGAGCTAGTAAGCCCGAGGGATATTCTATATCTAGTGTCCTAAAATCAACTTGGTTGGAAGTCATTAGTCCAAGACTCGCTACATGAATCATATAGAAAGCTTAAGGGATTATGACATAAAATAGCAATACAATGTTAAAAAAAAAAAAAAATTTCCATCGAGTAATCGAATCTCATTGCCTAAGTAAGCAATGATATTTACATTAAAAAGTGGGTAATGTGAATTAAAAAAAGTTTAATAAATAAAGGATGGAAGTGATAATACTCTTGCCCATATGAAAGTTTAGACAAATCAGAGATAAAGGTAGGATGATTTAGAAAATATTCAAAAAAAAGTAATATTTTTATTTAATTTTTATTAATAAATATTAATATTCCAATGATATACCTCACTTATACTCTACTGAATATCATTGATCATTTTGAAAACCGTTTAGATAAAATTCAAAACTCTAAAGTTAAAAGATATCTAAAACTAAATTTTTTTTTTACTCGAGGATGAGCAAAGCATAAGTTGGAGGGTGTGATAAGTATCATAAAATCACCAATAAAAATATTAATTTATTAATTAATTTATATTTATTTTTAAAAAGTAATAATCAATTTATACATATTTTTGAGAAATTAATATTTTTATTAATTAAAAAATAATTAAAAAGTAAAATATTATTACCAATAAAAAGAGCTTATTTTTTTGATCATAAGAAAATAAGTTTGAGGTAAATCAGAGCTAAAATGGACTAGATATAAATTTTTTTTTAAAAAAATTAAAATAAAAAAGAAAAATGGCTCAGTTGACTCCGCAAGCCAAGCCAAGCCGTCAAAGCCAACTCAACCGTAGAAGCTGCCAGTCGGTCCATGATCCAGGCACAGACTGCTAGGTCAGTAGAAACCGACGAATCATGAAGCGACACGTGGTGGACCTAGACCCTTAATGGATTTACAGAAAATCTATCATGGCTCATAGGGCATTTTGGACTTTTCACTCGATGATAGGAGGTGCTGATTGGCTATGGTGTATGGTGCAGTTGGTCCATGCAGTCCATGGGAATAGTAATTGCACGATCATGCGGCTGTGGTTGCTTACGGTCAAGATGCAACGGTGATGGTTGGTTCTAGTTTTAATTCAAACTTCAGGTGCCATCCGATGGCAATGCTCAACCTAGAAGACGATCCAATGGTCCAGGAAGTTTCTGACTTGATTAAAACACCTAGAACTTGATCCGATGGCCAGATTTCCTTTTGATTAATGCAATTGGATGGCCAAAATTTAATTCGACTTGATTTGGACTGATACACATCCAATTTTGGCATTTTTTGGATCATTTGTTCCATATCTGATGGCCAGATTTCATCCAAAGCAACAGAATTCATTTAGAACTCTTTTTAATCCAAATTTCATTCAGATTTTTTCTTATTTTGATTATTAAAATTTTTTAGTCCTACATTACCTACAAAAAAACTCTCCGACCTTCCAACATCTATAAATAAGACCCCAGGCCTCCAAAATTCATTATCTTCGATCAAGGTGAAGCTTTGGTATAGGGTAAAGCCAGGTTTTGGATTAGAGGCTGCTTTAACTGGTGCCGAGAAGAAGAGCTAGACTTCTACACCATCTTTCTACCAACGCCAATCCAAGATCAGAGATTAGTCTATTTTATTTATTTATTTATTTTTTATGTATTTAAATTATGAACCATTTTATTAATACAATATTTATTTTTATGCACATTAATTTCATGCTCTTTATTTTTATTATAATTTAATTTCTATACTTTAATTATTATTTTTTGTTTTATTGCAAGTAGATGCTAAGATCTAACTAGTAGATCTTAGTACCAAGTTTAAATTTCTACACCTTTTAACTTTTGCTTTTTATTTTCCGACTTTATTTTTGATTTCAAAACTCTTTTCTTTTCTTTTTCTTTTAAAAAATTAAATATTTTAAAACTAAAATACTACCTTTTCTGTGGATTCGATCCGACTCACTATTATCTACGTATTTTTAATTATTTTAAGAAGTCAGATTAAATTGATAAATACGGTGTCTTAACGACAACATCATGCTCTTATCACTTGTTAAGGGCCGAACTTTAATCAATCATGTTGCCGACCTTGAGGAGACCTTCGATGCTCTTCGAAAGTATAAAATGAAGCTAAATTCGATCAAATGCACCTTCGAGGTAACCTTAGAAAAATTCTTAGGATTCATGGTGTCAAGGCATGGCATCGAAGCTAACCCAAAGAAGATCCGAGCCATATAGAAGATGACTGCACCAAGATCAATAAAAGAAGTTCAGCACCAGATTGGAAAGATGGCATCTCTGAATCACTTTGTCTCAAAGTCGGCCGAGCGATGCATGCCCTTCTTTCAGGTTCATAAATAATCAAAGAACTTATGTTGGATTATGAAAAGTCAGCAAGCATTTGAAGAGCTTAAGAACTGACTCAGCTCACCTCTCCTGTTGGCCAAGCCCAAACTTGAAGAAGAGTTATTCCTCTACCTAATGATCTCTTCGACAGTGCTAGCAACTGTCCTAGTCAAGGAAGAGGCGAAAGCATAATGATTAATCTACTACATAAGCCAAGTCTTGAGAGATGCAGAGACCAGGTACACTAAATTGAAAAAATAAACTTACACTCTTTTGATTGCAGCCAGGAGACTTCGATCCAACTTTCAGGGGCATACTATAATGCTTCTCATAGACCAGCTAATCAGGGCAGTCCTTCACCAGATGGATGCCTCTAGGAGAATTGCAAAGTAGGGAATCGAGCTCATACAATTCGACATCAACTACCAACCCCAACCATTAATCAAGGCTTAGATATTGGTTAACTTCATAGTTGAGTGTACAATTCTTGATGATGTCAAATCTGAGCAGAATGAAGCCAGCATTTCGTGGTTGCAATCGAGACCCCCAAAGAATGTGTGGATCTTCCTAAAGGTTTCTAAGCCTTGTATGTGGATGGCTCTTCTAATACTTCAGACGCAGGTGCTAGGCTGATCCTGGTCAACCCAGAAGGCATCATCATCGAGTATGCACTACGCTTCGAATTTTTGGCAACAAATAATGGGGCCAAATATAAAGCTCTGATAGCAGGACTAAGGATAGCCAAGGAGTTAGAAGTAGACCTTCTCTAGGTGTAGAGTGATTCGCAACTGATAGTCGGATAAGTTAGTAGCAGTTATGAAGCTCGGGAAGAAAATATGATAAAGTATCTCGAGAAAGTAAATGATTTGACTCTGGCCTTCAAGAGTTTCAGCATCCAATGGATTCCAAGAGCGAAAAACACTAGAGCTGACCTTCTTTCTAAATTGGTCACACTGACTCTAGCCGAACTACCTAAGGAGGTTTTCTTCGATGTCCTGAAATGCCCGAGTTTGAAAGAACCATAGTCTGTGATGTAGGTTATGCACGAGCCGAGCTGGATTGATCTACTGGTCACTTACCTCAAAGATGGGACCCTATCTTATGATCCAAAAGAAGCCCAAAAATTAAGAAATCAGACCTTCTGGTATGTTCCCTATAAGGGCAAATTATACAAAACGTCATATTCACTATCACTTTTAAGATGCCTTCGACCCTTCGAGGTTGATTTTGCATTATGTAATGTACATGAAGAAATTTATAGAAGCCATCTGGGTCCCAAATCTCTATCTCACAAGCTACTTCAGCAAGGCTATTATCTGGCTATTCTGGACTCCCTGAACTATGTTAGAAGTTGCGATCGTTGTTAGAGAAATACTAGTATTCAGAGATGGTTGACTTTCGAGCTTATCCCCTTGAGTGCCCCTTGGCCATTTGCACAATGGGAGATGGATATACTCGGCCCCTTCCCAATGGTGTCCGGATAGTGAAGTTTTTCCTTTGTTGCAATTAACTACTTTACCAAATAGGTCAAGGCTGAACCTCTAGCTAAAATTACTGAAGCAAAAGTGCAGGACTTCATCTGAAAGTCAATTATTTGCAGGTTCGGCTTACCTTGGACCATCATAATAGACAATGGATGGTAGTTTGCTGGAGCAAAATTCATCGAGTTTTGTGAAGACTTGAATATCTCTCATAATTTTACATCAGTGACTCATCCACAAGCAAATGATGAGACCGAAGTAACCAACAAAACTCTGCTACAAGGAATTAAAGCAAGACTTGAGAAGACAAAAGGGACTTGGATAGATGAACTCTATCATGTACTCTGGGCATACTGAACTATCCAAAGATTTCTAAATAGGGAGACTCCATTCACCTTAGCCTTCAGAATAGAGATGATCATCCCAATAGAATTGAAACTTCCATCAGCGTGAGTCATGGCTTTTAGTGAGTAACAAAACTCATAGGATCTCAGGGCCAACCTCAACCTGCTAGAAGAAAAAAAAAAGTAGCTCAAGTTTGGATGGCAGCCTACAAGCAGAAAGTAGCTTGCTACTATAACTCAAGGGTCAGAGGCAATGCATTCAAAGTGGGAGACCTGGTATTTCGACGAGCAGCCATCTTGCAACCGTAGAACCAAAGGAAGCTTTCTTTGAATTGGTAAGGCCCGTATGAAGTCAAGAAGGTCATCCGATCTAAAACTTATTATCTGAAGGAGCTCAGAGGAGCGACACTCTCGTGCCCCTGGAATTTTGAGAATCTATGAATGAAATAACTCAACTAAACTTTATTTGAAAACAAAGCGAAGGCCTCATTAATCTAAGACAAGATGAGGGGAGAAGCCCTTCCAACGGCCCTTATGCGTCTCTACTATCCTATTAGGAATAAGAGGAGAACCTCATCTTAACATGAGCAAAGCGAAGGCCTCATGAATCTAAGAAGAGATGAGAGAAGAAGTCCTTCCAACGGCCCTTATGCATCCCTACTGTCCTGTTAGAAATAGGAGGAGAACCTCATCCTAACTTGAGCAAAGCGAAGGCCTTATTAATCTAATATGAGATGAAAAAAGAGGCCCTTCCAATGGCCCTTATGTGCCCCTACTATCCTGTTAGGAATAGGAGGAGAACCTCATCCTAACTTGAGCAAAGCGAAGGCCTCGTTAATCTAATATGAGATGAGAAAAGAGGTCCTTCTAATGGTCCTTATGCGGTCCTACTGTCCTATTAGGAATAGGAGAAGAACCTCATCCTAACTTGAGCAAAGCGAAGCCCTTGTTAATATAAGATGAGATGAGGAGAGAGGCCCTTCCAATGGCCCTTATGCATCCCTAATGTCTTGATAGGAATAAGAAGAGAATCTCATCCTAACTTGAGCAAAGCAAAGGCCTCGTTAATCTAAGACAAGGTGAGGGAAGAGGCCCCTATAAACAGCCTTATTGAACCCCTACCACACCGACGGAAATAGGAGGAGAACTCCATCCTGACGTAAATAAAGACCTCCAATTAACCAAGATGGGAGGAAGACTCTGCGTTGGCAAAAGTAGAAACCTATCCCATCAAAAATAGAAGGAAGACCTCATCCTGACAGGGAGGCAAAGTAAAGGCTGACCTCATTAGGAGTAGAGGAGGGCCTCATCTTGATAAAGGACCCAAGAAAAATCAACTAAGTTGGAAATGAAAAGATAACTTCAACCAAGCACAGATAAAGATCTCCAGTTATGAAAAGATGGGAGGAAAATCAATCTTCAACAGCCATTTCAACAGAAAGCAATATGGGAAAAATAGAGAAACCAATGGATATCAAATTAATCTAAGCAGAATGAAAAGGATGACTACAAAAAGCATTTCTTTATTGATGTCGAGGTCCTTTGCAAAGCCAAGGTCCACAAGCCCATCCCCAAAAAAAAATGGAACTATCCATAGATATTCGATTCATATGGGGCAAAAATGAGAAAAGATATCATTTTGTTAAAGTCAAAATCAAGTACAAAATAAAGGTCTACGAGATCGGTTACAAAAGAAAGAAAGAAAAAGTCAAAGATCTAAGAGGGATCTGATTCTTTAGACTTCGAACTGCTGGCCATCACCAAGGATTCTTTTAGACTGATAATTTCTTCCTCGAGCTTCTTTCTTCTTATCAGGTTATCATGGAACATCCTGTCAGCTCTTTGGTCGTTCTCTTCTGACGCCCATAGTCTTTTCTTCAGAACCTTAGATTCAGCCTCGGCATCTTTGATGGCTCCCTGTTTGCAAATTAGTTGGAGCTTCAGTTGCTGAACTTCAGCCTTCTCAATCCGAATTGACTTTAAAAGTTCGCCCGTGATCCTCTTCAAGGAGGCAATCTCTTCTGACTCTCTACTTGTGCCAAATCGATGATTGTCGGTGAGCTACTATTGAAGTCAAGTCACCTCACTATTGGCAGCTCAGAGCTATTGCTCAAGTTTAGATATTCTTCCATACCAGCCCAATCGATAGTTCTTGTAGGCAGACTCGGCATCAAATAGTTGCTTCTAAAGTATAGAGAATCTTTGAGATCAATTTCATTCATACCGAGCTTTGTTAGAAGACCATGGCAAGCTTCCCTCCAATAGCTGAATCTTCTCTCCTGCTGTCTTGAGTTGAACTTTGACAGAGCTAATCTTCGTAGACAATGCCGAAGACTTATTACTGGCAATTTTTCTAAGCTTGGTCAGCTCTTTCTCAAAATTATCTTTTCTAATGTTGAAGCTCACAGAATCCTTCATGTGTAGCTTGCGAAGGCGAGTGACCTCGATTGTCGCCTTTGAAGCATTCTTCTTGGATCTCTGAAGGTTGTCTTTCATCTTCTTCAACTTTTTCTTTAGGTGATGAATCTCCCTCTTTAAACTTTTGATTATGGGTTTTAGAGGGATGCCTTAGGGCAATGGCTCAACATCATTTGGGGATGACTGGCCTTGACTCCAATCGCCTGAAGGGTTATGAATAACATTCGCCATGACACAAGTGTAAAGAAAAAAAAGTTCATTTTTATTTCTTAAAATATTTGAGTACACCAAAAAGAAAAAAAAGAAAAGTACAAGTAATTAAAAATTTTTGACCTCGATCGGTTCAGCTGTAGGTGAGGTCGGTGCATTCCCTGCAGCCTCAAACTCGATTGCAGATCCTAGAGCTTTAGGAATGGGTTTGGTAATAGGAGAGGTGGCCCTAGTGTTAGAAGGACCGACTTCTTTACTGGGCTCATTTGTCAGAAGGTTGAGATCTACCTTTAGAATGTTCTTCACAACCCTCCCCATGCAGATCTTGAATAACTCTAGAAAAGCCTCCTGGATGAAGGCAATCTTGATGTCATCCATTGCTTTGGAGGACTTGAAGGCCTCGATAGCCCACTCCTTCTCAGTGCCGACCTCCTCTTCAGCCTTCTTCCTTTTGTCCTCTAAAAATGTCAAGGCCACCCTCAGCTCTGTAGAAACCTCCTCTTCTCTCCTCAATGCCTCTCGAAGGCGATCGACCTCCGTAGTTTGTTCCTTCGAGGCCACCTTCAAATGGTCGACCTCAGCCTGAATTCTTTCTATCTCCGCCTGAGCCTCACAAAGGGCCTTCGAGAATTTGACTTGGCAGATATCAGACACCTTCGAATGGGCAAACAAGTAATGCCCTAACTGTAGGATAGAAGAAAATTAAGTCAAAACTCTAGGAGTACATCCCGCATTCGATCAAGTTCGAAGGTATTAATTACCTCAAGGAAGGTAGCGAAGGACTCGTCAAATCTTTCAGCATCCTCCTTCCTAATCATTTTATTAACAATATATGGGAGGATGCTGCCCTTCATTAGGGATTAGATGACCTTCCAGTCATCCAAGAAAGCTCACTCCTGACTAGAGCCCTCACCACTCGAGTTTCTGGCCATCCTCCTTACCCTTTTTCCATCAGTGTTCTTTTTCTTCTTCTTCTTCTCGACGACCTTGCACTACTTAGAAGGTGCAAGGGCTGCATCCTCTTGGGGCAAGGTTAGAGTTGGTGCTGTCACATCAGCCTCTGGGATGGGCACTATCTGGATCGGCATGGATGGGATTGGCTCATCAGTGCGAGCCTTCTTCGATGTTTTTCTGGTGGAGCCATCCTTTCTCTTAAGGGACTTGATCCCCTATTTTAAGCAGTTTCGCTCTTCCGAGGTCATCTCTGTGAAAAAGGGAGAGAAAGGAGAAAGAAAGTGGAGTCAAGACTAGGAGGAAAGACATCACATGACTAACTGGCTAAGGAGAGCTACCTACTAGATTAAGCAAACTAAGCCCAAAGTTGAACAAGGTCTGCTCATCCAAAAGTTTAGAACCAAAGGGACGTTAAAGTTCTTCAATTTATCGATCAAGTCCCGATCCTCGCTCTCCAGCCTGTGAGCTCAATGGACTGAGTCCCTTATCTTCCCCCACAAAGAAAGTTCTAATTCTAGGGAGGAACATGAGACAAAGATAAACTTCTCCTTCCAATTATGAATGGAAGAAGGGGCACCCTTAAGCAATCACTTCTTTCCAAACTGGAAGAAAACATACCACCAATCCTTGGCGGTGGGGTGACGTTTGAAGGTAAAAAAGGTGCAAAATAGGAAAATGGTAGGTTGGACAACTACCATGACACATAGAGAAAGAAATCCTATGATGAATCTAAAGGAGTTTGGCACCATTGCTGCAAAGAAAATTTTAAAAAACTTGAACAGACTAACTACAAAGGGAGGCAAGGGTAGCCTAAGTCCTACACTAAGGATTTTGAGGTACAGACATGTTCGGCCCAGAGGAGGGGTACAGGCTTGATCATTAGGACTAGGAAGTTCAAACTCAAATTCAGGAGGAATTCCAAATTGGACTCTAACTAAGGAGAGATTGTCAGGCCAAAGTTTGCAAGAAATAGTGGCAGGCACAAACAATGATCGGGGCATGTCTATGGGCTCAATATCCCTAAAGGATGGGTACATCAAAGCCAGATGGGCCAAACTCCCAGAACAGGTCAACTAGGACTCTTTGGTGGACATTCGGATCAAAGCAAACTTGGAAAAATACTTCAAAAAATCAAGAAAAACAAGATGCTAGACTTCTCCAAAGAAATTGAAAGGATGACATGTAGAAGACATAGGAACAATCCAAAAAGAGATTTAAAGACTAATCTTGTGTGACTGAGAAGGGTGGAGAGATGACGACATCATATTGATCGAATGGGAAGGCACCTAGAACTGGGGAGGACGATAGTATGAACCAAAGCTTTCGAGCAGGAAGAAAGCTGGATCTTGAGGAAGAAGGAGATTCAAATGAGGTGAAAAATAAAGAAGAGTAGAAGTCCTTAAATAGCCTGAGGAACCTCGAGGCGGTTATGATTGTAGATCCCTCCTGACCGACCTTTGCATGATGCGTGTCCCATTCGTCTGGCAGGGGTCTGGCAATGGCAGATCCTTAATGATGTCATACCTTTAGTAGATTTCTAATGGGAGTTTCGAAAAATATCTTTTCGGATCATCTCACATCTATGAGGCTTCGGCACCGGTGTGGTAGATGCCAAAATTTCTCATCTAGCAAATGCAGGAAAATAAAAAGAAAAAAAGAGAAGAGAAGAGAGAAAGGAACTTCGGCAATCATGATTTTACTCTCTTCCTTCAAACTTCGAACTCGGTAGTGGGGGGACTTGTGTTGGAGATAAACCCACTTTTGCTGAAGTTCTGATGAATGTTTGATCTCTGGGTGACCCCATCCAGTGGCAACGGCCATGGTCAAGCTTCGATCGATAAAGGCAATCTGGTTCCTCCACCATAAATGGACGAACTCCTCCAATTGCACTCCTTCCAAATGATCCTTTCCAGCCGAGCAGAACCTCAGACGAACTTGAACAGTGAGAGCAGTCACTTGAGTAGTTGAAGCGCTGATGTTTTGCCCCCGAGTAGTCTAACCTGGCCAGCTTGGAAGCTGGCTGGACTTCTTTCCAATCCGATCTCCTTCAAATCGAGTACACTATCACCATCGAATCTCATCTCAAGAGTCTCTGACTGATAGAACTTCCCTCGGACAAACTTCTATGGTTTATCTCAAACTCCTCCAAGACTTCTCCTTTCGTCGAACTTCTCCATCAGCCAAACTTCTCCTAGACTTCTCCTTCAAATGGACTTCTCCAACTATCGAATTCCTTCCAGTATTCCCCCCAATTGTCTGAGGGGCTCCGTTCGGTCGAGCTTCCTCTAAATTCTCTCAGCAGGATCCCTTCTGTACCCCTCCCAGCTACCCAAAAGAATCTCGCCACTTACTCTTGATATAGAAAATAACAGTCAAGGTGTAGTCAATCTTGAGAACACCCGAACTCCTTTGGAACAATAGTAACTATGAGCTCTTCACCGCCTATTGCTACCCCATTTGAACCTCGACTATTAAGTCCCAACAAACTGGCACATCACGACAACAGATACCATCCTCCATAACAAATCCAATGTAGCCCCGAATGGTCCACTATTAGGCAGTTACGGCTATCACCATCAGTTTGTTATGAACTTCATCTATATAAAAGACCCTTCAGATATACTTTTTTTCCTAAGCTCTCATCTTCTACCTTGAAACTTTGCTAAAAACCTTCCTGAACACTCCATGTCTATTGACCAAAAGAGCTGACTTGATCATCAGAGGGTCTTGTCGGAGCCACCACCTCCGACTCCGGACGAGACCTATTTTGCAGGTCATCGACGGCAACCTCATCTTCTCAGACTCCAGCCTCAAATCCAACATCAACCAGATTTTGCACCAATAGATCTCAATTGATCTTCTTCTTCTGATCGTCGGGAAGCTCAGATGGCCTGGAAGGATAGTAGGGAGGATGAGGAAAATCTTTGAAAAATTTGGTAGAATTATGACACTCATAGCTCTCAATCTCTCATCTCGAATCTAAGGTCAATATCCTAGGGTAGCACACACACCTAAAACCCTGGTCCCCTCTCTAGATTTTTCCTCTTGAAAAAATTCTATTTCATGTAGAAAGGAATTAACTACGTTCAATCTGAATTCACATCTCTCTAATCCATTTTTGTCATAGCATGCCTGAAATACTGGTTTTATAATAAATAAAAAAAAAAATTGAAGGGAAATCCTGATTTTTCGGACCAGGTTCGTTCAGATCTGATCAGATCAAGAGATATATTTCAAAAATTTTTCTCTTGATCTCAATCAGATCTTGATATGTTTCAGATCTGATTCTTATTATTTTAATAAATAAAATAAAATAAGATAAATTAAATCAAATTTAATTTACCTGATTTGGGTAATCCTATTACCCTGTAGATGATCCTGATTGCAGCGGAAGGTTCTGGATCTTAGCCACGCAAGCGCCTGGCCTCTACCGGTATCCACTCGGGCTTGGATCTGGAGATCCTCTTCTTCTCTATCACATCCTCCAAAAATCAGATCTGGATCTGATCTGGAGGATCTTCAAAACTCTTTTGAAGATCAGCAGTCGTCCTTTTGCAGCAGCGCAGCCTTCTTGCTTTTGATCGCCTTTCTCTTGATCTGAATCGCACCAACCAAGTCCAAAACTCTTTTGGACGTGGAGAGGAGCAAGGGAGAAGAGTGGGTATGGCATGGAGGAAGGAGGGGAGAGGCAGCCTTGGGGCATGGGAATTATGATTCAATTCATTACTTTGAGTTGGGCGCAGGGTCTTATTTATAGACTAAGCTGTGATCCAACTCCTCTTCTTCCCAACCAATCACAACCCTTTGTGAAATCAGATCTAAATCTGATTGGTGGAATAGAGTCCCCTGGATTCCTCCTTAGAGGGTGCCTAAGACCAGTCAAAGTTGGATTCTTAGTAGAACTCTAATTGGAATCCAAAAAGGAGATGGAGTCCTTGTCCAACAAGGACTCCTAGGCGCCTCCAACTTGGGCTCACGCCACCCTTGGCGTGCGCCCTTCTCCTTGCCAGGTTCTGGCAGGGGGACAGGCCCCCACCAGCTCTCCAATAGGTGCATGACATGTGGTCAAAAGTCAAAGTGTCAATGGTCAACATTTGACCAGTCAAAGGTAGACTTTTGACCAAAGTCAAAGAACAAGAAATGGCAGGTGACCAAAAATGGCAGGTAATGTCTTACAAAATAAGACAACCTTTTCTGACTTGGACAACCTCCAGTCAGACCATATGAAGGCCTCTGATTGAGCACAAACTCCTTTGGCTCAGTCAGGACAACTTATTTATGATAGTAAAAGAAGAACGTTAGGTTCAATCGAGTGCTAGCACGATTTTCCTTGAACCTAATTGAATCTCATTCAGATCAATTGAACTAGATCAGTTCAATTGATGATCACCAGATTCAAACCCTTGTTTGTGTGACCCAGTTAGGTTCAGTTCTGTATGGTAATGGGATATGTCATGATCTCTATCATCGACATCATCGAAACTCCTTTCGATGGATCAGAACTCTTCTGATTCGAACAGCTAGAATGATCGATCATCTAAATCATTCTAATTGCTCCCAAAATCCACCAGTGACACCTAGCAGTATATGGTGGCAACCCATCAGAGCTGAATGCGAACCTCTTGGTGCAGCTACCTGTGTGATTAAGTTCTTCTATCTTGAGCCCCGATCAGATTAGGGTTAAGGTGAACTCGTCAAACCCTAGTCTCTGTCATATGATGTAATCATTCGATTCGAGTCCAATGTGAAAATCTAAATAGAAACTCTTTCTATTATTTCACTCTGCCATGGCCATGGGCTTCTGGACTTGATTCTCATGATCATCATAGGGCTGCTCCTCTACCACCGAGGTAGATAGATTCCATCTTGATGCAATCCAGTTCCTACAATGAACATGCTATAGCCAACATACACCTCAGGGTTCCATATGGCTAGGAGACCGAGTAATGGTGTAGTCAAACTATAACACCCTCAAGGTGAACTGCCGATGCATCTCAGGTCAAAGAACCAGACACACTACTGCAGCATCGAGTCAGTCATTGACGAGAAGGTAGACTTCCCTAATGACTACTCGAGGTGGTCACGCTCAGTGCCCTCGTTCTCTAACGAGTACCTGTACTCTCGCTCCGGTGTCTCCACACCGTAGACTCAAGACTCATCTACTAAAGAGAAGCGATTGTACACCAACCTTCCGGATCAATCACCATCCTCGTGATGATCCTATGGTCGGGAGCATTTTATGAGTTAATAATGATTATTCATGTCTTAAATTTTCAACTCTTGAAAATATGAATTATCATTACCATTAACTCAAAGGATGTATCACAGACACTAAATACACATATGTGATAGAAAATAACCCATTTTATTGATTATTAGTCAAAATTATAATTTTGCCCCTAGAAGTGTATTACAAGTGTCAGCCAATTCTGGCTTCTAGGGCACATATATCTAACAATCTCCCACTTGTCCTAAAGCCAATTGGCTACAAGTCTAAGTCCCATCTTCTCAAGGTGGGCTTCGATCTTCTGCTGGCCCAACGGCTTTGTAAGTGGGTCTGCCACATTATCTGTGGAGTTGACTCTCTTGACCTCGAACGTAACCTTCTCGAGGTAATCGCGGATGAGGTGGTATCGCCGCTCAATGTGCTTGGATTTCTGGTGAGACCTCGGCTCCTTAGCAAGGGCTATGGCGCCATTGTTGTCGCAGTATAGAGGAATGGCATCTGATGGCATTACTCCAATTTCTGCAGCAAACTTCTTGTACCAGAATGCTTCCTTCGCAGCCTCTGATGCAGCGATATATTCTGCTTCCATGGTGGAATCTGCTATCACAGTTTGCTTGGAACTCTTCCAGCTGACAGCACCACCATTGCACACAAACAGACTTCCAGATGTCGACTTTCGATCATCTATATCGGACATGAAATCCGAGTCTGTGTATCCCTGGACTTGGAGTTCTCCATTACCAAAGACCAACATCATATCCTTAGTTCTTCTCAAGTACTTAAGGATACATTTCACAGAAGTCCAGTGTTCTTCACCTGGATTTGACTGATATCTGCTTGTGACACTCACAGCATGGGCTATATCAGGTCGTGTACATAGCATGGCATACATGAGGCTCCCTATTGCAGAAGCATAAGGGATCTTGCTCATGCGTTCTATTTCCTCAGGTGTGCTGGGGCACATCTTCTTGGAAAGATGAATACCATGTCTGAAGGGTATTAATCCCCTCTTAGAGTTTTCCATACTAAACCTCTTTAGTACTTTCCTCTATGTACATCTTCTGTGAAAGTCCTAGCATCCTATTCGGTCTATCCCTATAGACCTTAATTCCTAGAATAAAGGATGCTTCACCTAGGTCTTTCATGGAGAATTCCTTGGACAACCACATTTTGACTGATGTCAACATGGGAATATCATTCCCAATAAGGAGGATGTCATCCACGTACAATACGAGGAAGACAACAGCGCTCCCACTGACCTTTTTGAAAACACATGGTTCCTCTTCATTTTTGATGAAACCAAACTTTTTGATCACATCATTGAAACGAGTGTTCCAGCTCCGAGATGCTTGCTTAAGTCCATATATGGACCTTTGCAGCTTGCAAACCTTGTGATCAGTATCACTGGATGTGAAACCTAGCGGCTGTTCCATATAGATATCTTCCTCAAGATATCCATTTAAGGAATGCCGTTTTCACGTCCATTTGCCATATTTCATAATCGAAATAGGCTGCAACGGCAAGCAATGTGCGGATGGATTTTAGCATAGCCACTGGGGAAAAAAGGTATCCTGATAGTCAATGCCTTCGCGTTGACTATAACCTTTTGCCACTAGTCTAGCCTTGAATGTCTCCACATTCCCATCTGCACCAATCTTTCTCTTGAAGATCCATTTACACCCAATAGGTACTATACCTTCTGGTGGATCTACCAAGGTCCAGACTTGGTTTGAGTGCATCGAGTCAATTTCTGACTGCATTGCCTCTAAGCCATTTCTCGGAGTCGATATCTGATATCGCCTCGTTGTAGGTTTTGGGATCATCACCATGAGCACCATTACCTACGAGGAACATTTCCTCTACTTCCTCTGAAATAATACCTAAGTATCTTTCAGGGGGACGGAAAACTCTTTCCGATCTACGAGGTGGAGGAGGTAGTGTTCTTATTGGCTCAACCTGATTTGGTTCCAATTGGTCCTTAGCTCGTTGTACTTGTGAGACTTTCTCATCAAGCTTAATCTGCTTTCCAATGCCGCTATCTTGAATAAACTATTTTTCAAGAAAGATGGCATGTCGACTCACAATCACATTGTGGTCTTCTGGAATGTAGAAATAGTATCCTAATGACTCTTTAGGATATCCTATGAATCGAGCTCTAAAGGACCTAAACTCTAACTTGTCCGCTTGTTGTCTTTTGACATGAGCCGGACAACCCCAAATTCTGAGATGACTCAGACTTGGTTTCTTACCGTGCCATATCTCATACGGTGTGGTAGGAACGGTTTTAGAGGGAACCCTATTCAGTAGATAAATTGAAGTTAACAATGAATGTCCCCAAAGAAAATCAGGGAGGTCTGTGAAGCTCATCATGGATCGAACCATATCCAATAGAGTCCGATTTCTCCATTCTGAAACCCCGTTGAGTTGAGGTGTTCCTGGTGGAGTCCATTGAGAGACTATGCCATTTTTCCTTAAGATAGTCTAGGAATTCCCGGCTAAGGTATTCACCTCCTCGATCTGATCGAAGAACCTTAATGGGTTTTTCCAGTTTGTTTTTTCTACTTCATGTCTGAATTCTTTGAACTTTTCAAAAGCTTCAGACTTGTGTCTCATAAGATACACATACCCATACCTAGACAGATCATCGGTAAAGGTAATGAAGTAGACAAAATTGCCTCTAGCCGGCACATCAAATGGGCCGCACACATCAGTATGTACTAGGGCAAGGAGATCTGTGGCCCTCTCCCCATGTCCAACAAAAGGGAGTTTAGTCATTTTGCCTTGAAGACAAGATTCACAAGTTGGATATGACTCGGAAAGTCAATGGACTCAATAGCCCATTTTTCTCCAATTTGTTGATCCTATCTTCTGCTATATGACCTAATCTCAGGTGCCATAGATATCTGTCGTTTGGACTATCCCTAGGTCGTTTGGCATTCACGTTTTGCTCGATAGTTAGAATAGGTACATCAATATGTAGCTGATAAAGACCATTAATAAGGAAACCATTTGCAATTTTATTTCTTTCATAAAGAATGTTACAATGGTCCTTAAAGAAGGTGATCACATAACCTTCTTGTGCTAAGCATGAAACAGAAATCAAATTCCTGCTAGCTGCAGGCACATAATAACAGTCTTTCAAAACTAAGTCTAAACCAGATGGTAATCGAAGAGGGTATGTTCCCACGGCTACTGCAGCAACTCTTGCTCCATTACCGATGCGTAGGATCATGTCTCCATCCCTCAGCCTCCTGCTATCCTCAAGACCCTGCATAGAAGTGCACAGATGAGCACTAGAACCAGAGTCAAGCACCCAACTGGATGCAGAAGAAACCGTAAGGTTAGACTCAATAACGAGCATACCTCCAGAAGGACCTTCCTTCTTGTTCTTCAGGGTGGCCAGGTAAGTAGGGCAGTTCCGCTTCCAATGGCCGTCGCTGTTGCAATGGAAACACTTTCCTTTGACCATCGGCCTTTTCTTCGGCTTCTGCCTTCTTCTTCTTTGATCCTTCCACCTTTTGCTTTTTCACAGACTTCTTTTTCTTTCCATAAGACTTTCTTTTGGAAGAAGTCCGTTCCATAGCAAGAACTGAGCCTTTAGAACCTTTCATAGAAAGCTCAGCGGTAACCAGCATATTCATTAACTCGGCCAAGGAATTTTGAAGTTTATGCATGTGGTAATTCATGATGAATTGCCCATATGCATCAGTCAAGGATTGCAGAATAATATCGTTCTGCAGATCCAAGTCCAACTTCACACCGAGCTTCTCAAGCTCTTCCATGTCCTTGATCATTGTCAGACAGTGATCTTGGACTGACTGCCCATCACGCATCTTAGCCTTAAAAAGTCATTTCGTGACTTGATATTTGGCTGCGCGACTCTGTTCACCAAACATCTCCTGCAGGTGAGCCAACATTTGGCGAGCAGTCCCGATATCTTCATGTTGGCGCTGGAGCTCATCAGACATCGAGCCCAACATGTAATATCTGGCCTTATTATCTTCGTCAATCCATTTTTCCAGAGACGCTCTCTGTTCAGTGGATGGACGGGCTGGTAAGGTGGGAGGGTCCTGGTCCAAAACATGGGTTAACTTCTCTGAAACCCAAAATAATTTTGTAGTTCCTGAGCCAATCTTTATAATTGGGTCCAGTCAGTCTATGTGTGTGTCCAGGATACGTGCCAATGGGTTGGACGCAGACATTTTCCTGTAGAGAGTCAAAGATTCTAGTTAGATACTGTAATTTTGACTTGACCAATTTGTTTAGGGATTTTATTTTTAAACAAATTAGCTCCCACTATTTTCTCGGATCCCTACACTCCCTCTGTAGAGATGCGAAAAATCTCCACGATTAATGATTTCTAGTGGGTGGTGCGGTCTCACCAACTGACTCATCACCTCACCTAACAGTTATTGGTGATGGGTTAGCCAATGAGTGAACAACTCTTGTTCAATGATTCTCTAATCATGGTGCACCCAAACTTGGTCTCTAATTCATGAATCTCACCGTATCCGGAATATTGATCCACTCCTTAGTTAAGTCAGACCCACCATTTGCATAGACTGGGTTCCTAATTGAGTCTCTCACCGTATCCGAAATATTGAGCCCAACTCATCCTCCAGCCCATAGCATCCAATGCCTAATAGACATGGTTGCATCTTCCCGGTGCAACTGAGCCACTGTATCCAGCCGAGAACAATCAACCCCGGAAAGGGCCCGCACATCTACAATGGTGGAAGACCTCAGACTTAATCTTTTCTTAGGGAGAATTGATTCAGGTCTCATTAAACTAGACTTGGCTTAGTCATAACAATTATGACTAACCTAGTGGCATGGGTTAGCTCGGATTATTGACCACCTCAGATCAGAACTGTGTCAACAGATATGGCCAGGTAAGTGAGACCGGTGGAAGGAATATGCCATTAACTCGTACAAGAACGCATTCAGGTCGAGTAGCTTCCAATTAAAAACCAGTCGGTCGTCTGTGCCAAACTTACCTTAGACACCAAATTGTTGAGTCAGAACCAATTGGGTTAGCCTACAATCCAGACTCTAACCTCTGAGCCTAATTAGGTCTTGCTTGATCGTGACTCGATCTTGACCCAGACTTAATCCTATTAGGCTGGTCAATTTAAGCATTGTTGATCCCATCTAACCAACTCTTGATTCGGTTTGATCAACCGCTTAGACCTAATTGAGCTACCCAAGCCCGAACCCAGTATTATGAATATGTCTTAGATCTGAAATTCTCAATTTTAGACCTAATTAATATTCCATAAACTTAATTCTTAATTAAGTAGGGTTCATAAACAAAATATGCACAATAAATCCTAGGGTTTCAGGATCTAGGGTTTTGCAGAAAGTAAGTTTTGGGTTTCTGATTAAGGACGAACACGCAGCACCCCTACACATCATAAGAACACCCCATCGAATGGAAAGAGAGGGCCTTTAAACCCTTCTTCGTTCTTATGACCGGACGGCCAAGAGGAACGCCTTAATCAGGAACATTCAAATACTACAAAACAGTTTTAGATCTATATCATATATCTCATATACAAATTAGATCTAATCATGGCATATTTTGCATACATCTCATGTATCAATCATGCATATTTTCAGATCTAAATTATCTCATAATAATCTAAAAAATTAGATTTAAATTGATCTAATCAAAATAAATTCTAATCTAGACAATTATGTAGAACTATTCTACAACTAGTCTAGACATGCATCAATCATATCTCATATGATATTTAAAATTAAATAATTTTTATTTGCTATTTTTTAGATGTTATTATAACACTTATAATATCAAAAAATAGTAAATAAATAGAGATCTAAAATATGATTTAATCAGATTAAATCAAAACATGCAAGAACTATTCTATAGAACTATTCTATTCTAGAACTAGTCATGCATATCTTCTAATCTTAGATCCAAATCATTTAATTTTAATTTTTTCTGATTTCAGATCTGATCACATCTCATGTGACATCTAAAATCACTTATTTTCTAATTAAAATAAATTTAAAATCAGATCTAAATACTTTTTAGAACCATGGCTCTGATACCAGTTGAAGGAAAAATCCTGATTTCCCGGTCCAGGTTCGTTCAGATCTGATCAGATCAAGAGATATATTTCAAAAATTTTTTCTTTGATCTTAATCAGATCTTGATATTTTCAGATCTGATTCTTATTATTTTAATAAATAAAATAAAATTAAGATAAATTAAATCAAATTTAATTTACCTGATTTGGGTAATCCTATTACCCTGTTGATGATCCTGTTTGCAGCGGAAGGTTCTGGATCTAGCCACGCAAGCGCCTGGCCTCTACCGGTATCCACTCAGGGTTGGATCTGGAGATCCTCTTCTTCTCTATCACATCCTCCAAAAATTAGATCTGGATCTGATCTGGAGGATCTTCAAAACTCTTTTGAAGATCAGCAGTCGTCCTTTGCAGCAGCGCAGCCTTCTTGCTTTTGATCGCCTTTCTTTGATCTGGAATCGCACCAACCAAGGTCCAAAACTCTTTTGGACGTGGAGAGCAGAGGGAGAAAGAGGGTTTGGCATGGAGGAAGGAGGGGAGAGGCAGCCTTGGGGCATGGGGAATTCTGATTCAATCATTACTTTGAGTTGGGCGCAGGGTCTTATTTATAGACTAAGCTGTGATCCAACTCCTCTTCTTCCCAACCAATCACAACCCTTTGTGAAATCAGATCTAAATCTGATTGGTGGGAATAGAGTCCCCTGGATTCCTCCTTAGAGGGTGCCTAAGACCAGTCAAAGTTGGATTCTTAGGAAGAACTCTAATTGGAATCCAAAAAGGAGATGGAGTCCTTGTCCAACAAGGACTCCTAGGCGCCTCCAACTTGGGCACACGCCAAGGGTGGCGTGCGCCCTCTCCTTGCCAGGTTCTGGCAGGGGGACAGGCCCCCACCAGCTCTCCAATAGGTGCATGACATGTGGTCAAAAGTCAAAGTGTCAATGGTCAACATTTGACCAGTCAAAGGTAGACTTTTGACCAAAGTCAAAGAACAAGAAATGGCAGGTGACCAAAAATGGCAGGTAATGTCTTACAAAATAAGACAACCTTTTCTGACTTGGACAACCTCCAGTCAGACCATATGAAGGCCTCTGATTGAGCACAAACTCCTTTGGCTCAGTCAGGACAACTTATTTATGATAGTAAAAGAAGAACGTTAGGTTCAATCGAGTGCTAGCACGATTTTCCTTGAACCTAATTGAATCTCATTCAGATCAATTGAACTAGATCAGTTCAATTGATGATCACCAGATTCAAACCCTTGTTTGTGTGACCCAGTTAGGTTCAGTTCTGTATGGTAATGGGATATGTCATGATCTCTATCATCGACATCATCGAAACTCCTTTCGATGGATCAGAACTCTTCTGATTCGAACAGCTAGAATGATCGATCATCTAAATCATTCTAATTGCTCCCAAAATCCACCAGTGACACCTAGCAGTATATGGTGGCAACCCATCAGAGCTGAATGCGAACCTCTTGGTGCAGCTACCTGTGTGATTAAGTTCTTCTATCTTGAGCCCCGATCAGATTAGGGTTAAGGTGAACTCGTCAAACCCTAGTCTCTGTCATATGATGTAATCATTCGATTCGAGTCCAATGTGAAAATCTAAATAGAAACTCTTTCTATTATTTCACTCTGCCATGGCCATGGGCTTCTGGACTTGATTCTCATGATCATCATAGGGCTGCTCCTCTACCACCGAGGTAGATAGATTCCATCTTGATGCAATCCAGTTCCTACAATGAACATGCTATAGCCAACATACACCTCAGGGTTCCATATGGCTAGGAGACCGAGTAATGGTGTAGTCAAACTATAACACCCTCAAGGTGAACTGCCGATGCATCTCAGGTCAAAGAACCAGACACACTACTGCAGCATCGAGTCAGTCATTGACGAGAAGGTAGACTTCCCTAATGACTACTCGAGGTGGTCACGCTCAGTGCCCTCGTTCTCTAACGAGTACCTGTACTCTCGCTCCGGTGTCTCCACACCGTAGACTCAAGACTCATCTACTAAAGAGAAGCGATTGTACACCAACCTTCCGGATCAATCACCATCCTCGTGATGATCCTATGGTCGGGAGCATTTTTATGAGTTAATAATGATTATTCATGTCTTAAATTTTCAACTCTTGAAAATATGAATTATCATTACCATTAACTCAAAGGATGTATCACAGACACTAAATACACATATGTGATAGAAAATAACCCATTTTATTGATATTAGTCAAAATTATAATTTTGCCCCTAGAAGTGTATTACAAGTGTCAGCCAATTCTGGCTTCTAGGGCACATATATTAACATAAATTAATGCAAATTATTACCAAGATGGATGATTAAAAGTGAGAAATGAACAAATGCATCAGAAGTGTGATTTAAACTTAAAAAAAAAATATCATTGAATTCCCCAAAGAAGAAAAGTCAAAAAAAAGAATAATTTTAAATGGTCAAATAAAGCTCAAACAAGAAGTTTTGGAAGCCTTAATGGTAGAAAAGATCATAAAAATCAAGATGGAAGAAGCCCTCAAAAGTTAAAGACGAAAAGCTACTCATGCAAAAGTATATGCAGAATTGTTGAAGGCTGAGAACTTAGATGACCTAGTAAAAAACTGAGCTGGCTCAGTACTTAGTTGGCTTAATGAAAATCTAGGTCGGCTTAGTCTTAGAAAATAGAAAAATAGAAAGCTGATTTTTGAAGTCTATTGTTATTGAGTCGATCTAGTGAAAAACTGAGTCAACCCAGTCAAAAACTGAGCTGACCCAATGACTGTAACGGCTATAAACGGCTAGTTTTCTGCAGCTTTTTCAAACAGACCATTCTCCACTCAAATAGCTAGTTCAAGCTTTTCAATGGCTAAAACTCACTCCTAAGCCACTTCCAAGTAAAAAAAAAGTTAGAAAAATATTTTGGATGGAATTTTTAAGGATTTAAGAAAGAAAATCATTCAAGAAGAAGGTATTACATTGAATATCCAATAAAAGGAGAAAAGAGAGAGATTTGAGCTTCAAATTTAGAGGGCATCTAAGAGTCATCTTCTACAACACTTCAAGCAATTTCTCAGCACCATTTGAAAAGAAGAGAAGCTACCAAAGAGCATTCATTCATCCTCTTCTTTGAGCTCCAAAAAAGTTTCTTTTTTATTTTCTTTCTTATGCTGAATTTTAATACTTGTATTTTTATTTTCTTTATAAGTTTTTTTGGGGTAAGAAACTTGGAGTATAGGCTAGTCCAAGCTAATAATTAGATGGTGTATAGATTTTGGTTGGAGAGCCCATAAAATCAACTGGGTTGATAGTGAATCTGGAAAAACTATCAGTGTAGGGTTGTAGTTGGTGAGCCTGACAAAATCAACTGAATTTATTTATGATCGTAGGTTAAAACAAATACACTGTAATCAGGATTATAGTATAATTTTCAAGAAAAGCTTAGAGAGTGGACATAGGTGCGAGGTTGCACCGTTTGTATAGTATTTTCTTCTTTATTGCTTTACATATCTTGCATGCCTTAAATTACTAATTACTTACCAATTTGGATCAACACTTACTTAAATTCATTCACACTTGATATCGTTGCATACACTAGTTAATTTTATTGAATTGAATTATGTTAAGTAAAGCACTTACTTGTGTAGAGTTAAATTTGGCCAAAAATTTTATAAACCCAATTCACCACTCCTTTTGGGTTGCCATCTCTAGATAACAAGTAGTATTAGAGCAGATGCTCTAATATTTATTTATTGATCTAGCAGTCAAAAGGGAAAAGATCAATGGCAATCCAAATGGAGTCTTTGTTTAATGAAGGTTATTCCATAGATAGACCACCACTATTAAATGAATCAAATTATATACATTGAAAAATTAGAATGAAAATCTTCATTCAAGCACATCACTATAATTTGTAAAAAATTATAATCAATGACCTACACACACCCAATGCATTGATTCATGATAAAGAAATGATTCAAATGAATGCTAAGGCAATGAATATATTTTATTGCTCCTTAGATATTAATGAGTTTAACAAAATTTTTCATGTATTTCAGTGAATCAAATATGGGAGAAATTGGAAATGATTTATGGAAGAGCAAATCAAGAAGAAGAACCAAGCTTCCAAGAAGTTAAGGAAGCTCACCCCAACCTATGCCTCATAGCTTATGAGGATAAAAAGAAGAAGTAGAAGAGGAAACAAAAGAAAAAAAAGCATTAATTAAGGGGGAGCAATGCAAAGAAATAAGAAATGAAAAGGAGGAAGAAAGTGCTACAAATCTTTGCCTCATGATGAATGAAGATGAGGTAAATTTAGAAAATTCTTTTCAATGTACACTTGATGATTATATGAAGCCTTTAATGAATTAATGGATGAATTTAAAAAATTAAGACTAAAAATTAAAAAATTCAAAAAGTCAAAACTTCTCTTAGCTAATGAAAAGAATAAGGTCTTGTTAGAAAAGAAAGATATTTTAAAAAAAAATAATGCTTTGGCTAAAGAAAAGAAAGTACTTCTTAAATCTGAAAAATCTTTAGTTGAAGAAAATATTAACCTAAAATTAGAATTAGAAAGATCAAAATTCCATATTGAAGCAAAAGAAAACTTGTTGAAAGAAAAGAATTCTCTTTTGGAAGAAAATACCAATCTAAGAAAAGAGATCGAAAACTTGAAGCCTATGCTTAAAAAATTTATAATTGGATCTCAAAAGCATCAAGCAATTTTAAATAATCAAAAGACTATTTTTGATAAAGCAGGAATTGGTTATAATTCTTTGAAAAAATAAAAAATTATCAAAAATATGTTTAGCAAATCTTCATTTGAAAATCATTCAATTATATATTTTAAATATAACAACATAGGCTATAAAATTTCAAAATATAATTTTAAAAGAATTGACTATACTTTGGTTAGGCAAATTTAAATTCCAAAAGGAACCTTGAGCACTAACTCTTATGGATCCAAAATAACTTGGTTACCAAAAATTATGAGGGAATTCTATAGGTACATCAAGAATCCAATGAAACTAAAGAAAGAAAATTTTTGTGGATGCCTTGGAAATAAATATAGATGGATGATGCTATTTGATAAAATCTAAACTTTTCTCATATCATGCTATCATTATTTGTTAAATATATTTTGATTATTAATTAGTATAACTATTGAATATGTTTGATTGATTTTGATGATTCACCATTGCTTATAATGATCATACTTTATAATTTAAATGTATTGATATATTGCTTAAAAAATAGTATATCATGTTAATTATTTATTTTAAGATTTTTATTTTATTCTAAATTCAGCATGCTGGTTCAATTCTTTGTATCATGCTATATTAATCTTCAATTATTTAAGAAATCTAAATTGCTATGAGCTTGATTGTATATGAAACTATTTGGATGCTAAACTTTCAAATTGAACAAATTTTGACATTTTTCTATAAGATACTTAATTATCAAAATTCTTCAAAAAATTTTATGACCAAAGTACATGAAGATTAAACATTCAACCATAAAAGATCAAATGCTTAAAGTGTTAATTTGTATTGCATCTTAGTTTTATATTAAGGATTTGAAATTTTCTAAGTTGAACCAAATCCCATAGAACTATTATCTAGATTCTCCTTAATTTGATCATACTAGATTTGTTTGATTTTTTTACCTCTCAATTGATTAATTTTTGTTCTCCTAAATTTACTTGAATATCTTTTTTGATCATCAATTTGATTGACTCTTTGATCTTAAAAGAAAATTTATTGATGAACATTCTTATTTTATTCCAATTGATTGAATTTGAAAATTAAATTAGAAAAATACTCTTCTTGAATCTTTTGGAGTTGATATCAAACAAAATATTTTAAGACTATTGTCATTTATCTTTAAAGCTAAATATTTAAAATAAACTTTAATTTTAAGTAATTGGTATCACACAGCTTACTATTTGCTATGTATTTGATTGATTTTTCTTTTGGCAAAAAGAGAGTGTCTTTGTTTCAAATCTAGTTTTGCACAGCTATATCTTTTGATATAATATTATTTGAGATAAATTCAAGAATACATATCTTTTCTAAATCTAATTGCTTGATATTTCATAAGAAAAAGATAAGATGATCTTCTTGAAGAATAACTAAAATTTTCTATATGATTTGCCCTGATTGTTTTGTTGATATCAATTCAAATTGATTCATCATTCAAAATTCTTAAAACTAATTGATTTGAATCGATTCATCCTTATCATTTCAAAACTAAAATGATTGGTATCAAGCTGAATTTGCAAATTCATCTTTAAGTGATATTAAATTATCAAGAAAATCTCTATTTGGTCTAAATTTTAGTTTAATTGGTATCAATGGTATCATTCTTGTCCTACATTTTATTGCATTATTCTTGGCAAAAGAATTGAATATAATGTCTTAAATCTGTTTCATATTGATATACTCTTGAAGTTATACCATTTGAGTCAAATTTAAAGAATTTCATACTTTTTCTAAACTTAATTAAATGATATTTTTATAACAAGAAAAATTTAAATTTAAATAAAAATATTTTTTAATTACTTGTCATACTCTTTTGATCTGTTTGATGATTTGAATACTTTGATTTTAAGAGATCAATATGCTCTCCTCTAAGTATTATGTTATGATATGAATTGAAATTATCTTGAAATTCAATATGATATAATAGCTTTCCAATATCAATTTTGTAATTGATAAACTTAAATTAAAATATGCTTAATCGGATATGAATGTTTTTGAATTGCTCAACATATAGGTAAAACTAAGTTTGACATTCTCCCATAAAATGCTAAATTATTAAAATTCTAATAAAAATTAGCATGAAATAAGTACTTAAAGACAAGACATCAATTATAAAATTCAAAATGCTTGATGTATTAAGTTACATTGCATTTTAGATTAACATCTAAGGATTTGAAATCCCACAGTTAGATCAACACATAGAGCCAATATCTAGATTCCTCTCATTTTAACCTCAATTGATTTTGTTCCCCAACTTGAAGAATGCCCTTGGTACGTGGTATCAAATAAAATTTGAAATATGCCTTCATATTTTGTTCATATTATTTTCAAGTAATAAATTTGAAAATTAGTTTTCTGCAATCTTAAAGTAGTATCAAATCTCTTAAGAAAATCTCAATTTATTTTAACTCAATGCGTATCAAATTGGAGAAGATCTTTCAAAGATATCATCTTTTCTCTTCAAAATATAGGGTATCTAAAATTGAATTATTTTCATGTTTGATATCAAGAAGTTTGCTGTTTAAACTAATTCTAAAAACAATCCATATCAAAATTCTTATAATTAGTATCAAATAGTCTATTCTTGCCTTAAATTTTCTTGTTTCTTTTTTTTATCTTTGGCAAAAGAAAAGAATGTTTTATCTCAAATTTGATTTTGCATAACTTATATGATATCATTTGAGATAAAATTAAAAATTTCATACCTTATCTAAACTTGATTAAATTAAATTTCTTAAGAAAAAGAAGACCTAAGTTTAAACAGAATATCTCTTTATGATTTATTTTGCATGATTTATTAATATCAATTTAAATTAATTTATCAAGATAATTTGATCTGAATTTAAATTGATTCATCTTTTTTGATCAAAAACTTCAACGATTGATATCAAGTAGATCATTATCATCTTGTATTTTATTGATTTATCTTTGACAAAAAGAAGAAAATATCCTTGCATATAATCTAGTCTGCATGAATAAATTTTTGATATTATACCTTGAGATAAATTATAAGATTGATATATTTATGCTTCAAATTGATTGATCTACTTAAGAAGAGAAAGACATGTTTTCTGAAAAATTAAACAAATCTTTTTATGATTTACTTTGAATGATATATCCAAAAATAAATTTAAAAAATGCTCTTCTTAAAACTTTTGAAGTTGATATCATGCATAATATTTTAAGAAAGTTGTCATGTACTTTTAAAGCTAAGTATTTAAAGAGAACTTTAGTTTTATTTATTTGGAATTAGACAGCTTATAATATTTTTTATATTTTATTGATTTATCTTTTAGCAAAAGAATAGTTGCTTTATCTCAAATATGAATTTTCATGGCTATATTCTTGCTATTATAACGTTTGAGATAAATTCTTGTGACATATTTTTGAATTATTTACTTTAATATCAAAATGAAGAAAAATATTTTCAAGATTGTATTATTTAAATCTTTGAAGCCTAAAGTTCTTATTAATTAAAATTGAGAAGTACATTTATACGGCATACTTTTGGATTTTTAGATATTTGTTATCATTGCAAATATTTTGTAAAGTTAATGAAATATAATTTTTTTAAAAATTTAGTGTCTACATAAGTGAATACTATATTAAATTAAATTGAATGTATAATTTAATACTTAATTCACTCAATTGATACTTATTTTTTTAAAATTTTGTTTAATTTTAAAATAGCTTTATTTGCAAAAGCTAAGGAAGAGATATTTTCTAATTTAATTTAATCAAAAATATTAATAAATTTATGATCTTAAATTCTCAATCAATTACCTTATTTTGAGCTTTATCATATTGATTTTAAACATTTAATCAAATACCATATAGTCTTCTTAATTTGTACTTTCATATATTTATTCAGTTTAATTTACTTGATTTAAAGTACTATTGATTTAAAATAGTTTCAGATAAATAACTTATTCTCAATAATTAAAAATTACTTATAGTGGTATCATTAATATGCTGATTTCATATTTTGATTTATGTAATTATTCTTGAAAATTGATTGGAGTTAAATTAAATTAAAATTATATTCTTACTCTAAGATATAAATTTTTAAATTTAATTTTAAAATTCATTCAAAAATTTAAATTTGGTACTAAATTTCTGATATGCATTACAAAATTCTTATGAATTATTTGTATTAAAGTTATTTTTACTCAAAGCAATAAATTTAAAAATATGACTAATATTTTCTTTGATGCTATTTATTTTACTCTACTCGATACATTTTCCATACATATCCTTTTCAAACTTAATTGACTAAATTTTTTTAAGAAAAAAAGATTGAATATTAAAGTGCATATTATGTTTGATTTCATGGTCAAATCTTTTTAAAAGCTCTATTCCTTTTAAAGCTTAAAAGTGCATATTTAAAAATCTAATTAAAGATCATATTCATTCAAAAAAGAGGCTGGAGAGCCTTTGATATTCAAATTTAAGCTAATTTTTAAAATTAAAAATAAATATTTTAAACTTATTTTAAGTGAAATAATAAATTTTCAAAAGAAAGATGATTCAGTTAAATTAATTTTTTAAACTTGATACATTTCTTACATTGATACATCTCTTACTTTGATACATTCATGTTATTGATTTTGAGAACTTTTCTTCATCCTTCCCATGAGCTTTTTGTTACTATCAAAAAGGGAGAGGGAAATGTTGAGTATATGCTTAAAGAATTAATGCTTAAGAAACTTAACGTATTTGATGCTTGAAATCTTAATACTCATTGACTTAAATTGAGACATAAATTTGAAATGAGTATATAAAATATGTGTAATGAATTAATTATGTACAATGAACCAAAAGATTAATTAAGAACATTCATGAAGTACTCATTCATGTGTTTAATCTACACTTTATGATACTTCATTATATAATTTGACAAAATTCATTAAAATATATTATTTATTTTTATTACACATATACTCAAGATTTTATCATCATGAAAAATAAAAAGATTATTGATCCTAATATTGATTTTGATGATTCTAAAATATTGAGTATAAATGAAACTAATCATGTATTTTAAGAATGTATATAGAACTTTTCAAGTACTTAAAATGAAGAAATTATCCATAGAAAAAATCTCCTAAAAAAAAAACCAAAGAAAAGAATGATTTTAAATGCTCAAATAAGAAGTTTTGGAAGCCTTAATGATGGAAAAGACCATAAAAATCAAGGTGGAAGAAGTCCTCAAAAGTTGAAGATAAAAAGTCACTCATGTAGAAATATATGTAGAATTATTGAAGGCTGAGAACATAGATGATCCAGTGAAAAACTAAGCTGGCTCAGTACTTAGTCGGCTCAGTAAAAAATTAGATCGGATCAATCTTAAAAAAATAAAAAAATAGAAAGCTAATTTTTGTAGTCTATTGATACTAAGCCGACTCAATTAGAAATTGAGCCGATCCAGTCAAAAATTGAGCCGATCTAGTGACTGCAATGGCTATAAACGGCTAGTTTTCTATAGCTTTTTAAAATGGGCCATTCTCCACTCAAATGGCTAGCTCAAGCTTTCCAACCACCAAAACTCACTCCTAAGTTACTCCCAAGTATAAAAGAAGTTAGAAAAATATTTTGGATGGAATATTTAAGAATTTAAGAAAGAAAATCATTGAAGAAGATAGTGTTACATTGAATATCCAATAAAAGAAGAAAAACGAGAGATTTGAGCTTCAAATTCAGAGAAAATCCAAGAGTCATCTTCCATAACACTTCAAGCAATCTCTCAGCACCATTTGAAGAGAAGAGAAGCTACCAAAGAGCATTCTTTGAGCTCCAAAAGAGTTTTCTTTTTATTTTCTTTCTTTGCTGAATTTTAACACTTGTATTTTTATTTTCTTTACAAGTTTTTTTTGAATAAGAAACTTGGGATATAGGCTGGTCCAAGCCGATAATTGGATAGTGCATAGATTTTGGTTGGGGAGCCCATAAAACCAATTGGATTGATAGTGAACTCGGAAAGCTATCGGTGTAGGATTGTGGTTCATGAGTTTGGCAAAACTAGTTGGGTTTGTTTATGATCCTAGGTTAAAACAAATGCACTATAATCTAGGAATATAGTAAAATTTTTAAGAAAAGCTTGGAGAGTGGACGTAGGTGCGGGATTGCATCGAACCATTATAAATTCTTTATGTGTTTGTGTTGTATTTTCTTCTCTATTGCTTTACATATTTTGCATGGCTTAAATTGCTAATTACATACCAATTTGGATCAACTCTTACTTAAATTCATTCACACTTGATTCAGTTGCATACACTAGTTAATTTTATTGAATTGAATTAAGTTAAGTAAAGCATATACTTGTGTAAAGTTAAATTTGGCCAAAAATTTTATAAACTCAATTCATCCCCTCTTTTGGGTTGCCACCTCTGGGCAACAAAATCTAAATTCTCTTAAAGAATACAGGGCGGTGGTCAAAGGTATGGCACAGGGGATTTGTCCAATGAAATTGGACTCCAAGATTTATCCAATTAAGTCTCCAACCAAATCCATTTGGATAGACTCAATTAGATTAGAATAAATCTAATCACATTAGGCTTAAACAATCTTAATTAAATCCTAATTAAATCAAAAATTAATTAAGATTAAGCCCTAATCAAATCAGGGACTAATCTTCCTTAGCGATTAGGTTATCTCATAATCTAATCGGATCAAACCTAATTGAATCTAATTCAATTAGACTTGATCCAAAACTCATTACTCCATCAAATTGAGTTAATCAGAAATCTAATTGCTAATTAATTCTTTCATAAACTCAAAGTCTTAATCTAATGGATCTTAGAATAACAGAGTCCAATCCTTATGAAACTCTTGATCAGAGAGTACCAAACCAGTGGGACTCTTGATCCTAGAGTCCTAGTGAAACTCATGATCATGAAGTCCAAGATTCGTAGGACGTAGAGTCCTAATGCAATAGAACTCTTGATCATAGAGTCCCAGTCTAGTGAAACTCTTAATCATAGAGTCTCAATCTAGTGAAACTCTTGATCATAGAGTCCCAGTTTAGTAAGACTCAGCATCAGCCATCAGATTAGATAGGAACTTCTAATATGTATGACCTCAAAGGTTTAAACCTAAGTCGGTAGCACAAAAATCAATTTTTATAATAAATGATGTGACCATCTAGCAATAGCATTCGACATCTAGATAGATCGAATAGTTGCAATGTAACATTCAAAACCTACTAGAATATGGTTACTATATAATTCATCCCTTTGACCTATGTATTTAGGATGACTCAAAGTTAAATTATCAACTCTAGAAAAGCACATCCATAATATGTCTTAATGAAATCAATCCTATGACTCCTCACAAAAACTATCTTGGTCAGGGCTTTGCTAAATTAAAACATAATTTAACACATCTCTTGAAACTAGGAGCGGTCAATCCTATCTTGACTGACACATCAGCTTTACAACTACTTACTGCATCCAGGAATCGTTCGTCATTAAATTAGAAATTTAGGTAATTTAGCACCAAAGCATATTGAGTTGCTTGCAAGTCATCATGGTGATCTTAGATCGAAGGGATACTTATACCCATATCCCTTCGGTGCAAATCTTGATAGTAGAATGCTCCGAAGTTCGTCATATTTAGTGCATATGTATCCCTACATCTTACCTGCATGCCATACCAGTGTCTCCACCCTCCTTGCTTAAGAGGATAACCAATGCATATAGCATACAACAACCTACACTTGATAAACACTATCGTCTAAGGTAACAATGCATTCTTTGGTTGCGAACAGATTTATGGACTAAATGATAAATCCTTTTTTATTGATTTTAAATAGTCCTAAAGACTTCATCACAACATAAGAGTTTATTAGGAGATACACATAACTTATGATGAAAAAGCTAGAATAAACTTTTTTACTCATAAATAATTTATATACAATTACAAAAAAATAACTCAACCATCAATAGATTGACGATTGGCTTTGACAAGGATTTGCTATCAACCCTAAATGAATCATACTCATTGTATTTCAATCTTTTAAATCCATCAAATGGATTACCCTGGCCAAGGTTTTACTAATTAAAATATAGTGATGCATTATCTCCAGTAATTTGGAGGGATCAATCCCATCTTGACTTATATACCAACTTAACAAGTACTTGATTGCATCCAAAAATCTTCCATCATTGAATTAGAAATTCAGATAGTCTAGTACCAAAGTATAATGAGTTGCTTGTAAGTCACCATGGTGATCTTAGGTCTAAGAGACACTCATGCATAGACCCTTTGCAAAATACTCTTAGCAATAGAGCAATGAGTAGGTGAGTCATTATTCAGTGATAATGTACTCCTATATCTCACTTATATGCCATACTAGTGTCTTCAGACTCCTTAGTTAAAAGAACAACCAATCCATATGGCACATAATAACTTATACTCGATAAATGTCATCATCTTTCTTAATGATGCATCATTTTGTTGTAAACATGATTTAAGAACTATATGATAAATCCTTTTTTATCATATTATACGTAGTTCTAAGGACTTTCATCATAATATAGAGTTGAATTTAGAAGCTATACAACTTATGATGAAAAATATTAAATAACTTTTATTAATGAAGGATTCATATACTATTATAATAAAGAGCTCAATTATCTACAACTTAGATGATTGGCTTTAGGACACTATATCCTGACAACTCTCACCTGGACTAAAATCAATCGGAACAGTATCATATACCTATCTTTGACTTGTAGTCTTTAGACTCCTTGATTTCGATGGCTTTAGTAAATGGATCGGTCCAGTTTTTCTTTTCATCGATCTTCTAAAGCTTGATATCACCTTGATTTATGATCTTCTGGATAAGGTAATAACAGCACAGGATATGCTTTGTCCACTGATGTGCCTTTGATTTTTTTGCCTGAGCTATGGCTCTAATGCTATCACAGTAGAGCAAAACTGAACCATTAAGGAAAGATGCCACTCCTGGCTCACTGATAAATTTCTTCAGCACCACAACTTCTTTTGCAATATCAGATGCTGCAATATACTCTACCTCATAAATTAAATCAGCCATAATGTGTTGCTTGGAATATTTTTCAGCAGATCACTACATGATTGAGGGTAAAGATATATCCCAACATACTCTTACTATCATTATGATCTGACTAAAAATTAAAATCAGTATATCTCATGAGTTTCAAGTAAAATTCTCCATAAACAAGCCATTAGTCCTTAGGATTTCTTAAATACTAAAGGATAATTTTCACAACCTTCCAATGGTTCACCTATATTAGATCGGTATCTGCTTACTATCCCTAGTGAGTATGCCATATCTAATCTTGTACATGTCATGGAGTATATTATAGAATCCACTACTGAAGCATATGAAGTTCTGCTTATACATTTTCTCTCTTGAGGAGTTGTTGGACAATCCTTCTTTGAAAGAAAAATTTCATGGCATATCGAAAGATAGTCTTTTTTAGAATTCTCCATGCTAAACCATTTTTGCACAATATCTATGCACATGGATTAGGACAATCCAAGCAGTCTATTAGATCTATCTCTATAGATCTTCATCTCTCGGATGTAGAATGCTTCTTCTAAATCCTTCATAGAGAATTATGATAATAGCCAAAGTTTTTATTCCTTATAATGCAGGATTGTCATTTTCGATTAAGAGAATATCATCAACATACAAAATAAGAAATATAATCACTGAACCATTCATCCATTTGTATATATAGGGTTCTTCTCCATTCCTAAAGAAGCCATACATTCTCATTATTTTATCAAAATGCATGTTTCAACTCTGAGATGCTTGCTTCAATCCATAAATGGATCTCTAAAGTTTGCACACCTTAGATTCGTTTATGAATGTGAAATCCTCAAGTTGTATCATATATTTTCCAACTCTCCATTCAAGAAAGCTATTTTCACATCCATTTATTAGATTTTATAATCGAAATATGTGGCTATAGCAAGCATGATCTGAATGAACTTGAGCATTGTGATAGAAGAAAATATCTCATTATAGTCAATACTACAATGTTGATGATATACCTTGGCAAGCAAACGGACTTTATAGGTTTTCACCATTTTGTTAGTGCTCCATTTTCTTTTGAAGACTCACTTACACCCTATGGGTTTGATCCCTTCAACTGGATCAACCAATATCCACATATCATTGACCTTCACAGACTCCATTTTGGATTTCATGGCTTCAAGCTATTTCTCAGAGTCAGATTTCTGCATTGCATCCATATAGGTGACTGAATCTTTGTCATTCTCATCTAGCTTGATAGGATCTTTGTCTCGAACTAAGAAACTATAGTATTTGTTCAGCTAATATAGTACTCTATCGGATCACCTTAAGGATGGCTCTACACTAAATTTTGGATTTCATCTTATCAAGTCCAGTTCATGTCAGTTACTTGTGTCAGTTCTTCTACCTATTGAACTTCATCAAGCTCGATCTTAGAGGCATTAGTTTCTTCACTAAGAAACTCTCTTTTCAAAAAGATTTTCTTAAGACTAACGAACATCTTTTATTCATTATCAAGATAGAAATTTTTTTTGGATATCCTATAAAAAAATATTTATCAGACCTAGGTCCAAGCTTGTTTGTAATTAAATGTTTAACATAAGTCAGACACCTTCAAACTCTAAGGTATGAGAGAGCTGGCTTATGCCCTATCTATATCTCATATGGTATTTTAATTACAGACTTACTTGGAATCTTGTTGAGTACATAACAAGCCAAATCGAGTGCATATCCTTAGAAGGAGTCCGTAAACTGGCAAAGCCCATCACGAAATAAACCATGTCCAACAAGGTCCAATTCATCATTTCTAACACCCTATCATATTATAGTATGTCAGGAGGAGTCTATTGAGAGGGAATCCCATTCTCTTCCAAGTATGTCATAAACTCATTGGAGAAATATACATCCCATCAGTCAAATCAAAAAGTTTTAATCTCTTTCTAGTTTATTTCTCCACCTCATTACAAAATCATTTGAATATTTCAAATGACTCATACTTATGTTTCATAAGAAAGATATACCCTTACCTCGATAGCTCATCTTTGAATGTAATGAAGTACTGATATCCATCTCTGGCACTTGTACTCATAGGTCCGCATACATCAATATGTGCTAGACCTAAAATCTTATCGACTCTCTTACCATTTCTAGAAAAAAGTGACTTCGTTATTTTGCCAAGCAAATAGGACTTACAGGTTGGTTGTGATTCGCAATCACCAACTTCAAAGATTCCCTCTTGAGTCAGCCTATTTATTCTATTCTTGTTAATATGACCTAGCCTATAGTGCCAAAGATATACATTGGAGACATCATCTATTCTAGGGCATTTGCTAGATGTGTATACCATACTAACAAGCTATAATAAGGTATAAATACCATTATTCATTTGTCCATTCATAATAGTAATATCATTCATAATGATATTGCATGAATTTCATTTTATTAAAATTTCATAACCATTTATGGCCAAAAGGCCTACAGAAATAACATTTAATAAAAAAGAAGGACAAAAATGACAATCACTAAGAATAATGATAATAGATTTGAATACAAGCTTGATAATCCCTAATGCTACAAGTAGATTTGGTCTTCCATCTCCAACATTAAGAAGTCTCTTGCCCTCTTCAATTATCTTACTGACCTACAGATCCTGCAATGGGTTGCAAATATTAAAGAGGCTTTCGATATCTAATACCCAGATGGTAGTATTATAAATAAAAAACTTGCAAGGTGTCATCATTTAATTACCTTATAAAGCAATAGCTTGCTTCTTTTTCTTTGGCTTGTTCAAATCTAGTGAAGTAATGTATATAGGACAATTCTTCTTCCAATGCCCTAGCTTCTTATAGAAGAAGTATTCTACTTGACTCTGGTCGGACTTAGACTTCTTAGTCAGACCTTTCATGACCGTCCTAGCACGCTGCTGCACCCTTTTATTTTTCTTTTTATTCTTCTTCTTCTTTTCTTTTTCAAAGGATTGATCGCCAGAAGAAGATCCTTGCACTACATTCACCGACTCCTTTTGAAGCTGGCGATCTTTCTCAAAAGTCTGTAGCAACCCCAACAAACAATGATAGTTTACTATAGGCTTTATCATTCTAAACTAGGGGTAGGACTTGGATAGTAAATTTAGAATTGCATCTTTCTCAAGTGCTCCTATAAGAAAAATATGAGTTTGCTTCGATGCTCAATCATCTCAATCGTGTATAGTACATGATCAGTGACTGACGTCCCATCTCTCATCCTAGCATTGAAGATGGCACAACTAGTCTTGTGCCTCTCAACATCATCAGAAGTGTCGAAGGATTCATTCAACACTTGAAGCATATCCTCTAGTTGAGCATCCTTAAACTTGTGACTAAACTCATTATTCACCACTGCCCGCATTATGTAGCGCATCATGGTCCTATCTGTTAGAAAATGTGTTCCAAAGCCAATCATCAATCTATTGATGATTGTGCTATTTTATAAATATAAATAATTTATTAATAAATAAAATATTTATTCTAATATTTTTCATCATAAATGTACATCTTCTAATGAATTTTTTTATTATGATGAAGTTCTTAGGATTATTTAGATTCGATAAAAAGAAGATTTATCGATTAGTTCTTAAAACTATTTACAACCAAGTGATATGTTGTTAATCAGAATGACAACGTTTATCAAGTGTAGGTCGTTGTATGCCATATGGATTGGTTGTCCTCTTAATCAAAGAGTGTAGAAATATTGGTATAGTATACAGATAAGATATAGGGGTACATTATCACTGAACGTGACTAACTCCAAAGTATTCTGCTATCAAGAATTGCTCAAATGAGCTATGGATATAAGTATCCCTTAGACCTGAGATCATCATGGTGGCTTGCAAGCAACTCACTATATTTTGGTGCCAAACTTTCTGAATTTTTAATTTAGTGATGGAAGGTTTCTAGGTATAGTTAAGTACTTGTGAAGTCGTTGAGTGATCAAGATGGGATAGACCACTCCAAGAGTTTGGAGATAATGCATTGGTGTATTTTAATTTAGCAATATCTTGGTCAGGATCATCCATATGATGGATTTGGTATTTTGAAATATAATGTAGATGACCTAATCGGGGTTGACAGTTAAATCCTAAGATGCCCTATGAGCATTTTGGTCAATGGGATCAATTATATGAAAATCATATCCACATGGGCTCTAAGAGTGTTGCTTTATACATTCAACCTATCTGACTATCGGGTACCATTGATTGATGGTCACTTTGATTGATATAAAAATTTATTTTTATGCTACAAGCCTAGGTTCGAACCTATAAGATCATGCACATTAGTTATCTCAATCTGATCGGATGGTTGATCAATGATTAAGAATTATTTTAGGATTAAACATTCAATATGATTGCTATTTGACCTAGTGCAAGTGTTGCATGAGGATTGGTTAGCAATCGGATAGCTAATTGACTCAATCTAGTTAAGCTAAAGTGCTAAGATCAAGTCTAATTGAATAAAAATCAATTAGATTAGGTTTGGGCTTGATTGAATCAAGTTCAATTGGTTTATGGTATAAGCCAATTGTAAGGAAGAATAATTTTCAGTTGAATTAGAACTTGAGTACACCTAATTTCTAATTTGATTAGAAATATAAGTCAAAATTAAATTAGATTTTATTTAATTTAATTAGATTTTTAATTATTTTAGAAATACCATTAATTAGGTTGAATCAAGATCTATTTTAATTATGCTAAAGAATTGATTTTACTAGTCAAAGCAAGAAGTCCTATTTAGACTAGGACTCCTTCATTGCACCATTTTCTTTCTCCATGCCCTACCCTTGGCTATGGTGTGTGAAATCTGATTTCTAGAGTGGCTCCATGCCAAATCTTGCTCCCATAACTTTCTTGGATGGTTTGTGTGAAGGGAAAAACCTATTTTCGGATCAGGTTCATTCAGATCTGATTTGATCAAGAGGAATATTTCAAAAAAAATTTCTCTTAGATTTAAATCAAATTTGATACTATTTAGATCTGATTTGATAGATCTAATAAAATAAAATAAAATTAAAATAAATTAAATTAAATTTAATTTATATCTTGTTCTTGGATAATCTAATTATCCTATGATGATCTTACTGATTGCCTGAGGTTCTGGATGCAGCCATGCAATCCCTGGCCTCTATCGGTATCCACTCGGACAGGATCTGGATATCTTTTTCTTCTTGATCAATCCTTCAAAGATCAAATCTAGATTTGATCTTAAAGTTCTTCAAAATAACTTTTGAAGATTTTAGATCTGATCTTGAAGGTCTTCAAAATAACTTTTGAAGATTCGATGTCGTCTCTTGCAGTAGTGCTGCCTTCTTCCTTTCTTGTCGCCTTTCTCTTGCCTGGATCGCACCAAACTTGAGCCCAAAGCCTCTTGGGCATGGAGAGGAGAGAGAAGATCTAAGGAAGGCATGGAGGAGAGGGGAAGAGAGCAATATGGCATGGGCAAAGGGAGAAGTCCTTTAAAGTTAGGCACAGACAGGGTTTATATAGACCCTGCTGCGCCATGTAGTGCCACATCATCCTAGGCAATCACGTCTCTTCATGCAATCAGATCTAAATCTGATTGCTGGAATGACATTACTTGACCCAATCAGATGAGAGCCCCTCTCCAACACCCTCAGGTGGTGCCAAGACTGGTCAAAGCAAAGTCCTTGGTGCCACCTAGTTTGATTCCAAGAAGCAACCTAGAGTCCCATCTGTATGGGACTCCAGGCATCCCTATCCTTGGGCACACGCCTCCCTAGGCATGCATCCCCTCCTTTCCTCTTTCTAGCAAGGGGACAAGCCCTTATCTGCTCTCCTATGGGTGCATGACATATGGGCAGATATCTAAGTGTCAAAGATCAATGTTTGACCAAAGTCAAAAGACAAGAATTAGCAAGCGATGGAAAATGGCAGGTGTTGTCTCAAATTTATCTCATAAATTAAGACAATCCTTTTCTAACCTAGACAAGTTTTAGTTAGACTAAGTAAAGGTACTTGAGTGAGCACAAACACATTTGACTTAGTCGAGACAACTTTTAATGATTGTAGAAGGAGAACATTAGGCTCAATCGTGTGCTAGCATGACTTCCTTGAACCTAATTGAATCTAATTCAAATTAATTAAACTGGATTACTCCAATTGATGTATTCAGATCCAAACCCTTGTTTGTGTGATCTAGTTAGGTTTAGTTCTATATGATAATGGGATATATCATGATATCTATCATCGACATCATCAAAACACCTTCTCATGGATCAAAACTTTTCTGATCCAGACAACTAGATTGATCTATCATCTAAATCATTCTAATTGCTCGCAAAATCCATCAGTGACACCTAGTAGTATATGGTGGCAATCCATCAAAACTAAAAATGAACCTCTTGGTGTAGTTACATGTGCGATTAAGTTCTTCTATCTTGAGGTCCGATAAGATTAGGGTTAAGGTGAACACGTCAAACCCTAATTTCTGTCATATGATTTAAACATTTGATTCAAGTCCGATGTGAAAATCTTAATAGAAACTCTTTCTATTATTTTACTCTGCCATGGCCATGGGCTTACGGACTAGATTCTCATGATCATCATAGGGCTTCTCCTTATCTACCCAAGTAGATAGATTTCCTCTTAGTGCAATCCAATTCCTACAATGAACATGCTATAGCCAACATACACCTCAGAATTTCGAATGGCTAGGAGATCGAGTCATGGTGTAGTCAAACTATAACACCCTCAGGGTGAATTGCCGATGCACCTTAGGTCAAAGAACCAAACATACCATTACATCTTTGAGCCAGTCATCGAGGAGAAGGTAGACTCCCTTATGACTGCTCGAGGTGGTCATGCTCAGTGCCCTCATTCTCTAACGAGTACCTATACTCTCACTCCGATGTCTCTACATCATAGACTCAAGACTCATCTACTATAAAAAAGTGATTGTACACCAACCTTCTGAATCAATCACCATCCTCATGATGATCCTACGATCGAGAGTATTTTATGAGTTTAATAACAAAAATTCATGTCTTAAATTTTCAACTCTTGAAAGTAAGAATTATCATTACCATTAACTCAAGAGATATATCACAGACACTAAATATACTTTGTGATAGAAAATAATCCATTTTATTATTTATAGTCAAAATTATAATTTTGTCTTAGAAGTGTACAACAAGTATCAATCAATTCTAACTTCTAGGGCACACATATCTAACAAACTCTCACTTTACCTAAAGCCAATTGGCTACAAATCTAAGTCCCATCTTCTTAAGGTGGGCTTCGATCTTCTGCTAGTCTAATGGCTTTGTGAGTGGGTCCACCATATTGTCTGCAGAGTTAACTCTCTTGATCTCGACATAATTCTTCTCGAGGTAATCGTGGATGAGATGGTATCACCACTCGATGTGCTTGGATTTCTGGTGAGACCTCAGCTCCTTAGCAAGGGCTATGGCACCATTATTGTTGTAGTATAGAGGAATGGCATCTCATGGCATCACTTCAATCTCTATGGTAAACTTTTTATACCAGAATGTCTTCTTTGCAGCTTCTGATGCAGCGATGTATTCTTCTTTCATGGTGGAATCTGCTATCACTATCTGTTTGAAACTCTTCCAACTGACAGCACCACCATTATACACAAACAGACTCCTAGATGTCGACTTTCGATCATCTACATCAAAAATAAAATCCGAGTCTATATACCCCTAGACTTGGAGTTCTCTATTACTAAAAACCAACAACATATCTTTAGTTCTTCTCAAGTACTTAAGGATACATTTCACAGAAGTCTAGTATTCTTCATCTGGATTTGACTGATATCTGCTCATGACACTCATAGCATGGGCTATATCAAGTTGCGTAAATAACATGGCATACATAAGGCTCCCTATTACTGAAGTATAAGGGATCTTGCTCATACATTTTATCTCCTCAAGTGTGCCAGGAAACATCTTCTTGGAAAGATGAATGCCATGTCTAAAGGGTACCAAACCCCTCTTAGAGTTTTCCATGCTAAACCTCTTTAGCACTTCCTCTATGTACATCTTTTGTGAAAGTCTTAGCATCCTATTCGGTCTATCTCTATAGACCTTAATTTCTAGAATATAGGATGCTTCTCCTAGGTCTTTCATGGAGAATTCTTTGGATAACCATATTTTAACTGTGGTCAACATAGGAATATCATTTTCAATAAGAAGGATATCATCCACGTACAATACGAGGTAGACAACAGCACTCCCATTGACTTTTTTGAAGACACATGGTTCGTCCTCATTTTTGATAAAACCAAATAATTTGATCACATCATTAAAATGAGTATTCCAACACTAAGTTGCTTGCTTAAGTCCATATATAGATCTTTGTAGTTTGCATACCTTGTGATCAGCATCACTGGATGTGAAACCTAGCAGTTGTTCCATATAGATATCTTTCTTAAGATATCCATTTAAGAACGTCGTTTTCATATCCATTTGCCATATTTCATAATCAAAATAGGCTGCAATAGCAAACAATGTGTGGATAGATTTTAGCATAGCTACTAGCGCAAAAGGTATTCTGATAGTTAATGCCTTTGCATTGACTATACCCTTTTGCCACTAATTTAGCTTTGAAAGTCTCCACATTCCCATTTGCACCAATCTTTCTCTTGTAGATCCGTTTACACCGAATAGGTACTATATCTTCTGGTGGATCTACCAAGGTCTAGACTTAGTTTGAGTGCATCGAGTCAATTTCTGACTTCATTGCCTACAACCATTTCTCAAAGTTGATATCTGATATCGCCTCGTTATAGGTTTTGGGATCATCACCATGAACCCTATTACCTACGAGGAACATTTTCTCTACTTTCTCTAAAATAGTACCTAAGTACCTTTTAGGGGGATGAAAAATTGTTTACGATCTACGAGGTGGAGGAGGTAGTGATCATATTGGCTCAACTTGATTTGGTTCTATTTGGTCCTTAGCTCATTGCTCTTGTAAGACTTTCTCCTCGAGCTTGATCTGCTTTCCAAAGTCGCTATCTTGAATAAACTATTTTTCAAGAAAGGTGATATGTCAACTCACAATTACATTGTAATCTTCTGGAATGTAGAAATAATATCCTAATGACTCTTTAGGATATCCTACAAATTGAGCTCTAAAAGATCTAAAGTCTAACTTGTCTGTTTGTTGTCTTTTGACAAGAGCCGGACAACCCCAAATTTTGAGATGACTCAAACTTGATTTCTTACGATGCCATATCTCATACAGTATGGTAGGAACGATTTTAGAAGGAACCCTATTTAATAAGTATATTGCAGTTAATAGACTATATCTTCAAAGAAAATCAAGGAGGTCTGTGAAGCTCATCTTGGATCGGATCATATCTAATAGGGTCTGATTCCTCCATTCTAAAATTTCATTGAGTTGAGGTATTCCAGATGGAGTCCATTAAGAGACTATGGCATTTTTCTTGAGATAGTTCGAAAATTCCCGACTAAGGTATTCACCTCCTCGATCTGATCAAAAGATCTTAATGGATTTTCTAGTTTACTTTTCTACTTCATATCTAAATTTTTTGAACTTTTCAAAAGCTTCAGACTTGTCTCATAAGATACACATACCCATACCTAGATAAATCATCGATAAAGGTTATGAAGTAGACAAAGTTGCCTCTAGCCGGCACATCAAATGGGCCGCACACATTAGTATGTACTAGGGCAAGAAGATCCATGGCCCTTTCCCGATGTCTTACAAAAGGGAGCTTAGTCATTTTGCCATGAAGATAAGATTCATAAATTGGATATGACTCAAAAATCAACGGACTCAATAATCCAATTTTCTTCAATTTGTTAATCCTATCTTTTGCTATATGATCTGGTCTTAGGTGCCATAGATACCTATCATTTGGACTATCCCTAGGTCATTTCATGGCATTCATATTTTGCTCGATATTAAAAATAGATACATCAACATGTAACTGATAAAGACCGTTAATAAGGAAACCACTTGCAATATTATTTCTTTCATAAATAATGTTACAATGGTCCTTAAGAAAACTAATTACATAGCTTTCTAGTGCTAGGCATGAAATAGAAATCAAATTTTTGCTTGCTATAGGCACATAATAACAATCTTTTAATACTAAGTCTAAACAGATGGTAGTCGAAGAGTGTATATTCCTACGACCATAATAGTAACTCTTGCTCCATTTTCAATGCGTAGGATCATCTCACCATCCCTTAGCCTCCTGCTATCCTCAAGACCTTGCATGGAAGTGCACAAATGAGCACTAGAACCAGAGTCAAGCACCCAACTGGATGCAGAAAAAATTATAAGGTTAGACTCAATAATGAGCATACCACCAGAAGGATCTACCTCCTTCTTATTCTTTAGGGTGGCCAAGTATTTAGGGCAGTTCTACTTTTAGTGGCCATCAATGTTGCAATGGAAATACTTTTCTTTGTCAGTGGCCTTCTTCTTTAGCTTTGCCTTTTCTTCTTTTCTCCTTTCATCTTTTGCTTTTTCATAGACTTTTTCTTCTTTACAAAAGACTTTCTTTTGGAAGAAATTCATTCCATAGCAAGCACTGAGCCTTTAGAACCTTTCATAGAAAGCTCAACGGTAACTAGCATGTTCATAAGCTTGGCCAGAGAATTTTGAAGTTTATGTATATGGTAGCTCATGATGAACTGCCCATATGCATCAGTCAAAGATTGCAGAATTACATCATTCTGTAGATCTAAGTCCAACTTCACTCCAAGCTTCTCAAGCTCTTCCAAGTTATTGATTATCATCAGACAATGATCTTGGACTGCCTATCATGCATTTTAGCCTTAAATAGTCGTTTAGTGACTTGATAGTTGGCTACACAACTCTTGTTAGATATATGTGCCCTACAAGCCAGAATTGGTTGACACTTGTAATACACTTCTAGGGGCAAAATTATAATTTTGACCAAAATCAATAAAATGGGTTATTTTCTATTACATATGTGTATTTAGTGTCTGTGATACATCCTTTGAGTTAATGGTAATGATAATTCATATTTTCAAGAGTTGAAAATTTAAGACATGAATAATCATTATTAACTCATAAAATGCTCTCGACCATAGGATCATCATGAGGATGGTGATTGATTCGGAAGGTTGGTGTACAATCGCTTCTCTTTAGTAGATGAGTCTTGAGTCTACGGTGTGGAGACACCAGAGCGAGAGTACAGATACTCGTTAGAGAATGAGGGCACTGAGCGTGACCACCTCGAGTAGTCATTAGGAAGTCTACCTTCTCTTCAATGACTGACTCGATGCAGTAGTGGTGTGTCTAGTTCTTTGACCTGAGGTGTATCAGTAGTTCAACTTGAGGGTGTTATAGTTTGACAACACTATAACTCAGTCTCCTAGCCATATGGAACCCTGAGGTGTATGTTGGCTATAGCATGTTCATTGTAGGAACTGGATTGCATCAAGATGGAATCTATCTACCTCGGTGGTAGAGGAGCAGCCCTATGATGATCATGAGAATCAAGTCCAGAAGCCCATGGCCATGGCAGAGTGAAATAATAGAAAAAGCTTCTATTTAGTTCCTCACATTCGACTTGAATCAAATGATTACATCATATGACAGAAACTAAGGTTTGACGAGTTCACCTTAACCCTAATCTGATCGGAGGCTCAAGATAGAAGAACTTAATCACACAAGGTAGCTGCACCAAGAGGTTCGCATTCAGCTCTGATGGGTTGCCACCATATACTGCTAGGTGTCACTGGTGGATTTTGGGAGCAATTAGAATGATTTAGATGATCGATCATTCTAGCTGTTCGAATCAGAAGAGTTCTGATCCATCGAAAGGAGTTTCGATGATGTCGATGATAGAGATCATGACATATCCCATTACCATACAGAACTGAACCTAACTGGGTCACACAAACAAGGGTTTGAATCTGGTGATCATCAATTGAACTAATCCAGTTCAATTGATCTGAATGAGATTCAATTAGGTTCAAGAAAATCGTGCTAGCACTCGATTGAACCTAACGTTCTTCTTTTACTATCATAAATAGTTGTCCTGACTGAGCCAAAGGAGTTTGTGCTCGATCAGAGGCCTTCATCTGGTCTGACTGGAGCCTGTCCAGGTCAGAAAAGGGTTGTCTTATTTTGTAAGACAATACCTGCCATTTTTGGTCACCTGCCATTTCTCTTCCTTTGACTTTGGTCAAAAGTTGACCTTTGACTGGTCAAATATTGACCATTGATACTTTGACTTCTATCCATGTATCACACACCTATTGGAGAGCTGGTGGGGGCTTGTCCCCCTACCAAAACCTAGCAAGGAGGAGGCGCCTAGGAGTCCCTATTGGATAGGGACTCTATCTCCATTTTGGATTCCGATTAGACTTCTCCTAAGAACCAAGTTTGACTGGTCTTAGGCACCATCTAAGGATGAATCCAAGGGACTCTATTTCCACCAATCAGATTTAGATCTGATTTCACAAAGGGTTGTGATTGGTTGGGAAGAAGAGGAGTTGGATCACGCATAGTCTATAAATAAGATCCTACGCCCAACTCAAAGAACAATACAATTCTCAATTCCCCAAGGCTACCTCTCTCCTCCTTCATGCCAAGACCATCTTCTCCCTCTCCTCTCCATGCCCAAAGTAGTTTTGGGATCCAAGTTGGTGCAATCCAGATGAGAGAAAGATGACAGAAAGCTAGAAGGCTGCGCTGCTGCAAAGGACAACTGCTGATCTTCAAAAGGTATTTTGAAGATCCTCCAAATCAGATTCAGATCTAATTTTTGGAGACATGATAGAGAAAAAGAGGATCTCCAGATCCAAGCTGAGTGGATATCGATAGAGGCTAGGCACTTGCGTGGCTAGATCCAGAACCTTCCGCTGCTTATAGGATCATCAACGGGTAATAGGATTACCCTATGTTAAGGTAAATTAAATTTAGATTTAATTTATCTAAATTTATTTTAATTATTAAAATAATAAGATCAAATCTAAAATATCCTAGATCTAATCTAGATCAAAGAAAAAAATTTTTGAAATATATCTCTTGATCCGATCAGATCTGAACGAACCTGATCCGAGAAATCAGGATTTTCCTTCAACTGGTATCAGAGCCAAGGTTCTAAAGTATTTAGATCTAATTTTAAATTTATTTTAATTAAAAAATAAGTGATTTTAGATGTCACATGAGATGTGATCAGATCTAAAATTAGAAAAAATTAAAATTAAATGATTTGGATCTAAGATTAGAAAATATGCATGACTAGTTCTAAAATAGAATAGTTCTATAGAATAGTCTTGCATGTTTTTAATTTAATTTGATTAAATCATATTTTAGATCTATTTATTTACTATTTTTTGATATTATAATTATTATAATAATATCTAAAAAATAGCAAATAAAAATTATTTAATTTTAACATCATATGAGATATGATTGATGCATGTCTAGACTAGTTGTAGAATAGTTCTACATAGTTGTCTAGATTAGAGTTTATTTTGATAAGATCAATTTAAATCTAATTTTTTAGATTATTATGAGATAATTTAGATCTAAAAATGTGCATGATTCGATACATGAGATGTATGCAAAATATGCCATGATTAGATCTAATTTGTATATGAGATATATGATATAGATCTAAAACTATTTTGTAGTATTACATGTTCCTGATTAAGGCGTTCCTCTTGGCCGTCCGGTCATAAGAATGAAGAAGGGTTTAAAGGCCCTCTCCTCCATCCGATGGGGTGTTCTTATGATGTGTAGGGGTGCTGCACGTTCGTCCTTAATCAAAAATCCAAAACTTACTTTCTGCAAAACCCTAGATCCTGAAATCCTAGGATTTATTGTGCATATTTTGTTTATGAACCCTACTTAATTAAGAATTAAGATTATGAAATATTAATTAGGTCTAAAATTAAGAATTTCAGATCTAAGACATATTCATAATACTGGGTTCGGGCTTGGGTAGCTCAATTAGGTCTAAGCGGTTGATCAAACCGAATCAAGAGTTGGTTAGATGGGATCAACAATGCTTAAATTGACCAGCCTAATAGGATTAAGTCTGGGTCAAGATCGAGTCACGATCAAGCAAGACCTAATTAGGCTCAGAGGTTAGAGTCTGGATTGTAGGCTAACCCAATTGGTTCTGACTCAACAATTTGGTGTCTAAGGTAAGTTTGGCACATACGACCGACTGGTTTTTAATTGGGAGCTACTCGACCTGAATGCGTTCTTGTATGAGTTAATGGCATATCCCTTCCACCGATCTCACTTACCTGGCCATATCTGTTGACTCAGTTCTGATTTGAGGTGGTCAATAATCCGAGCTAACCCATGCCACTAGGTTAGTCATAATTGTTATGACTATGACAAGTCTAGTTTAATGAGACCTGAATCAATTCTTCCTAAGAAAAGATTAAGTCTGAGGTCTTCCACCATTGTAGATGTGCGGGCCCTTCCCGAGGTTGATTGTTCTCGACTGGATACAGTGGCTCAGTTGCACCAAAAAGATGCAACCATGTCTATTAGGCATTGGATGCTATGGGCTGGAGGATGAGTTGGGCTCAATATTTTGGATACGGTGAGAGACTCAATTAGGAATCCAGTCTGTGCAAATGGTGGGTCTGACTTAACTAAGGAGTGGATCAATATTCCGGATATGGTGAGATTCATGAATTAGAGACCAAGTTTGGGTGCACCATGATTAGAGAATCATTGAACAAGAGTTGTTCACTCATTGGCTAACCCATCACCAATAACTGTTAGGTGAGGTGATGAGTCAGTTGGTGAGACCGCACCACCCACTAGAAATCATTAATCGTGGAGAATTTTTGCATCTCTACAGAGGGAGTGTAGGGATCCGAGAAAATAGTGGAGCTAATTTGTTTAAAAATAAAATCCCTAAATAAATTGGTCAAGTCATAATTACAGTATCTAACTAGAATCTTTGACTCTCTATAGAAAAATGTCTGCGTCCAACCCATTAGCACGTATCCTGGACACACATAGACTGACCGGATCCCAATTATAAAGATTGGCTCAGGAACTACAAAATTATTTTGGGTTTCGAGAAGTTAACACATGTATTGGACCAGGACCCTTTCCACCTTACCAGCCCGTCCATCCACTGAATAGAGAGCGTCTCTAAAAAAATGGATAGACGAAGATAATAAGGCCAGATATTACATGTTGGGCTCGATGTCTGATGAGCTCCAGCACCAACATGAAGATATCGGGACTGCTCGCCAAATGTTGGCTCACCTGCAGGAGATGTTTGGTGAACAGAGTCGCGCAGCCAAGTATCAAGTCACGAAATGACTTTTTAAGGCTAAGATGCATGATGGGCAGTCAGTCCAAGATCACTGTCTGATGATGATCAAGGACTTGAAAGAGCTTGAGAAGCTCGGTGTGAAGTTAGACTTGGATCTGCAGAACGATGTTATTCTGCAATCCTTGACTGATGCATATGGGCAATTCATCATGAATTACCACATGCATAAACTTCAAAATTCCTTGGCCGAATTAATGAATATGCTGGTCACCGCTGAGCTTTCTATGAAAGGTTCTAAAGGCTCAGTTCTTGCTATGGAATGGACTTCTTCCAAAAGAAAGTCTTCTAGAAAGAAAAGAAAGTCTGCAAAAAAGCAGAAGGTGGAAGGAGGAAAGAAGAAGAAGGCAGAGCCAAAGAAGAAGGCCGATGTCAAAGGAAAGTATTTCCATTACAGTAGTGATGGGCATTGAAAGCGAAACTGCCCTACTTACCTGGCCACCCTGAAGAACAAGAAGGAAGGTCCTTCTGGAGGTATGCTCGTTATTGAGTCTAACCTTATGGTTTCTTCTGCATCCAGTTGGGTGCTTGACTCTGGTTCTAGTGCTCATCTGTGCACTTTCATGCAGGGTCTTGAGGATAGCAGGAAAGCTGAGGGATGGAGACATGATCCTACGCATCGATAATGGAGCAAGAGTTGCTACAGTGGTGGTGGGAACATACCCTCTTCGATTACCATCTAGGTTTAGACTTAGTTTTAAAAGACTGTTATTATGTGCCTGCAGCTAGCAGGAATTTGATTTCTATTTCATGCTTAGCACTAGAAGGCTATGTGATTACCTTCTTTAAGGACCATTGTAATACATTCTTTATGAAAAGAAATAAAATTGCAAATGGTTTCCTTATTAACGGTCTTTATCAGCTACATATTGATGTATCTATTCTAACTATCGAGCAAAATGTGAATGCCAAACGACCTAGGGATAGTCCAAATGATAGGTATCTATGGCACCTAAGATTAGGTCATATAGCAGAAGATAGGATCAACAAATTAGAGAAAAATGGGCTATTGAGTCCATTGACTTTCGAGTCATATCCAACTTGTGAATCTTGTCTTCAAGGCAAAATGACTAAACTCCCTTTTGTTGGACATGGGGAAAGGGCCACAGATCTCCTTGCCCTAGTACATACTGATGTGTGCGGCCCATTTGATGTGCCGGCTAGAGGCAATTTTGTCTACTTCATTACCTTTACCGATGATCTGTCTAGGTATGGGTATGTGTATCTTATGAGACACAAGTCTGAAGCTTTTGAAAAGTTCAAAGAATTCAGACATGAAGTAGAAAAATAAACTGGAAAACCCATTAAGGTTCTTCGATCAGATCGAGGAGGTGAATACCTTAGCCAGGAATTCCTAGACTATCTTAAGGAAAAATGGCATAGTCTCTCAATGGACTCCACCAGGAACACCTCAACTCAATGGGGTTTCAGAATGGAGAAATCGGACTCTATTGGATATGGTCCGATCCATGATGAGCTTCACAGACCTCCCTAATTTTCTTTGGGGACATTCATTATTAACTTCAATTTATCTACTGAATAGGGTTCCCTCTAAAACCGTTCCTACCACACCGTATGAGATATGGCACGGTAAGAAACCAAGTCTGAGTCATCTCAGAATTTGGGGTTGTCCGGCTCATGTCAAAAGACAACAAGCGGACAAGTTAGAGTTTAGGTCCTTCAGAGCTCGATTCATAGGATATCCTAAAGAGTCATTAGGATACTATTTCTACATTCCAGAAGACCACAATGTGATTGTGAGTCGACATGCCATCTTTCTTGAAAAATAGTTTATTCAAGATAGCGGCATTGGAAAGCAGATTAAGCTTGATGAGAAAGTCTCACAAGTACAACGAGCTAAGGACCAATTGGAACCAAATCAGGTTGAGCCAATAAGAACACTACCTCCTCCACCTCGTAGATCGAAAAGAGTTTTCCATCCCCCTGAAAGATACTTAGGTATTATTTCAGAGAAAGTAGAGGAAATGTTCCTCGTAGGTAATGGTGCTCATGGTGATGATCCCAAAACCTACAACGAGGCGATATCAGATATCGACTCTGAGAAATGGCTAGAGGCAATGCAGTCAGAAATTGACTCGATGCACTCAAACCAAGTCTGGACCTTGGTAGATCCACCAGAAGGTATAGTACCTATTGGGTGTAAATGGATCTTCAAGAGAAAGATTGGTGCAGATGGGAATGTGGAGACATTCAAGGCTAGACTAGTGGCAAAAGGTTATAGTCAATGCGAAGGCATTGACTATCAGGATACCTTTTTCCCAGTGGCTATGCTAAAATCCATCCATACATTGCTTGCCGTTGCAGCCTATTTCGATTATGAAATATGGCAAATGGACGTGAAAATGGCGTTCTTGAAATGGATATCTTGAGAAAGATATCTATATGGAACAGCCACTAGGTTTCACATCCAGTGATACTGATCACAAGGTTTGCAAGCTGCAAAGGTCCATATATGGACTTAAGCAAGCATCTCGGAGCTGGAACACTCATTTCAATGATGTGATCAAAAAGTTTGGTTTCATCAAAAATGAAGAGGAACCGTGTGTCTTCAAAAAGGTCAGTGGGAGCGCTGTTGTCTTCCTCGTATTGTACGTGGATGACATCCTCCTTATTGGAAATGATATTCCCATATTGACGACAGTCAAAATATGGTTGTCCAAGGAATTCTCCATGAAAGACCTAGGTGAAGCATCCTTTATTCTAGGAATTAAGGTCTATAGGGATAGACCGAATAGGATGCTAGGACTTTCACAGAAGATGTACATAGAGGAAGTACTAAAGAGGTTTAGTATGGAAAACTCTAAGAGGGGATTAATACCCTTCAGACATGGTATTCATCTTTCCAAGAAGATGTGCCCTAGCACACCTGAGGAAATAGAATGCATGAGCAAGATCCCTTATGCTTCTGCAATAGGGAGCCTCATGTATGCCATGCTATGTACACGACCTGATATAGCCCATGCTGTGAGTGTCACAAGCAGATATCAGTCAAATCCAGATGAAGAACACTGGACTTCTGTGAAATGTATCCTTAAGTACTTAAGAAGAACTAAGGATATGATGTTGGTCTTTGGTAATGGAGAACTCCTAGTCCAAGGATATATAGACTCAGATTTTACGTCCGATGTAGATGATCGAAAGTCAACATCTGAGAGTCTGTTTGTGTGCAATGGTGGTGCTATTAGCTGGAAGAGTTCCAAGCAAACCATGATAGCAGATTCCACCATGGATGTAGAATATATTGCTGCATCAGAGGCTGTGAAAGAAGCATTTTGGTACAAGAAGTTTGCTGCAAAAATCAGAGTTATGCCATCAGATGCCATTCTCCTTTACTGCGACAATAATGGCGCCATAGCCCTTGCTAAGGAGCCGAGGTCTCACCAGAAATCCAAGCACATTGAGCGGTGATACCACCTCATCCATAATTACCTTGAGGTCAAGAGAGTCAACTCCGCAGATAATGCGGCAGACCCACATACAAAGCCATTAGGATAACAAAAAATTGAAGCCCACCTTGAGAAGATGAGACTTAGACTTGTAGCCAATTGGCTTTAGGATAAGTGGGAGATTGTTAGATATATGTGCCCTAGAAGCCAGAATTGGCTGACACTTGTAATACACTTCTAGGGGCAAAATTATAATTTTGACTAAAATCAATAAAATGGGTTATTTTTTATCACATATGTGTATTTAGTGTCTGTGATACATCCTTTGAGTTAATGATAATGATAATTCATATTTTCAAGAATTGAAAATTTAAGACATGAATAATCATTATTAACTCATAAAATGCTCTCGACCATAGGATCATCACGAGGATGGTGATTGATCCGAAAGGTTGGTGTACAATCGCTTCTCTTTAGTAGATGAGTCTTGAGTCTATGATGTGGAGACACCAAAAGAAGAGTATAGGTACTTGTTAGAGAATGAGAGCACTAAGCGTGACCACCTCGAGTAGTCATTAGGAAGTCTACCTTCTCATCAATGATTGACTCGATGCTGCAGTGGTGTGTCTGGTTCTTTGACCTGAGGTGCATCAACAGTTCACCTTAAGAGTGTTATAGTTTGACTACACCATAACTCAATCTCCTAGCCATATGGAATCCTGAGGTGTATGTTGGCTATAGCATGTTCATTGTAGGAACAGGATTGCATCAAGATGGAATCTATCTACCTCGGTGGTAGAGGAGTAGCCCTATGATGATCATGAGAATCAAGTCTAGAAGCCCATGGCCATGGCAGAGTGAAATAATAGAAAGAGTTTCTATTTAGTTTTTCACATCAGACTTGAATCAAATGATTACATCATATGACAGAAACTAGGGTTTGACGAGTTCACCTTAACCCTAATCTAATCGGAGCTCAAGATAGAAGAACTTAATCACACAGGTAGCTGCACCAAGAGGTTCGCATTCAGCTCTGATGGGTTGCCACCATATACTGCTAGGTGTCACTGGTGGATTTTGGGAGCAATTAGAATGATTTAGATGATCGATCATTCTAGCTATTCGAATCAGAAGAGTTTTGATCCATCGAAAGGAGTTTCGATGATGTCGATGATAGAGATCATGACATATCCCATTACCATATAGAACTGAACCTAACTGGGTCACACAAATAAGGGTTTGAATCTGGTGATCATCAATTGAACTAATCCAGTTCAATTAATCTGAATGAGATTCAATTAGGTTCAAGGAAATCATGCTAGCACTCGATTGAACCTAACGTTCTTCTTTTACTATCATAAATAGTTGTCCTGATTAAGCCAAAGGAGTTTGTGCTCGATCAAAGGCCTTCACCTGATCTGACTGGAGCCTGTCTAGGTCAAAAAAGGGTTATCCTATTTTGTAAGAGCATACTTGCCATTTTTGGTCATCTGCCATTTCTCGTCGTTTGACTTTGGTCAAGAGTTGACCTTTAACTAGTCAAATGTTGATCATTGGCACTTTGACTTCTGTCCACATGTCACATACCTATTGAAGATCTGGTGGGGGCTTGTCCCCCTATCAGAACTTGGTAAGGAGGAGGGTGCACGCCACCCTTGGTGTGTGCCCAAGCTAGAGGCGCCCAGGAGTCTCTATTGGACAGGGACTCCATCTTCTTTTTGGATTTCGATTAGACTTCTCCTAAGAATGAAGTTTGACTGGTCTTAGGCACCATCTAAGGATGAATCTAGGGGACTCTATTCTCACCAATCAGATTTAGATCTGATTTCACAAAGGGTTGTGATTGGATCAGAAGAAGAGGAGTTGGATCACGCATAGTCTATAAATAAGACCCTGCGCCCAACTCAAAGAACAATACAATTCTCCATGCCCCAAGGCTGCCTCTCTCCTCCTCCTCCATGCCAAGACCATCTTCTCCCTCTCCTCTCCATGCCCAAAGTAGTTTTGGGATCCAAGTTGGTGCAATCCAGATGAGAGAAAGGCGTTAGAAAACTAGAAGGCTGCGCTGCTATAAAGGACAACTGCTGGTCTTCAAAAGGTATTTTGAAGATTCTCCAAATTAGATTCAAATCTAATTTTTGGAGATCTGATAAAGAAGAAGAGGATCTCTAGATCTAGCTCGAGTGGATACTGGTAGAGGCCAGGCACTTGCGTGGCTAGATCTAGAACCTTCTGCTGCTTACAGGATCATCAATGAGTAATAGAATTATCCTACATTAAGGTAAATTAAATTTGATTTAATTTATCTAAATTTATTTTAATCATTAAAATATTAAAGATCAGATCTGAAATGTCTCAGATCTGATCTAGATTAAAGAGAAAAAATTTTGAAATATATCTCTTGATCCAATCAGATCTGAACAAATCTGGTCCGAGAAATCAGGATTTTCCTTCAACTCTGTTCACCAAACATCTCTTCTAGGTGAGCCAACATTTGGTGGGCAGTTTTGATATCTTCATGTTGATGCTGAAGCTCATCAGATATCGAGCCCGACATATAATATCTGATCTTGTTATCTTCATCCATCCACTTATCAAGAGATGCTCTCTGTTCAATGGATGGACGAGCTGGTAAGGTGGAAGGGTCATAGTTTAATACATGAGTTAACTTCTCGAAATCCAAAATGATTTTGAAATTCTGGAGCCAATCCTTGTAATTGGGTTTGGTCAGTCTATAGGTGTCCAGGATACATGCTAGTGGGTTGGATGCAGACATTTTTCTGTAGAGAGTCAAAGTTTCTAGTTAGATATTTTAATTAAGACTTGATCAATTTATTTAAAAATTTTATTTTAAAATAAATTAACTTTCACTATTTTCTTGGATCCCTATACTTCCTCTATAGAGATACAAAATCTTCATGATTAATGATTTCTAGTGGATGGTATAGTCCCACCAACTGACTCATCAATCACCTAACAGTTATTGGTGATGGGTTAGCCAATGAGTGAACAACTCTTATTCAATGATTCTCTAATCATGATGCATCGAAACTTGATCTCTAATTCATGAATCTCATCATGCCCGAAATATTGAACCACTTCTTAGTTAAGTCAGATCCACCATTTGCATAGATTGAATTCTTAATTGAGTCTCTCACTACATCCAGAATATTGAGCCCAATCCGTCCTCCAGCCCATGGCATCCAATGCCTAATAGACATGGTTGCATCTTTTTGGTGCAACTGAACCAATGTAACCAAACGAAAATAATCAACTCCGGGAAGAGCCCACACATCTATAATGATGGAAGATCTTAGACTTAATCTTTTCTTAAGAAGATTTGATTTAGATCTCATTAAACTAAACTTGACATAGTCATAATCATTATGACTAACCTAGTGGCATGGGTTAGCTTGAATTATTGGCTGCTTCAGATCAGGACTGAGCCAACAAATATGGCCAGATAAGTGAGACCGATGGAAGGGATGTGCCATTAACTCCATAAGAACGTATTCGAGTCGAGTAGCTCCTAATTAAAAATTAGTCGATCCTATTTGCCAAACTTACCTTAGACACCAAATCGTTGAGCCAGAACCAACTGGGTTAGCCTACAATCCAGACACTAACCACTGAATCTACTTAGGTCTTAGCTTGATCGATCACTCATGTGATTTGATCTTGACACAGACGTAATCCTATTTGGCTGATCAATTTAAGCACTCTTGATCCCATCTAACCAACTCTTGATTTGGTTTGATCAACCGCTTAGACATAATTGAGCTACCCAAGCTCGAACTCAATTTTATGAATATGTCTTGGATCTAAAATTTTTAATTTTAGACTTAATATATATTTCATAATCTTAATTCTTAATTAAGTTTAGGATTCACAAATAAAATATGTAAATAAAATCCTAGGATTTTAGGATCTAGGGTTTTAAAGAAAATAAGTTCTTGATTTTTTAATAAGGACAAACTTGCAGCACCCCTACACATCATAAGAATATTCCATCGAATGACAGGAGAGGGCATTTCAATCCTACTTTCTTCTTATGATCGGACGGCCAAGGAGAATGTCTTAATCAGAAATATAAAAACTACAAAACTAGTTAGATCTATATCATATATCTCATATATAAAAACTAATCTAACTATAAACATATTTTGCATACATCTCATGTATCATATCATGCATATTTTTAGATCTAAATTATCTCATAATTAACTAAAAAATTAAATTTAAATTGATCGCATCAAAATAAATTCTATTCTAGATAATTATGTAGAACTATTCTACAACTAGTCTAAACATGCATTCATCATATCTCATATGAACAAAAAATTAAATAATTTTATTTTTTATTTTTTTATCTTATTATAATATTTATAATATTAAAAATAGTAAATAAATTAATCTAAAATTATAAATTAATCAAATTAAATTATGATCATGACTATATATAGAATAATTCTATTCTACAATAAGTCATCCATCTTATAGAACTTTGATCTAAATTATATAATTTTAATTTTTCTAATTTTAGATCAAAATTAAATTAAAATCAGATCTAAATAATTTATTGATCCTTGCTTTGATACCAATTGAAGGAGAAAACTTATTTTTCGAATTAGATTCGTTCAAATCTGATTTGATCAAGAGAAATATTTTAAAATTTTTTTCTTAAATCTAAATCAAATTTGATACTTTTCAGATCTAATTTGATAGATCTAATAAAATAAAATAAAATTAAAATAAATTAAATTAGATTTAATTTATACCTTGTTCTTGGGTAATCTAATTATCCTATGATGATCCTACTGATTGCCTGAGATTCTGAATGCAGCCACACAATTGTCTGGCCTCTATCGGTATCTACTCGAGCAGGATCTTGATATCTCCTCCTTCTCGATCTATCCTCCAAATATCATATCTGGATCTGATCTTGAAGGTCTTCAAAATAACTTTTGAAGATTCAATGTCATCTCTTGTAGCAGTGCTGTCTTCTTCCTTTCTTGTCGCCTTTCTTTTTTCTGAATCGCACCAAACTTGAGCCTAAAGCCTCTTGGGCATGGAGAGGAGAGAGAGGATCTAAGGAAGGCATGGAGGAGAGAGGGAGAGAGCAATGTGGCATGGGCAAAGGGAGAAGTCCTTTAGATCTAGGCATAGATAGGGTTTATATAGATCCTGCTGCGCCATGCAGTGCCACATCATCCCGATCAATCACGTCTCTTCGTGCAATCAGATCTAAATCTGATTGATGGGATGACATCATCTGATCTAATCAGATGAGAGTCCCTCTCCAACATCCTTAGGTGTTGTGCTAAGATTGGTCAAAGTAGAGTCCTTTCCTCTTTCTAGCAAGAGGACAAGCTCCTACTTGCTCTCTTATGGGTGCATGATACATGGGCAGATGTCTAAGTGTCAAAGGTTAATGTTTGACCAAAGTCAAAAGACAAGAATTAGCAGGTGATGAAAAATGGTTGATATTGTCTCAAATTTATCTCATAAATTAAGACAACCCTTTTCTGACCTGGATAAGCTCTAGTCAAACCAAGTAAAGGTATTTGAGTGAGCACAAACACATTTGGCTAAGTCGAGATAACTTTTAATGATTGTAGAAGAGAACATTAGGCTCAATCATGTGCTAGCATGATTTTCTTGAACCTAATTGAATCTAATTCAAATCAATTGAACTGGGTTAGTCCAATTGATAATATCCAAATCCAAATCCTTGTTTGTATGATCCAGTTAGGTTCAGTTCTATATGGTAATGGGATATATCATGATCTCTATCGTTGACATCATCGAAATACCTTCTGATGAATCAGAACTTTTCTTATTCAACTAGGATGATCGATCATCCAAATCATTCTAATTGCTCCCAAAATCCACCAGTGATACCTAGAAGTATATAGTGGCAACCCATTAAAATTAAAAATGAATCTCTTGGTGTAGTTACATGTGTGATTAAGTTCTTCTATCTTGAGCCCTGATCAGATTAGGGTTAAGGTGAACTCATCAAACCCTAATTTCTATCATATGATTTAATCATTTGATTCAAGTTCGATGTAAAAATCTTAATAGAAACTCTTTCTATTATTTCACTCTACCATGGCCATGGGCTTATGGACATAATTCTCATGATCATCATAGGACTGCTCCTCATTTACCGAGGTAGATAGATTCTCTCTTGGTACAATCCAATTTCTACAATAAATATGCTATAGCCAACATAAACCTCAGGATTTCGAATGGCTAGGAGATCAAGTCATGGTGTAGTCAAACTATAACACCCTCAAGGTGAACTACCGATTCACCTCAGGTCAAAGAACCAGACACACTACTGCAGCTTTGAGTCAATCATCGATGAGAAGGTAGACTTTCTTATGACTGCTCGAGGTGGTCATGCTCAGTGTCCTCATTCTCTAACGAGTACCTATACTCTCACTCTAATATCTCTACATCATATACTCAAGACTCATCTACTATAAAGAAGCGATTGTATACCAATCTTTCGGATCAATCACCATCCTCTTGATGATCCTATGGTCGGACACATTTTATGAGTTTAATAACAAAAATTCATGTCTTAAATTTTCAACTTTTGAAAATAAGAATTATCATTATCATTAACTCAAGGGATGTATCACAGTCACTAAATACACATTATGATAGAAAATAATCCATTTTATTATTTATAATCAAAATTATAATTTTATCCTTAGAAGTGTACAATAAGTGTCAGTCAATTCTGGCTTCTAGGGTATACATATCTAACATTGTGGTCTTGGGTTTGATCAAAACTAAGTAGTAGTCATGATCTTAAACTGTATTTGATAGAGTTTTACAAACCCAAAACTCTATCTATTTGTGGTGCCAATTATTATTATTTTTTTCTAAAATTTTTGTGAAAATTAGGAGACTTATTGTACACCAAAACCTAGTCTCTACATCTAGAAATATTGTAGAGGTGCCCAAGAGTTGGAAGCCCTAATCCTACTCTCTTTTGGACTCTCTATCCAGGTGTTTAACCTAGATAGGGACTCTTCTCTAACTCTCTATATGAAGAAAGTTAGGTCATGATTTTTTTAAAGATTTTATATCTGAGAGGAAGGGTTTGAGCATGGGAGATTTGGGTGCATCAAAGCTTTGATTATGAGCTTTTGTAAAGGCACAAATCAATGTACCTAGGTGAGAGAAAAGGCCTAGAGAAGAATGGTCTTCTCTAGGGTTTGTGTTTATATCTTCTTCCATTAAATTTCTAAGAGAAAAACATGGAAAGAAGGTTCTTTCAGATCCTCCTTTCTCCTCTTTTAGTCCTTGGAAGGTCCAAGCATCTTGAAAAAGAAGATTCAGCATCAACCATCAAAGAATGATCAGTGCAGTGCTAGCACATTATGTTGATTTTCAAATTGCTAAACTTCGAATCGTGATCCGGGCTTCATGTGAATTTTTCATAGAGGTCGGATGCATGTGTGGCTTGAAACAACAACCTCAGTCTCAGATCAGCAAGTGAAGATCAAAATTCGTGAATAAGATATTGAGATTCGATCTTAATTCTAAACTAAATCAGATCTAGTTTTTTCTATTTAATGTTGATATGATCAACATCACTATTTTTGTTCTTTATTTAATTTTTAGATTTATATAAATTCATAAATTATATCATTAGATTTTAGATCTAGAGTTTATTTTCATATTTTATAGATTAATTAGATTAATTTGTAGCTTCCGCTGTTCTAGTTTTTGAAAAAGTTTCAAAATACATGCTAGAAACCCTAGATTTTTTCTACAATTGGTATCAAAGCCTAGATCTTTTTTATATGATTTTCTTGCATATTTTAGATCTATTATTTAGATTTAATATAAATTATAATTGCATGGACTGATTTTATAGGATTGTCTTGCCATATGATTTATCCCTTATAGTGAAAAGGTTGTACTAGTACATCCTAATCTAAAAATCATAAATTTTAGATTTAATTTAAGAGATTTTATAATTTAGTTGAAAATATTTTAATCTAATTTTTATGATCATAAATATATTAGATTTGATCTAAGATGATATATGATTGTTTAGAATTGAAATAGTTTCAATTTGATGTTCATAATCATGAATATATTTAGATTAGATCTAAAGTGGATTCATGTTTATGTTATTTGCATATTAATTATAAATCAAACATGCAATAGGTTGGTAGAACCATATTGTAAAAATATTTTTCAAGTATAAAAATTATTTTCAAAATATCGAACCCCAACCCTCAGTCCAAAACTTGGGTGAATTGAAAATCCTAAAACACAAATCATAAAACTTGGGTGAATGGGTTAGAGTGAATTAAGTCCATTAATTGGGTTAGACCTAAGGTTAGATTAAAGAATGGATTTAATTAGATAATTGACTAAATCTAATCAATAGTTATCTTAAATTAGGCTAAGGTTTTTATAGATCAATTACAATAGTTGTAGTTGGTCAAGTCCATGTCATTAATGAGAATCAAATAAACTTGATTCTTGGCTAAGCAGTCTAGCCCAAATTATTAGGTGGATCCTGAATGAAACAGATCTAGGGTTCTAAGATTAGCTTTTGAAACTTTTTAAAAGTGCAGCGAAAGAGATGAATTAATCTCATTAATTCATGAATAAAATAATATAAAATCCTAGATCTAGGATTCTTTTACATAATTAAAGCATGCTATTAAATCAAAAATTAAAATGTTAAAAAACTACATGTTGATCATATCAACAATAGACTACTCTAGATTAGATCTAGACATATAAGTAAGAGATTAGATCCTTATTACCATTGCAAGTTAAACTTTCTAACTCACTGATCCAGAACTAAGGTTGATTCTCCAAACCGTACATGTGTCTGGCCTCTATAGGATGTCTACATGAGCCCTCGATCTCTGATCAGAAGTCTGATGCTCAAAAATCAGCACGATATGCTAGTATTGCATGTGCTGATCCTTCATCGACGGTCAATCTGGATCTTTCCTCTTCAAGACTTGGACTCTTCAACTTTTGGAAGATGAGGATGAAGGTTTGTAATGCTGAGACATCTCTCAAACACACACAAAAGATGGAGAAAGAGATTTAGAAGAAAATCCTAGAAGAAGACCATCTTCTTCTTCTTTGTTCTCTCACCTAGATAACTTGATTGGTGTCTCTACAAATCCCATTCCCTAAGCCTTTCTCTCCTAGATCATTCCATGCCCAAGAACCTCTCCCTAAGCTCTAGAATCTTTGAAAAAATTAGGGCCAAAGACTCTTTAAATAGAGAGTTAGGACACACTCCTTGTCTAGGTCAAATACCTAGACAAGATATGTCCAAATATGGCAACATATGGGGCGCCCAACTCTTGGGCACCTCCTCCAATTTTTATGTCATGAACCATAAGAAAATAGGCATACAAAATCCTCCTCTTTCCCATGAAGAAACCCAAAAATAATAAGGGTGGTTGGCGGCACAAAGAGACAAAGAGATAGAGTTTTGATTGCATCAAACTCTATCAAATAGAATTTGATTTCTAAACAAATAGCCTTGTTTGACTTGGTCCACTAACAAAATTCCATGTAAGAAAGAATAGGAGAAAGGGGGCACTTGTAAAGACCTAGGAGAGAGGGGTTTCCATGAACAAAATAAAGAAAAAGGGGCATGGGGTGAAGGAGAAATATTGTTTCCTAGCACAGGATCGTTCAGATCTAATTAGATCTGAAGGAATATTTTAAAAAAAAAATTTCTAAGATCATAATCAGATCTGAGATATCTTGGATCTAATCCTTTATAATCTGATATTAAGATTAAAATAAAATTAAATCTAATTTAATTTCATACCTTTTTTGGGTAATCAGATTATCCTACGATGATCCTGATCTGTCCTGAGGCTATGGAAGGAGTCATGCACGTTCCTAGTCTCTACCGATATCCACTTGGGCAAGATCTGGGTATCTTCTCCTTACAAATCTTTTTTCCAAAGATCAGATCTAGATCTGATCTAAAGAACCTTCAAAACAACTTCTAAAGGTAGTCTGTCCGTCTCACGAATATCGTCGCATAGATGATCAAATCTTCTCAATATTAATTGGATCTTCCTCTCAGACTTATTTCCAACCTTTGGCATGTAGAAGAAGGGGAGAGAGAGGATCAGAGAGGGTGTGGAAAATGGAAGGGTAGACAGCATTTTGGGTGTGGGAAAATATTTCTTACGTTGCATCAATATGGCGTGAGAAGGGTTTTTATGTTATGCACCATCTAAGATTCCTAAGTGATCAAGCAACCTATTTGCTTGATTACTTAGGACTCCTACCTGATAGCCCATGTCCCAAACCTGGTCTTCAACAAGTTTGGTCACCCAAAACACTTCCCAAAGTGGCATGAAGAAAGGATGAGGAGGAGGCCATGGCGCATGGGACTCCTCCCTTTAAGAGTTTGATCCAAATTAAACTCTATCATAACTTAATCAAAACTTCACCATAAATCATGAAATTTGGTACATCCATAGCACATATCGAGCCCTACCACATATCCAAAAATCAAAGCAAACCAATTTCCAAAGAATTTTCTAGAAGACTCTGATCATGTGATCCTCAACTCTCTCAATTAGGTCAACTTTTGATCCTAGTCCAATTTGACTATGAATTGATTTAATTTCTATAATTAATCTAACCTAAACTTATTCCAAGTCAGATAAAAATAAACCTATTCAAAATATAGAAATGAGTCAAATCAAATTTTACTTAGTTACGATGAATTAGAAAGATTATGTAAGGAGAAAGTCAGGCTCAATCGTGTGCTAGCATGATTACCATGAACCTGATTGGATTTAATCCAAATCAATCAAACTGGGTTAGCTCAATTGATGACGTCCAAATCCAAACCCTTATTTGTATAATCCAGTTAGGTTCAATTCTGTATGGTAATAAGATATGTCGCAATCTCCATCATCGACATCATTGAAACACCTTTCGATGGACCAAAACTTTTCTGATTCATAAAATTAGAATGATCGATCATCAAAATCATTCTAATTGCTCCCAAAATCTACTAGTGACACCTAACAGTATATGGTGGCAACCCATCAGAATTGAATGTGAACCTCTTGGTGTAGTTACCTATGTGATTGGGTTCTTCTATCTTGAGCCCCGACTGGACTAGGGTTAAGATGAACTCATCAAACCCAACATCCGTCATATGAATTAATCATTCGATTTGAGTCCAATATAAAACTCTAATAGAAACTCTTTCTATCATTTTCACTCAGCTATGGCCATAGGCTTAAGGACTCAATCTCATGATTATCATAGGGCTACTCCTCATCCATCGAGGTAGATAGATCCCCTATTAGTGCAATCCAATTCCTACAATGAACATGCTATAGCCAACATACACCTTAGGATTTTGAATGGTTAGAAGTTTGAGTTATGGTGTCGTCAAACTATAACACCTCCAAGATGAACTACCGATTTACCTCAGTCAAAGAACCAAACACCACTACAGCATCGAGTGAGTCATCGATGAGAAGGTAGACTTTCTTATCACTACTCGAGGTGGTCATGCTCAGTGCCCTCGTTCTCTAATGAGTACCTGTACTTTCACTCTGATGTCTCCACACCGCAGACTTAAGACACATCTATCCTATGAAAGTGATCGTATACCAACCTTCCTGATCGATCATGATCCTCATGATGATCCTATGGTCGAGATCTGTTTATGAGTTAATTATGAAAATTCATATCTCAAATTTTCAACTCTTGAAAATATGAATTATCGTTACCATTAACTCAATGAATGTATCACAGACACTTTTTTTGGAAGATTTCTTTGGATTTATTCTCGATCTGAATGTCTTCCAAAACCTCCCACTCCATCAGTTCATTGGGCTCGTCCGAATCGACCTTCTTTGGCCCTGCACCGTTGGTCGAGGTAGAACCCAAGAACATGTCCCGCTCATCTTTCACTCTAGACACCATCCCGTCTGTTCTTATCCTGGATGATCTTTCTCTGTTCTGAATCTAATATGAAATTCCTTCAGAATATGACCTTGAACTTCCTAGGTCTGACAATCGAGTCAGCTCCCCTCTAATCGGCTGATTTTATTTATACTTAGAAACGTTGCATGCCGGGCTTAGGCTCCCACTGCCCCCTTTTGTAGTCATCCTCTTTAGATTTTAAATATCTTCTTCACATTTATCGTATCAAACTCCTTTTGGTTCATCATAGGTTTCCTATCCCTCTATCGATTGGCCGAAGTCCAGCCAACCATTTCGCATTTTAGGAATTTCTACACCTTCAAATGCCATCCTTCTACGAAGGATTAGCGATACTTTTCCCCCCAGATTGGCAACAAGGGGTTATTGACAAATGCCCCTTCTTCCATTAACAACTGGAAGGAAAAGTTCTTTTTTGTACATTATCCGACCCTACCATTAGGTATTCCTCCATGGTGTTATATTAGAGAGTCAGTTCGTCGAGCTCCTAGCTTAGACGGAGCTAAACTTGATTCCTCCGATAAACATAAGGCATACCAAGCTCCTCTTCCTTCCAACCTTCTAAAGGAACAAACCTTATTCAACCTGGGTCTGAGTCCCCATGATCCCACTAGTATATCTTTTGATTTTTGAATCCACATGATTTTGCACACATGTATTGCTACTGACCATGCTTCTTTTCCTATTACAAAAATGGACACACAAGCTGCTGAGATGCTTACCAAAGGGCTCTACATCAAGAAGAGTTAAGGGAAGGTGCCAAGTGATGGCTCAAAGAGGATGAAGGTCGGTGCTTCCAGCTTCAAAGTCCCCACCTCCACTGCCACTGCATTTGAGGTCATTGCCGACGTCGAGACTGCCCTAACTACCGAGGTTGGCACCGCTGGCACGGGCTCAGTGCCTTCCATGCCCTCAGGTCCCACCAATGAGGATCGGGCCTTAGAACTCCCTACCAAGGAAGAGATAGGGGAAGGAAGAAAAAAGAAGAAAGCCATTGCCAAGATGTCCCGCAAGGCTCGCCTAGGCATATCAAATGGCGACAATGATGAACGAGGGGAGGATCCCTTCGACAATCTAGAGATCATCCAAAATCTTACTGATAGATTTGCCATGCCCAAGGTGGTGGACCAAATGGTCGAACTAGACCTGCGGTAGCTCGTCTGGCATTCTCTCGGAACCATCCTCAAGGTGATTGCTCCATTGCTCGACTCTTTCTCTTCTCTTCTGCTCTTTTCTTCTTTTCTTCTTTTTCTTTTTATTTTTTTTAATACCAATCATTTATTACATTCGGATCACTAGATGCTCACCTACATCAAGAGGATGCATCGTCAGAAGGTGGAGGCATAGAACACCCAGGAGGACCTTTGAGTTGAGATCCACCATCTTCAAGAGAGGGTCAATGAGGTCGAGCACCTTGCCAAGGAGAAGGTGGCGGACATCGAAAGTCTCCAGGGCATGCTTCGCAAAGAGGAGTTCATCTCGATCGGACTAAAGGTTGCACTGGCCTTGGAGGAGGAAAGGAGGAAGGAAGTCGAGAATAGGGTCACCGAACTAGAGACCCAAATAGTGAAGTCGATCTTGAAGGTGATGACCTAGGCCATGGAAGAGTTCAAGACCTCTCCCAAGATGGGGAACTTGAATGTCGAGTTCAGTCAGGTGGCATTTATCAAGGGTTTCGAGCTCTGTGAAGACAGAATGGCCTGAAGGTTCTCCAAGCTCGACCTCAGCTTTTTGGAGGAGGAGGAGGAAGATGACATAGATGTGGGACCATCCAATGCCATAGTCAATCCTTCCTTCGACGAGCTTGCTTTTGGCCCATCTGAACCTATCGTAGAGGCGCCCGAACTAGTTCAGGAACCCAAGGTGACTTAGAGCGATTCAGCTCCACCCTCCATCGCCTCACCTGAGGTTGAAATCCTTGAGTAGTTGTGCATTTTTTTTCTTCTTGCCTTATACTCGAAAGTTTTGATTAAATGAAAATAAATTTTTCTATACCTTTGAGTGCTTTTCATACCTTGAATGCATTCTCCCACCAACATTGATCCACTACCTTAGGGGGTTCTGATAAAGCCTTTGATAAAGAGCCTGAGGAAGGAAGTTCATCTTCTGAAAATGAAGTTGAAGAAGATGGAGGACGACCTTCGAGTCTTGCAAAAGAATGCTTCTGGAGCGACCAAAGAGGTCGCTCGCCTCCATGGCTTGCACATGAAGGATGCGATGAGCTTCAATATCTGGAAAGATAGCTTTAAGAAGGAGATCGCCGAACTAAAGAGAAATGCAAGCGATAAGTCCTGGGCACTGATTGTGAAAATCAGCTCTCTTGAAGCTGACTTGAAGAATGCTAGGAAAAAATCCATCTCCTAGAAGGAAGCTTATCGTGGTCCACTGACAAGGCCCGGTACGATTGGGACTGGTCACAAAAGTTCTCTAAGCTTCAGAAGCAGCTGCAAGTTAGTGAGGACTGGCATAATAGCTATTGAGTGACCTGAGTAGGGAAGATCTCTAGGCTTGAAGGTGAGCTCAAGACTGCTATAGATGAGGCAGCTCATCTTCGGAAGTGACTGCACAATAATCAAGGAGCTAGCGTGAGTGGTGAGTCGAAGGAGATTGCCTCCTTAAAGAGGACCGTCAGTAACCTTTCAGAGTTTGTTGGGGTGGAGAAGGCCGAGGTTTAATGGCTGAAGCTTCAGCTCACCTATGAACATCGGGCTGTCGAGGATGCGGAGGCCGAGTCTAAAGTTTTGAGGAGACAGTAATGAGAGCTTGAGGATAAATTTTAGCTCGCCAATAGAATGTATGTAGAGGATGTTTACAAGAAGGAGCTTGAGGAGGAGATCCTTAGGCTAAAGTAGGCCTTGGTGATGGCCAAGGTTGGCAGCCCAAAGTCCAAGGAGTTTGGTTCGCCTTAGAGCATTGGTTTTTTTCTCCTTTTCTTTTCTTTCTTTTAGTGTATTCGACCTTGTCAGCTTATATTTTGCTTGTAATGAACTTATTTTTGTAATAAAATAATATATTTCTCATTAGTTTTGTTTTGCATGAATTCGAGGCTTATTTGTGGTCTTACCTTCTTTACCTAATTTTTTTCTATGTTGTCTTCTCATGAAAAGCTTGTTGTGGATGTCAGACTAGGACCTCTTCTGCAAACAAGGATAAGGTTCCACTTTTCGTATTTGACATAGTCAGATTGTCATAAAAAAATATGTGTAAGGATTCTCCATTGAACTTCTTTCTTCACCTCATCTTTGGTCAACGAGGTTCTAACTTTAGCTCATGTTAGGACAAGGCTTTCCTTCTGTTCCTAACATGGCTTGTGGGGGCGCATTAGAGTTGTCAGTAGGGCCTCTCCTCCATCTCATCTTGATTTAATGAGGCCTTTGACTCTGCTCATGTTAGAATGAGATTCTCCTCCTATTCCTAATGGACTATAGGGACTTGTCAAGGCCATTGGTAGGACCTCTTCCCTTATCTTATCTTAGTTCAACGAGGCCTTCGACTTTGCTCACGTTAGGATGAGGTTCTCCTCCTGTTCCTAACAGACTGTAGGGGCATGTTAGGGCCGTTGGTAGGGCCTCTCCCCTCATCTCATCTTAGTTCAATGAGGCCTTTAGCTTTGCTCATGTTAGGATGAGATTCTCCTCCTATTCCTAATATCTTGTAGGAGCACGTTAGGACCATTGGTGGGACCTCTGCCCTCATCTCATCTTAGTTCAACAAGGCCTTCAACTTTGCTCGCGTTAGGATGAGATTCTCCTCCTGTTCCTAATGAGCTACTTTAGGTTGTTTCAGAGAGTTATTAGTCATTACATGATTTTTGCGCCAAGATGTAGTGATGTTAAAATAAAAAAGTTTTATTGAAGAAAAGTTACTGATAGTACATTCTCAAGTTTTCTGAATTCCAAGGCCATGGGAGAGTTATTCCTCCAAGCTCCTTCAGGCGATAAGTTTTAGACTAGATAACCTCCTCTATTTCATATGGACCTTCCCAATTCGGGGTGAGCTTTTTTTGATTCTGAGGCTGTGAGATAGCTACTCATCAAAGTACCAAGTCCCTCACTTTGAATATCTTGCCTTTGAGTTTTGAATTGTAGTAGCGAGCTACCTTTTGCTTGTAGATTGCCATCCAAGCTTGGGCTTTCTCCTATTTTTCTTCTAACAAGTCGAGGTTAGCCCTGAGGTTTGGTGAGTTTTGCTACTCATTGAATGCCATGACTCATGTTGATGAAAGTTTGAGTTCTATTGGGATGACCGCTTCCATTCCAAAAGCCAAGACAAATGGTGTCTCCCCAGTTGGAAATCTTTAGACAGTTCGGTATGTTCAAAGCACATGATAGAGTTCATCTACCTAAGTCCCCTTCACTCTTTCAAGTCTTACTTTGATACCTTGTAGTAGGATTCTGTTTGTTACTTTGGCTTCTCCATTTGCTTGTGGGTGGACGACAAATATAAAATGGTGGGAGATGTTTAGATCTTCAAAGAATTCAACAAATCTTACCTCGACAAACTACCGCCCATTATCAGTTATAAGAGTTTGGAACAAATCGAACTGGCAGACGATTGACTTCCATACAAAGTTTTACACCTTGGCTTTAGTAACTTTTGCCAATGGTTCAGCCTTGACCCATTTGATGAAGTAGTCGATTGCAACTAGGAGGAATTTTCATTATCCGAATGCCACTGGAAAGGGACCAAGTATATCCATTTTCCACTGCGCAAATGGCCATGGTGCGCTTAGTGGAGTAAGCTCGGAGGTCGGTTGTCTTTGTATATTTGCATTTCTCTGACATCGATCATATTTCTTGACATACTCTATGGAATCATGGTACAATGTCAGCCAATAGTATCCCAATCGAAGTAATCTTTGTGATAAGGATCTAGCTTTAACATGACTTCCGCAAATTCCTTCATGCACTTTTCATAAGCTGGAGATATCTCAAGAATGGTAGAGAATATGACCTTTTATACAACTTGCCTTCATACAGAACATACTGGAAAGCTTGATTTTTAAGTTTCCAAGCTTCTTTCGGATCATGAGGGAGAGCTCCGTCCTTGAGGTAGGCAACTAGTAGGTCAATCCAGCTTGGTTCATGCTCAACTTGCATAACAGGCTGCGACACCTCTGAGCTTGAGCACTTTAGAATTTTAAAAAATACTTCTTCGGGCAGTTCGGCTAGGGCTAAAGTGGCCAATTTAGAGAGAAGGTCGGCTTTTATATTCTCTGCCCTCAAAATCTATTGAATACTAAAATTATTGAAGGTCGAAGTCAAGTTTTTTACTTTGTCAAGATATTTTATCATGCTTTCCTCCTAATCTTCATAACTGCAACTAACCTGTTCAACCATCAGTTGAAAATCACTGTAGACTTGGAGTCAATCTGCTTCTAATTCTTTTGCTATTTTTAACCCAACAATTAAAGCTCATATTCGGCCCCATTATTAGTTGTTGGAAATTCAAAGCATAATGCATATTCCATGATGACACCTTTTGGGTTAACCAAGTTCAACCCTGCGCCCACTCTAGAAGCATTGGATGAGCCATCCATATATAGAGCCCAAAAACCTTTAAGAAGATCGGCCCTCTCTTTAGGGGAGCCCGGCTATAGCCATGGAACACTTATTTCATCCTATTCAAGCTCGACTTCATCTGGAATGGTGCATTTCACTACAAAATCTACTAATATTTGGGCTTTGATCGATGGTCAAGGTCGATAGTTGATGTCAAATTATGCAAGCTCGATGTCCATTTTATGATTCTTTCGAAGGCATCGGTTCATTGAAGGACTGCCTTAATTGGTTGATCCATGAGAAGCATTATGGAGTACCCCTAAAAGTAAGGTCGGAGTCTCCTGACAATAATTAGAAGAGCGTAAGTCAATTTTTCTAATTTAGAGTATTTGATCTTTGCATCCCTCAGGATCTGGCTTATGTAGTAGACCGGCCACTACACTTTCATTTTCTCCTTAATCAGGACTGCTGCCAAGGCTACTGGGGAGACTGCTAGTTACAAGAATAATTCTTCTCTGGGCTCAGGCTTTACCAGTAATAGGGTGAGCTGAGGTATTTTTCAAGCTCCTCGAATGCCTGTTGGCATTCCATCATCCAACAGAAGTTCTTTGGCTGCTTGAGAGCTTGAAAGAAGGGCATGCATCACTTGGCCGATCTCGAGATAAAGTGGTTTAGGGATGCCACTTTTCTAGTCAGGCATTAAATTTCTTTAATTATTTTTGGAGCAGTCATCTCCTGAATAGCTCAAATTTTCTCTAGATTTGCTTCAATCCTACACCTCGATACCATGAATCCCAAAATTTTTCTGAGGTCACTCTGAATGCGCACTTGGTCAGGTTCAGCTTCATCTTATACTTCTTAACTGCATTGAAGGTCTTTTCGAGGTCGGTGATATGGTTCATTAAAGCTTGGCTTTTGATGAGCATATCGTCCACATACACCTCCATGTTGTGGCTGATCTGCTCTTCCAAGATTTTATTGATCAGGTGCTGATATGTTGCCCCTATATTTTTTAGTCCGAAAGGCATAACCCTGTAATAGTAAAGACCACGGTCAGTAATAAAAGCAGTTTTTTTCTCATCCTCTAGCACCATCCGGATTTGGTTATAGCTAGAAAAGGCATTTATGAAGGTGAGGAGTTCATGGCCCGAGGTTGCATCCACCAACTGGTCAATCCTGGGTAGGGGTAGTTGTCTTTTGGGCAAGCTTTGTCTGGCTTCTTGAAGTCTATACACATCCTCCACTTGCCATTTATCTTTTTGACGAGCACCACGTTCGAGACCTAGCTCAGGTAGTTAACTTTTTGGATGAATCCAATCTTGAGGAGCTTGTCAACTTCTTCCATAATTGCTTTCTGCCTCTCCAGAGTATGGCTGCACATCTTCTCTTTTACTGACCGACACCTAGGATCAGCAGCCAGTCGATGTTTCATGATCTCAGCATCGATTCCTGGCATATCTATTGGAACCCAGGAGAAGACATCTGTGTTCTTTCAAAGGAAGGAGATGAGTTGTTCTCGAACCTCATCCTTCAAGTTGAAATTGATTTGCATAGTGTTCTATGTTTTCGTCATCCAAGGACACGGCTATAAGGTCCTCCATAGGCTCGTCCCACCCCTCCGTAAGGTCATTGCAGACATCCAGCCCATCAACAGGGCAAAGGTCGGGCTGGGTATTTTTCTATTGGGCAACGGAGTAACAATGCCTTGCCAAGACTTGGTCTCCCCTAATCTCTCTAATTCTGCAACTCGTTAGGAACTTCATCTTTAAGTAATAGGTTGATACCATAGCTCGGAGTGCGTTCAAACTAGGTCGGCCAATAATAGCATTGTAAGCCCGGCATGCAATGTTTATATGTACAAGCAAAATCGGTCAATCGGAGGGGAGCTGACTCAATTATCAGAGCTAGGGAGTTCAAGATCGTATTCCGAAGGGATTCCATATTGGATTTGGATTAAAGAAATGTCGTCCAGGATAAGAAAAGATAGGATGGTGTCCGGAGCAAAAGACGAGTGGGACATGTTCCTGGGTTCTACCTTGGCCAGGGGTCTAGGGCCAAAGAAGGTCGGTCCGAACGAGCCCCATGAACCAATGGAGTGGAAGGTTTTGGAAGACATTCATATCAAGATTAAACCCGAAGAAAACCCCTAAAAATAATAATAATAAGAAGAAGAAAAAAATGCAAGGCAAAGGTTGCCACCAAAAAATCAGGAAAGCAAGAAGCCAGAAATGAAAAGCACGAATAACCTAAGAGAAGGATTAGGAAACTAACCTAAACTATCTAGGAAGAATGAAAGGATGATGGATGTGATGAGGACCAATCAAAAGGATGTCCGAAGCTCAGGAGGAGAGGGAGAAGGTTAAGACCCTTGGGAAGAAGATGGATGGGGGCTGAAGGAAGGAAAAGACTTAGGCAGGAATGACTTCTAAGCGAAGGGAGAAGACCTTAAATAGCCAGAAGTAATCCGAAGCAGTTATGATTGCGGATCAACATCGATCGGTTAGTGTGCATCACGTGCCCCACTCATCATGATAGAAAGGCAGCCATAGGCGGAGTCTTTATGGTGCTATACCTGAGGCAGAGTTTCGATGGGAGAAACAAAGGACCATCTTTTTGAATTCATTTTAGATTTAAAAAGTTTTGGTGCCAGTGCAGTAAACGTCAAAATGTCTCATCCCATTAAGGCGGAAGCCCGAGAATGAACTTTGGCGGTCGTCTTTTTACTTCCTTCCTTCAAATTTCAAATTTGAAAGTGAGGGGACTATTGTTAGGGATAAACCTCGCTCCCGTTGAAGTTCGATTTGGTGATCGGTCAACTGTAACTCATGATCGTAGGAGAGCTTCAATCGCGAACTCCTTCCAAACTCCTCCAACGATTGAACTCCTTTCGGACTCCTTCAAGACTCCTTTAGCAGTCGAATTTCTTCTGGACTACTTTCGAACTCCTCCAGTAGCCAAACTCCTTCCAGAGTCATTATGATCATAGGAGAGCTTCAATCACGAACTCCTTTCAGACTCCTCCAATAGCCAAACTCCTTCCGGACTCCTCCAGCAGTCGAACTCCTTCTAGACTCCAATGATCGATCTCCTTCCAGACTCTTCCAGTAGTCAAATTCCTTTCGAACTCCCTTTAGACTGCTCTAGCAGCCAAAGTCCTTCAGAACTCCTCCAGCAATCGAACTCCTTTCAGACTCCTCCAGCAACCGAACTCCTTTTGGACTCCTTCAGTAGCCAAATTTCTTTCAGACTCCCTCCGAACTCCTTCAACAGCTGAATTCCTTTCGAACTCCTCCAATAGTAGAATTCCTCCCAAACTCCTCATGATCGTAGGAGAGCTTCAATAGCAAACTCCTTCCAGACTCCTCCAACAATCGAACTCCTTCATTGGTCGAACTCCTTTAGAACTCCTTCAGTAGCTGAACTCTTTTTGGACTCCTCCAGTAGTCGAATTCCTCTCAAACTCCTCGTGATCATAGGAGAGCTTTAATCACAAACTCCTTCCGGACTCCTTCAGCAGTCGAACTTCTTTCGGACTCTTTCAGTGACTGAACTCCTCCCAATCGAACTTCTCGTAGTTGCCCAGAAAGGTCTTCGCACGAATCAGGCTCCACACGGCACAAATCAACTCACCCATAGACTACTTAAGAAGAATCTGAGCTTCCTTGGTATTGATGTAAATCAAAGATTGATCGCCAACTGACACCTACTCCTCCGAACTTCGACTATTAAATCTCAATGGACTGGCATGTCATGACAACAGACACTACCCTCCGAAACAAACTCCATGTGGCCCTAAGTAGCCCACTACCGAACTGTTATGACTATCACTATCTGTTTATTATAGGCTCCATCTATAAAAGGGATCCTTTAGATACGTTTTCTCTGGGCTCTCTTCTCCTTCTCGATACTCTATAATTTTTTCTACTGAGCACTTCATTCCTGTTGGCTGAAAGAGCTGACATAATCATTGGAGGGTCTTACCAGAACCACCCCCTCCCAAGCTCTAGATGAGACTTGTTTTGCAGGTCACCAATGGTGACCTCGTCTTCTCCGACTCCAGCACTACTTCAACGACGATCAGATTTTGCATCAACACTTCTCAATATTAATTGAATCTTCTTCTCAGATTTATTTCCAACCTTTGGTACTTAGGAGGAGGGGAGAGAGAGGATCAGAGAGGGCATGGAAGATGGAAGGAGCAGCAACCTTTTGGGCGTGGGAAAATATTTCTTACATTGCATCAATATGGTGTGAGAAGGGTTTTTATGTTATGCACCATCTAGGACTCCTAAGTGATCAAGCAACTTGTTTGCTTGATTACTTTGGACTCCTACCTAAAAGCCCACATCCCAAACCTAGTTTTCAACCAGTTTGGTTGCCCAAAACACTTCCCAAAGTAGCATGAAGAAATGATGAGGAGTCCATGGCGCTTGGGACTCCTCCCTTTAAGAGTTTGATACAAATCAAACTCTATCATAACTTAGTCAAAACTTAACCATAAATCATAAAATTTGGCACATCTATAGCATGTCTCGAGCCCCACCACATATCCAAAAAATAGAGCAAACCAATTTCTAGAGAATTTTCTAGAAGCCTCAATTAGGTGACCCTCAGCTCTCTCAAATAGGTCAACTTTTGACCCTAGTCCAATTTGACTATGAATGGATTTAATTTCTACAATTAATCTTACCTAGACTTGTTCAAGTCGAATAAAAATAAATTCATTCAAAATATATAAATGAGTCAAATCAAATTTGACTCAATTGCGATGAATCAGAAAGATTACGTAAGGAGAAAGTCAGGCTCAATCGTGTGCTAGCATGATTATCTTGAACCTGATTGGATCTAATCCAAATTAATCAAACTGGATTAGCTCAACTGATGGCATCCAAACCAAAATTCTTATTTGTGTGATCCAGTTAGATTCAACTCTATATGGTAATGAGACATGTCATGATCTCCATCATCGACATCATCGAAACACCTTTTGATGGATTAGAACTTTTTTGATTCATACAATTAGAATGATTAATCATCAAAATCATTCTAATTGCTCCCAAAATCCATCAGTGATACCTAGTAGTATATGATGGCAATCCATCAAAACTGAAAGCAAACCTCTTCGTGTAATTACCTGTGTAATTGGATTCTTCTATCTTGAGACCCGACTAGATTACGGTTAAGGTGAACTCGTCAAACCCAACATCCGTCATATGAATTAATCATTCAATTTGAGTCCAATATGAAACTCTAATAGAAACACTTTCTATCATCTTCACTTTGCCATGGCCATGAGCTTAAAAGGACTCAATCTCATGATTATCATAGGGCTACTCCTCATCCACCGAGGTAGATAGATCCCCTATTAGTGCAATCTAATTTCTACAATGAACATGTTATAGCCAACATACACCTCAGGCTTCTAAATGGCTAGAAGATCGAGTTATGGTATAGTCAAACTATAACACCCTCAAGGTGAATTATTGATGCACCTCAAGTCAAAGAACCAGACACACTACTGCAACATCGAGTCAGTCATCGACGAGAAGGTAGACTTCCTTATGACTGCTCGAGGTGGTCACGCTCAGTGCTCTTATTCCCTAACGAGTACCTGTACTCTCGCTCCGATGTCTCCACACCGTAGACTCAAGATACATCTATCCTAAGAAAGTGATCATACACCAACCTTTTGGATCAATCACCATCCTTATGATGATTCTACGGTCTGGAGCTATTTATGAGTTATTATGAAAATTCATGTCTTAAATTTTCAACTCTTGAAAATATGAATTGTCATTACCATTAACACAAAGAATGTATCATAAACACTTTAAATACACACTGTGATAGAAAATAATTTTTTATTAATTTATAATTAAAATTATAAAATTACTCTTAGATGTGTATTATAAGTATTTAGCCAATTTGGCTTTTATGGTACACATCTAACATGGAGGGCGTGAGGGATCAATGGCACAAAGAATAGTGAATCCTAGTCATACTAGGACTCCTATTTTGACTTGGTCTAAGTGATCTATGATCCAAATTAAATCAAGATTTATTTAACCTAATTAGAATAGGTCTTAGTCCAATTAATAACTTAATTAAATTAGATTAAACTAGATTTAATTTCTAATCAAGTTAGAGATTGGGTTCAATAAAATCCTAATTGAACTAGGACTAGTTCTTCCTTATAATTGGCTCATCAAATAAACCAATTAGACTTGATCTAATCAAGTCCAAACTAAATCTAATTAAATTATATTTAATTAGACTTAATCTCCACCCTCTAGCTTAATCAAATTAAGCCAATTAGCAATTGAATTGCTAATCGATCCTCCTACAATACTTGCACTAGGTCAAACATCAATCGTATTCATTGTTTAACCTAATAACAATTCTTAATCATCTATCAACCATCTGATTAGATCAGAAACTCTTATATGTGTGACCCCATAGGTTCGAACCTATGTCGGTAGAATAAGAATAAATTCTTGTACCAATCAGAGTGTCCTGATTTTTTGGATCAGGTTCGTTCAAATCTGATTGGATCAAGAGGCATATTATAAAAATTTTCTCTTAGATCTAACATTTTTAGATCTAATTTTATGATCTGATAAATAAAAAAATTAAATTAAATTAAATCTAAATTAGTTTTATCTTGATATGGATAATCCGATAACCTATTGATGATCTATTGATGGCCTGAGGTTCTAGATCTAGCCATGCAAGCACCTGGCCTCTATTGGTATCCACTCGGGCTGAATCTGGAGATCTTCTCCTTCTTTATCACATCTCTAAAAATTAGATCTAGATCTAATTTGGAGGATCTTCAAAACTTCTTCTGAAGATCAGCAGTCATCTCTATAGCCGTGCTGCCTTCTTTCTTTCTTATCAGCCTTTTCTTGCTTGAATCGCACTAATCTAAAACTCAACTATCCTTGGGCATGGAGGAGGGAGAGGGGCAGTCTTGGGGCATGGCTAGGAGAAAGCTCTATAAAAGTTGGGCATAGATAGGTCTTTATATAGACCCTGCTTGCTACATAGTGCCACATCACCCCGACCAATCATGTTGCTTTGTGTAATCAGATCTAAATCTGATTGATGGGATGACATCACTTGATCCAATCAGATGACAGACTCATAGATTCATCCTTAAGTGGTGCCTAAGACTGGTCAAAGTCTATAGGTGAGAGTCACCTAGTTTGAATCCAAGAAGCAACCTGAAGTTCCATCCATATGGGACTCCAAGCATCCCTATCCCCTTCCTTTCCAAAATCCAGTAAGGGGACAAGCCCCTATCTGCTCTCCAATAAGTGCATGACACATGGGCAGATGTCCAAGGGTCAAGGGTCAATGTTTGACCAAAGTCAAAGGACAAGAATTAGCAGATGATGGAAAATGATAGGTGTTGTCTCAAATTTATCTTATAAATTAAGACAATCCTTTTCTGGCCTAGACAAGCTTCAGTTAGATCAGGTAAAGGTACCGAAGTGAGCACAAATATATTTGGCTCAGTCGAGACAACATATAATGATAGAAAAGGAGAATGTTAGGTTCAATAGTGTGCTAGCACGATTTTTTTGAACCTAATTAAATCTAATTCAAATCAATTGAACTGGGTTAGTCTAATTGATGATATCCAGATCCAAACCCTTATTTATGTGATCCAATTAGGTTCAGTTCTATATGGTAACGGGATATGTCGTGATCCCTATCATCGATATCATCAAAACTTCTTTCGATGGATCAGAACTCTTCTGATTCAGACAACTAGAATGATCGATCATCTAAATCATTCTAATTGCTCCCAAAATCCATCAGTGATACCTAGCAGTATATGGTGGCAACCCATCAAAACTGAAAATGAACCTCTCAATGCAGCTACTTGTGTGATTAAGTTCTTCTATATTAAGCTCTGATTAGATTAGGGTTAAGGCGAACTTGTCAAACCCTAATTTCTATCATATGATTTAATCATTTGATTCAAGTTTGATGTGAAAACCTTAATAGAAACTCTTTCTATTATTTCACTCTCTGCCATGGCCATGTGCTTATGGACTTGATTCTCATGATCATTATAGGGCTGCTCCTCATCCACAGAGGTAGATAGATTCCATCTTGGTGCAATCCAATTCCTACAATGAACATGCTATAGCCAACATATACCTCAAGGTTTCGAATGGTTAGGAGACCGAGTCATGGTGTAGTCAAACTATAACACCCTCAAGATGAACTATCAATGCACTTCCGATCAAAGAACCAGACACACCACTACATCTTCGAGTCAGTCATCGACGAGAAGGTAGACTTCCTTATGACTACTCGAGGTAGTCACGCTCAGTGCCCTCATTCTCTAACAAGTATCTATACTCTCACTTTAGTATCTCTATACCGTAGACTCAAGATTCATCTACTATAAAGAAGCGATTGTACACTAATCTTCCAGATCAATCAGTATCCTCATGATGATCCAACGATTAGGAGCATTTTATGAGTTAATAATGAAAATTCTTGTCTTAAATTTTCAACTCTTGAAAATAAGAATTATCATTACCATTAACTGAAGAGATGTATCACAGACACTAAATATGTATATGTGATAGAAAATAACCCATTTTATTATTTATAGTCAAAATTATAATTTTGCCTTTAGAAGTATATTACAAGTGTCAGCCAACTCTAACTTCTAGGACACACATATCTAATAGAGTGATCATCTAGCAATTGTACCTAATGGTTGGATAGGTCGATTATGTAGAACAGGATCCTTAGAACCCATATGGATATAGTTTCCATATAATTCATCCCCTTGACCAAAATTCTCATAAAACTCCTCAGAGTTTAACTATCAACCCTGATTAGGTCATCCATATTATATTTCAAAATATCAAATCCATCTTATAGATTATCCTGACTAAGGTTATGCTATATTAAAATGCAATAATGCATTCTTCTCCAACTCTTAAAGTGGTCAATCCCATCTTCATCACTCACCGACTTTGCAAGTACTTGACTATGCCCAGAAACCTTCCATTACTAAATTAAAAATTTTATTTGTCTGGTACCAAAGCATAGTGAGTTACTTATAAGCCACTATGGTGATCTCAAGTCTAAAGGATATTTATATCTATATCCCATCAGAGCAATTTTTGACAGCAGAATGCTCTGGAGTTGGTCATGTTTAGTGATGATGTATCCTTACATCTCACTTGTATGCCATATCAGTATCTCCACACTTCTTAGTTTAGAGGACAACCAACCTATATGGCATACAATGACCTATGCTTGATAAACACTATCATCCTAATTAAAAGCATATCATTTGGTAGTAAATAATTTAAGGACTAATCAATAAATCCTCTCTTTATCGAAACTAAATAGTCCTAAGAACTTCATCATAATAATGAAGTTCATTAGAAGATGTAAACTTTATGATGAAAATGCCAAAATATTAATTTTTTTTATTAATAAATTAATTACAATTATAAGGTAGCACAACTATCAACAGGCTGATGATTAGCTTAGGAACACATTTTCCAACAACTCTCACTTATCCTAAAGAAACATAGCATAGTATCTAATTTTCATCTTCGACTTATGATTGTCGAACTCCTTTATCACCATGACTTTAGTGAAAGAATCAGCTAGATTCTTCTTTCCATCGATCTTTTGAAGGTCGACGTCACCTCGATCCATGATCTTCTGAACTAGCTAGTAGCGATGCAGTATGTGCTTCATTCGCTAGTGTGCTTTCAGTTCCTTCACCTGAGCAATGGCACAAGTGCTGTCATAGTAGGATAGAACCAGATCATTAAAAAATGGTGCTACTTTAAGCTCGGTGATGAATTTTCTTAGCTATACAACTTTCTTTGTAGTATTTGATGCTATGATGTACTTTGCTTCACAAATAGAGTTTGCCATAGTATGCTGCTTGAAACTCTTCCAGCAGATGGCTACATCATTTAGGATAAAGATATAACCCAACATGCTTCTACTATCATCATAGTCAGATTGAAAGCTGGAGTCAGTAAACCCCATAAGTTTCAGGACAAACTTACCATAAACCAACCATTAGTCCTTAGTATTCCAAATACTTATGGATGGCTTTCACCACTTTCCAATGGTACCCTCCTGGATCAAACTGATATCTACTCACTATTCCTAGTAGGTATGCCACATCTGGTCTCGTATATGTCATGGCATATATGATAGATCCCACTATCAAAGTATATGAGACTGTACTCATACGCTCTCTCTTTTTAGAAGTTATCGAACAATCCTTCATAGAGAGAAAAAATTCATGGCCTATCGAAAGATAGTTCTTTTTAAAATTCTCCATATTGAACCTCTTCAGCATAGTTTCTATATATGTGGACGTGATAATCCAAGCATCCTCTTAAATCTATCTCTATATATCTTCATTCCCAAAATGTATGATGCTTCACACAAGTCCTTCATGAAGAACTGAGTTGACAACCAAACTTTTATTCCTTATAGTGCGGGAACATCATTTTCGACTAAGAGAATGTCATGCATGTATAGGACAATGAATACCACTACTGGAGCATTTGCTTATTTATAAATGTAGGGCTCTTCTCCATTCTTAATGAAGTCATATGTTTTGATCACATATCAAAATGCATGTTCTAACTTCGACATGCTTGCTTCAATCGATAAATGGATCTCTAAAGCTTGCACACCTTGGACTCATCTATGGATGTAAATCCTTTAGGTTGTATTATATACACCTCTTCGATCAGCTCTTTATTCAAGAAAGCTATCCTCACATTCATCTATCAGATCTCATAATCCAAATGGATAGCTATCGCAAGCATTATTCGAAGGGATTTAAGCATTGCCATAGGAGAGAATGTCTCATCATAGTCAATACCATGATGTTGACGATATTACTTAGCAATCAGATGGATTTTATAGATCTCCACCTTTCCTTCTGTGCCTTTTTTTCTTTTGAAGACCCATTTACACCCAATGGGTTTAACCCCTTTGGGTGGGTCAACCAATGTCCACACATCATTGACCTTCATGGACTTCATTTTGGATTTCATGGCCTCAAGCCATTTCTCGGAATCAAGTCTCTGCATTGCATCCATATAGCTGATTAGATCTTCATCATTCTCATTGAGTTTGATGGGATCACTATCCCGGACTAATAAACCATAGTATCTATCTGACTGACATGGTACTCTACGAGATCACCTTAATGGTGCAGGTACATTGGGCTCTAGATTTAGTTTAATCAAATCTAATTTAGGTTCAGCTACTGGTGTCGGTCTTTCTACCTATTGAACTTCGTCAAGTTTAATCTTAGAAATAATAGTTCCTTCACCAAGAAACTTCTTTTCCAAAAAGATTATCTTAAAACTGACAAATATTTTTTATTCATCAGCATGGTAAAAAATATATCCTTTAGTTTCTTTAAGGTACCCTATTATTGGAACAATCAGTACTGATTTGATCCCAATTATTATGTCTATGACTGCTCGGAACCACAGTCATAGATCTAATCTCTTGCACGAACCTGGGTGTTAATCCAAAAATATGAAAAAAAGCAAAAGTTAATGGCAGCACCAAGGGCTTGTCATTGGAACCAGAGAGAAGCGAGAAAAGCTGTATATTAATTCCACTCTCTTATAAGGATTATAATACCTGAATTTATATATCTTAGGATTTTTGCTATACCACATGAATCCTAATAAACCCAAACTCTAGCTGGAAAACTCTCCTAGGCTAACCCAATATATGAAAGCATTCACCAAGCCCATGTATACCCATGTCTCCCATGCTCTCATCTCCTAGATCTAAACCCGACCCATATATGAGTTAGCTATCCTTAAGATCTAATTGGACCATGCCGTAAGATCCAAACAAAAAGTCCCATCCAGTTTAGTTCACCACCATTGAGCCAGCTCTATCAGGATCTGAGTTGGCTCGATTGCATCTCGCCCAAACTTTGTCTTCTGTCTGCCTGAGACAGCAAGCTCGACTGCACCTCGAGTTGGCTTGGTCTCAGCTCGAACTAGCTCGATTTCATATCCGAGCTAGCCTGCCTATATGTCAGCCCCTTGTCTTGGTTGATTCTTTTCATGACTTTAATCCTTTGCTCCATCTTGTGTCCTAGATTTTTGGAGCACCTACCAAGCCCCACAAGATCCTCACACCTGAACCTCAAGTCCATGCAGGGCTACTCACTGCATTCTTCCTAGGACAACTCATGTCCTAGCCCTAGGACTCACACCAGTCCTAGTCTCCCGAGGCTAATACTTTGGCTCGTTCCATGGCCCCCCCAAGGCTTGGGAGCACCATACCAAATCCAACAATCTCCATCTTGGTGCACCCAAACCTTGGCACACATGGCAATATTCTCCTGCACGATCCTGCTATCGATGCATGCCCTGACAGCTACTTGTACACGCCTTGCCACTACCATCTTTCTTCAACTGCTGAGCTTCCTTTGAGGCCTTTGGGATGTCCGCCTCCACCACTAAAGACCTTGGCTTGTACCTATGCACCACTCTTGGAGTTGTAGACACCTTTCTACTTGGCAGCCACATCATTTGTTCGGAACTTGGAGAATCTGCAGCAATCCGATGCCGGCACCCACAATATACCTTGACACGATCTCCTCAGAACTTCGCCCATCCTTCCATATGTGCTGCTCCACTTAGAACTGTGTATCCCTGACATTAGTGCTAGGATATTGGTCCTCCTACATCCTCTGCTCTGAACTCATGCCAAAACTCTCTCCACTTGTGAAGCCACCTCTGCTTGGTGCTCCACTTGAAACTAAAATCCTCCTGATGCCATAGAAGTGGACTCTATAATCGATTTCCTTGAGGCCAACCACCCAACACTGCACTATTGAGCCTGCCGCTGCACCTCGAACACAGTCGCTACTTCTTGGGACCCTCTACACTCCGTGGACCCCTCCAAAACTATCTTGGATACATTGCACTCTGTAGGCTGTTCCAAAACCATCAAGAGCTCATCCGACTCTTCACTTTCAGTGACTACAATGCTGGAATCTAACTTTTTTCCTCCATTGCTCTTCTTCCAAAGTGGACATTCTCGCTTAAAGTGCCTTGCTTCACCATACTTGAAGCACTTCTTGGATCCCTTGCTGCCCCTTTGCAGACCCATCTTCTTCTCTTGCTGGGGCCTTTCTGACACCACGAGACCCTCCTAGAAGATCTCCCTCTTTGTCAACCATTCTCGCTGCTCGTTAGACCTTAGCACTGATATGATCTCCTCATACACCAGTGTCTCCTTACCATACAGCAATGCAGTTACTAATGGATCGAAGGTCTCAGATAGCGAACATAGTAGCAATAAACTCTTGTCCTTCTCTTCGAGCTCTGTCCTAATGTTGAGCAAGTCCATGCTCATCTGGTCGAATTGCTGAATATGTCTCGCAACATCCTCATCCTCCTACATCCAAAGGCTATATAGTTGCTTCTTCAACACCAACTCATTGCACATGTTCTTCTTAATGTATAACTGTTGTAACCTTGACCACAAACCCTTTGATGTCTTCTCCTCCAACATGCCATACAGCACCTCATCTGCTAGATAAGCCCTAATCATGGCACATGCCCTTTTCTCTAAGAACTTTCATATTTTATCGATCATCTCCTCTGACCTATCATCCAAGATCGAATCTAGCCTCGTCTAAATTAGCAGATCCTCCATCCTAACCTTCCACATCATGAAACTATTCTTTTCATCAAACTTCTTAAATCCTACCTTCAATCTGCTGTTCTTCATAATCAAATCGAATAAAAAATAGCCAACTAGTAGATCTAAAAATTACCTTGACTAGGGATGGTAGACAGCTGCCCTTAGATCACTTTCTTCCTCACGAAGCCTAGAGAAAACCATAGATCTAAGCCTCACTACTGATCTGAGCCTCACTACTGATCTTTGCTAAATCTTGATCTTCTTTCTTCTTTATTCTCAACCAAACTCTAATACCATATGTTGGAACAATCGATACTGATTTGATCATAATTATTATACCTACGACTGCTCGGAATCATAATTGTAGATCCGATCTCTTGCACAAACCTGGGTGTTAATCTAGAAATACGAAGAAGTGAAAAAGTTGATGATGGCACCTAGGGCTTAGCATTGGAACCAGAGAGTAAAGAGAGAAGAGAGTTAGGGAGAAAAGCTGTATATTGATTCCACTCTCTTGTAAAGATTGCAATACTTGGGTTTATATATCTTAGGTTTTCTACTATACCACATGAACCCTAATAAACCCAAACTCTAGCTGAAAAACTCTCCTAGGCTAACCTAATACATGAAAGCACTCATCGAGCCCATGTACATCCATGTCTCCCATGCTCTCATCCCGTAGATTTAAATCCAATCCATACATGAGTTAGCCACCCTTAAGACCTTATTGGACCAAGTCTTAAGATCCAAACAGAAAACTCCATCTAGTTCTATTTGCTTCCATCGAGCTGGCATTATCAGAAGTCGAGCTGACTCGATTGCATCTCGCTCAAATCTTGTCTTCTATCTGCCTAAGATAGCTTGCTCAATTGCACCCCAAGTCGGCTTGGTCCCAGTCCGAGTCAGCTCGACTGTGTATCCAAGCCAGCCTGCCTATCTGTTAGCCCCTTGTCTGGACTGATTCTTCTCATGGCTTTGATTCTTTGCTCTACCTTATGTCCCAAGTTTTCAGAGCACCTTCCAAGCCCCTCAAAGTTCTCACACCTGAATCTCGAGTCTGTGCAAGGCTACATGCTGCCTTCTTCCTAGGACAACTCCTGTCCTAGCTCTAGGATTCACACCTATCCTTATCTTTCGGAGCCAACATCCTAGCTCCTCTCATGCCCCTCCCAAGACTTGGGAGCACCACACTAAATCCTACACCTATAAATGTATACTTATCAAACTTAGGTCCAAGTTTATTTTTGATTAATTATTTCACATAAGCTAGACACCCCGAGATCCTAAGATGTGAAAGTACTGGCTTACACCCTATTCATTTTTCATATGGAGTTTTGATTATGGACTTACTTGCAATCCTATTTAGAAGATAGAAAGCTAATTCAAGTGCATATCCCTAAAAGAATATCGACAAGCTAGCAAAATTCATCATGCATCAGACCATGTCTAATAAAGTCTGATTCCTCCTTTCAAACATACCATTATATTATGGTATTCCTGAAGGAATTCATTGGGAGAGAATCTTATTTTCTCCTAGATATGTGGAAAACTCACCAGAAAAGTATTCCCCTTCTTGGTTAGACCGAAGAGTTTTAATACTCTTTTCAGTTTATTTTTTTACTTCAATTTGGAATTGTTTGAACATTTTAAATGAATCCGACTTATATTTTATCAGTTATACATATCCATACTTGGACAGATCATTTATGAAAGTATTAAAGTAGAGATATCCACCTCTGGCACTAGTGCTCATAGGCCCACATACATCAGTATGTATTAGATCTAAGAGCTCAGTGGCTTTTTCACATTTTCCAATAAAAGATGACTTGGTCATTTTTTTAAGTAGAGAAGACTTACAGGTTAGAAGTAATTCATAATCACTAACTTCGGGGATACTCTCTTGAGTCAATCTATTTATCCTATTCTTGTTTATGTGACCAAGCCTATAATGCCACAAGTAGATATCATACACTCTATCTAATTTTGGATGCTTGCCAGTGGAATAGACTATACTAATAGGTTGTGATAACATGTATACACCATTGTTCAAATGTCTAGAAAATATAGTAACATCATTCATATGACATTATAAAATTTTTTCTTTATTGAAATTTCATAATTATTTTTGGTCAAAATGCCTACAAAAATAATACTAAAAAAAATTAGGATAGAAATGACAATCATTAAGAATAATAGTATGAGACTCAAATACAAGCTGTAAGATTTCTAATGCTAGAACTAGAATTGGTCTTCCATCTCCAACATTTTGGAACCTCTCACCTTGCTCGAATCTCCTACTGACCTGTAATCCCTGCAATGAATTGCAAATATGATAAGAGCTACTGATATTCAATACCCCATCAATAATATCATAGATAGAAAAATTATAAGGATTTATCATAAAATATCTTGCCTAGCAATAACTAGCTTCTTTCTTGGCCTGTTCGAGTCTACGGAGACAATGTACCAAGGATAGTTCCTCTTTCAATGCTCTCGCTTCTTGCAAAAGAAGTACTCAACCTGACTCTTATTGGGCTTTATCTTCTTGGTCTGACCCTGCATAGATGTCCTAGTCTAAACTTGCACCTTCTTGGACTTCTTCTTCTTCTTCTTCTTTTCTTTCTTAAAGGATCGAGAACCAGAAGAAGAACCTTCCACTAAGTTCACCAACTTCTTGTGGAGCTGGTGATCCTTCTCAAAGTTCTAAAATAACCCTAGCAACTCATGGTAGTTAACTTTAGGCTTTGTCATTCTATAATGAGTGAGAAATGGAAGATAAGACTTGGACAGTGAGTTCAGTATTGCATCTTTTCCTAGCTGCTCATGCAAGGGAAAGCCGAGCTTGCTCAAACACTCCATTAGTTCGATCATGTATAGTACATGATCAGTGATTGAAGCTTCATCCCTCTTCCTAGCATTGAAGATGGCATAATTAGTCTTGTGCCTCTCAACACCATTAGGTGTGCGAAAAGACTCCTCCAACATTTGAAGCATGTCTTTTGGCTGAGCTAACTTGAATCTATGACTAAACTCGTCGCTTATAGCCACCAGTATAATACAACATACCATTGTTCGGTCACTGAGCCACTTCTGATAAGTATCTCTGACTGACCCATGTGCATTTGCAGCTGGCTCCTTAGGTGCTGGATCTATCAATATGTACAAGATCTGTTCATGCTCTAGGATAATTTTCAACTTACGGTACTAGCTACCAAAGTTGGATCCCACCAGCTTATCATTGTCTAACATTGATCAGAGCGATAGAAAAGTGGCCATATCTGTACAAAAAAAAATCAAAATCAAATTAGTAATTAATTCATTAAATCTAAAAATTTAGACTTTAATCAAAAGATTTTTTCACTATTTTATTCAAATTGATAGCCTCTACCTCCAATTCAAGGAATTATCCTAATTTCTTAGTGGATACTAGAATCCACATAGACTGCACTCAAGCCCAACTTTGGTTGGTCAATCCATGTACATCTAAGGATAGATTCATAATCAATTGTATCTCTAGATAATTTTTAGTAATTTAATTTTGCCCATCCCTAATCAGTAGGCTTTGGCCTCCACTAAAAAGATCCGATTAGGTCCAACCATTAACATGACCGTACATGGTCCATCTAACCAATGAATGATTAAGCCTAACTTTGGTTGGTCAACCAAACCATCATTTAGAAAGATGCAATCAAGAAGTCATATTATAAATGATAATTCCACTAGTCAATAAGCACCAGGCCTTTGGGCCTTCAATGATTATCCAACTAATGGACTCATTATCACCAACTTAATGGAAGGCTATGATCTAGTTATTACCATAACTATTTTATTTTAAGAACCTAATAATTTTTGAAGATTTAATTGATTTGATTTTAGAAGAAACAAGGTCAAATGAATAAGCTTGTCATGATCCTTCCATTGGCTTCACCAAGTCAATTTAAGGAAGACCATTAATAAGCTAGTCTAGGAGCACTTAAATCAGTCACACTAATTTATCTAGCTAACATGGGTCAGCTCAAATTATCAAGTGATCTGATCAAAACATAATTTCATCAAAAAGGCTAAGTAAGTAAGATTGGTAGGAGGGTTTGCCAAAGCTTGCCTTAGACACTATAAAAAATGGCTAGGTAAGCTGCCTGCCAATTAAAAACCATCGATCTAGAATACCAGACTTACTTTAGACACCAACTAGTTAATTACTCTCAATTAGATTAATCAACAGTTCATGCTAGACTACGCAGCCGAATCAAGTTCATCTTGGTTCTCGTTAAAGATATGGACTTGACCAACTACAACTATTGTAATTGATCTAGAGAATCCTTGACCTAATCTAAGATAACTATTGATTAGACTTAGTCGATTGTATAATTAGGTCCATTCTTTAATCTAATCTTAGGTCTAACCCAATTAATGAACCTAATTTTCACTGACCCATTAACCCAATGTGTTATGATTTATGTCTCAGGATCTTCAATTCATAATCTTAGATCCTAATCAAAATAATTCTTAATTCTTAATAAAGTTTTAGGCTGAGGATTAGGGTTTGATATTTTAAAATAATTTTTATGTTTGTAAAATATTTTTACAACATGGTTCTACTAACCAATTGCATGTTTGATTCATAATCAATATGTAAATAAAATAGACACGAAACTACTTTAGATCTAATCTAAGCATGCTCATGTAATTGAAACTATTTCAATTCTAATCAATCATAAATCAACTTAGATCGAATCTAATACATTTATGATGATAAAAATTAAATTAAAATATTATTAATTATATCATAAAATCTTTTAGATCTAATCTAAAATTTTATGATCAAGATTTTAGATCAGCACGTATTAGGACAACCTCTCCAATGTAAGGGGTAAACCTCACAGTATGACAACCTTATAATCAGTCCGTGCAATCTAAAATATTTATTTTTAGATTTAAACATCTTTTAAATCTAATAAATTATGAATAAAAATTATATCATATTTAATAAATTTATGATTAGTAATAGATCTATAGAAACTAGGATAACCTCTCCACTATAAGGGATAGACCTTACAGCAGGATAACCTTATATCAGTTTGTATGATCTAATTTTTAATTTTAAATTTAAATATTAGATTATAAATTAGATTTAATCTAAAAATAATCTAAACATACATCACTAATCATGCAATAAAGAACCGAAGCTCTGATACCAGTTAAAGGAAATAGATCTAGGGTTCTAAGATTTGCTTTTGAAACTTTTTCAAAAGTGCAGCAAAAGAGATGAATTAGTCTCATTAATTTATAAATAAGATAACATAAAATCCTAGATTTAGGATCCTATTACATAATTAAAGCATGCTATTAAATTAATAATTAAAATATTAAAAAATTATATGTTGATCATGTCAATAGCTGACTACTCTAGATCAAATCTGGACATAAAAGTAAGAGATCATATCTTTATTATCTTTGCAAGTTAAACATTCTAACTCACTGATCCAGGGCTGAGGTTGAAGCTCTGAGCCGCACACGTATCCAATCTCTATAGGATGTGTACACGAGCCCTCATCTTAGATCAGAAGTCTGATGCCCGAAAATCAGCATAGTATGCTAGTATTGTGCTGATCCTTCTTCAACAGTCAATCTGGATCTTCCTTCTTCAAGACTTGGACTCTAACTTTTAGAAGATGAGAAAAAGATTTGTGATTCTAAGACACATCTTAAACACTCACAAAAGATGGAGAAGAGATTTAGAAGAAAATCCTAGAAGAAGACCCTCTTCTTCTTCTTTGTTCTCTCACCTAGACACCTTGGTTAGTGTCTCAACAAATCCCACACCTTAAGCCTTTCTCTCCCAGCTTTTTCCATGCCCAAGAACCTCTCCCTATGGCAATAATCCTTGTCTAGGTCAAATACCTAGACAAGGTATGTCCAAATATGGCAACATATGGGGCGCCCAACTCTTGGGCTGGGCACCTCCGTCAATTTTTATGCTGTGGACGACCAGAAAATAGGCACACAAAGTTCTTCTCTTTCCCATGAATAAACCAGGAAATAATAAGGATGGTTGGCAGCACAAAGAGATAGAGTTTTGATTGCATCAAACTCTATCAAATAGAATTTAATTTCAAACCAAATAGCCTTATTTGACTTGGTCCACTAAAAAAATTCCATGTAAGAAAGAATGGGAGCAAGAGGATGAAGAAAAATCCTGATTTCTTGGACTAGGTTTGTTTAGATCTGATCAGATCAAAAGATATATTTCAAAATTTTTTTTTTCATCCATATCAGATCTGAGATGTTTTAGATATGATTCTTATTATTTAGTAATTAAAATAAATTCAAATAAATTAAATCAAATTTAATTTACCTTGAAGTGGGTAATCCTATTATCCATTGATGATCCTATAAGCAGCGAAAGGTTCTGGATCTAGCCATGCAAGTGCCAGGCCTCTATTGGTATCCACTTAGGCTAGATCTGAAGATTCTCTTCTTCTCTATCACATCTCCAAAAATTAGATCTAGATCTGATCTGGAGGATCTTCAAAACTCCTTTCGAAGATCAGTAGTTGTCCTTTGCAGCAGCGCAGCCTTCTAGCTTTCAGTCGCCTTTCTCTCATCTGGATTGCACCAACCAAGGTCCAAACCACTTTGGACGTGGAGAGGAGAGAGAGACGGTGGGTTTGGTGTGAAGGAAGAGGGAAGAGGAGGCCTTGGGGCGTGGGAATTGAATTCCTTTCCAATCATTATTTGAGTTTGGCGTAGGGTGTTATTTATAGACTATCTCTGATCCAACTCCACTTCTTCCCAACCAATCACAATCCTTTGTTAAATCAAATCTAAATCTGATTGGTGGGAATAGAGTCCCTTGGATTCCTCCTTAGATGGTGCCTAAGACCAGTCAAACTTGGTTCTTAGGAGAACTCTAATCGAAATCCAAAAAGGAGATGGAGTCCCTATCCAATAGGGACTCCTAGGCGCCTCCAGCTTGGGCACAAGCCAAGGGTGGCGTGCGCCCTCCTCCTTGCCAGGTTCTGATAGGGGACAAGCCCCCACCAGCTCTCCAATAGGTGCGTGACACATGGACAGAAGTCAAAGTGTCAATGGTCAATATTTGACCAGTCAAAGGTCAACTTTTGACCAAAGTCAAAGGACGAGAAATGGCAGGTGACCAAAAATGGCAGGTAATTGTCTTACAAAATAAGACAACCCTTTTCTGACTTGGACAAGCTCCAGTCAGACCAAGTGAAGGCCTCTGATCGAGCACAAACTCCTTTGGCTCAGTCAGGACAACTATTTATGATAGTAAAAGAAGAACGTTAGGTTCAATCGAGTGCTAGCACGATTTCCTTGAACCTAATTGAATCTCATTCAGATCAATTGAACTGGATCAGTTCAATTGATGATCACCAGATTCAAACCCTTGTTTGTGTGTGACCCAGTTAGGTTCAGTTCTGTATGGTAATGGGATATGTCATGATCTCTATCATCGACATCATCGAAACTCCTTTCGATGGATCAGAAACTCTTCTGATTCGAACAGCTAGAATGATCGATCATCTAAATCATTCTAATTGCTCCCAAAATCCACCAGTGACACCTAGCAGTATATGGTGGCAACCCATCAGAGCTGAATGCGAACCTCTTGGTGCAGCTACCTGTGTGATTAAGTTCTTCTATCTTGAGCCCCGATCAGATTAGGGTTAAGGTGAACTCGTCAAACCCTAGTCTCTATCATATGATGTAATCATTCGATTCAAGTCCGATGTGAAAAACCTAAATAGAAACTCTTTCTATTATTTCACTCTTGCCATGGCCATGGACTTCTGGACTTGATTCTCATGATCATCATAGGGCTGCTCCTCTACCACCGAGGTAGATAGATTTCCATCTTGATGCTAATCCAGTTCCTACAATGAACATGCTATAGCCAACATACACCTCAGGGTTCCATATGGCTAGGAGACCGAGTAATGGTGTAGTCAAACTATAACACCCTCAAGGTGAACTGCCGATGCATCTCAGGTCAAAGAACCAGACACACTACTGCAGCATCGAGTCAGTCATTGACGAGAAGGTAGACTTCCTAATGACTACTCGAGGTGGTCACGCTCAGTGCCCTCGTTCTCTAACGAGTACCTGTACTCTCACTTCGGTGTCTCCACACCATAGACTCAAGACTCATCTACTAAAGAGAAGTGATTGTACACCAACCTTCTTGGATCAATCACCATCCTCGTGATGATCCTATGGTCGGAAGCATTTTATGAGTTAATAATGATTATTCATGTCTTAAATTTTCAACTCTTGAAAATATGAATTATCATTACCATTAACTCAAAGGATGTATCATAGACACTAAATACACATATGTGATAGAAAATAACCCATTTTATTGATTTTAGTCAAAATTATAATTTTGCCCCTAGAAGTGTATTACAAGTGTCAGCCAATTCTGACTTCTAGGGCACATATATCTAACAATCTCCCACTTGTCCTAAAGCCAATTGGCTACAAGTCTAAGTCCCATCTTCTCAAGGTGGGCTTCGATCTTCTGCTGGCCCAACGACTTTGTAAGCGGGTCTACCACATTGTCTGTGGAGTCAACTCTCTTGACCTCGACGTAACCCTTCTCGAGGTAATCACGGATGAGGTGGTATCGCCGCTCAATGTGCTTGGATTTTTGGTGAGACCTTGGCTCCTTAGCAAGGGCTATGGCGCCATTGTTGTCACAGTATAGAGGAATGGCATCTGATGGCATTACTCCAATTTCTGCAGCAAACTTTTTGTACCAGAATGCTTCCTTCGTAGCCTCTGATGCAGCGATATATTCTGCTTCCATGGTGGAATCTGCTATCACGGTTTGCTTGGAACTCTTTCAGCTGACAGCACCACCATTGCACACAAATAGACTCCCAGATGTCGACTTTCGATCATCTACATCAGACATGAAATTCGAGTCTGTGTATCCCTAGACTTGGAGTTCTCCGTTACCAAAGACCAACATCATATCCTTAGTTCTTCTCAAGTACTTAAGGATACATTTCACAGAAGTCCAGTGTTCTTCACCTGGATTTGACTGATATCTGCTTGTGACACTCACAGCATGGGCTATATCAGGTCGTGTACATAGCATGGCATACATGAGGCTCCCTATTGCAGAAGCATAAGGGATCTTGCTCATGCATTCTATTTCCTCAGGTGTGCTAGGGCACATCTTCTTGAAAAGATGAATACCATGTCTGAAGGGTATTAATCCCCTCTTAGAGTTTTCCATACTAAACCTCTTTAGTACTTCCTCTATGTACATCTTCTGTGAAAGTCCTAGCATCCTATTCGGTCTATCCCTATAGACCTTAATTCCTAGAATAAAGGATGCTTCACCTAGGTCTTTCATGGAGAATTTCTTGGACAACCATAATTTGACTATTGTCATCATGGGAATATCATTCCCAATAAGGAGGATGTCATCCACGTACAATACGAGGAAGACAACAGCGCTCCCACTGACCTTTTTGAAGACACATGGTTTCCTCTTCATTTTTGATGAAACCAAACTATTTTGATCACATCATTGAAATGAGTGTTCCAGCTCCGAGATGCTTGCTTAAGTCCATATATGGACCTTTGCAGCTTGCAAACCTTGTGATCAGTATCACTGGATGTGAAACCTAGCGGCTGTTCCATATAGATATCTTCCTCAAGATATCCATTTAAGAATGCCATTTTCACGTCCATTTGCCATATTTCATAATCGAAATAGGCTGCAATGGCAAGCAATGTGCGGATGGATTTTAGCATAGCCACTGGGGAAAAGGTATCCTGATAGTCAATGCCTTCGCGTTGACTATAACCTTTTGCCACTAGTCTAGCCTTGAATGTCTCCACATTCCCATCTGCACCAATCTTTCTCTTGAAGATCCATTTACACCCAATAGGTACTATACCTTCTGGTGGATCTACCAAGGTCCAGACTTGGTTTGAGTGCATCGAGTCAATTTCTGACTGCATTGCCTCTAGCCATTTCTCGGAGTCGATATCTGATATCGCCTCGTTGTAGGTTTTGGGATCATCACCATGAGCACCATTACCTATGAGGAACATTTTCTCTACTTTCTCTGAAATAATACCTAAGTATCTTTCAGGGGACGAAAAACTCTTTCCGATCTACGAGGTGGAGGAGGTAGTGTTCTTATTGGCTCAACCTGATTTGGTTCCAATTGGTCCTTAGCTCATTGTACTTGTGAGACTTTCTCATCAAGCTTAATCTGCTTTCCAATGCCGCTATCTTGAATAAACTATTTTTCAAGAAAGATGGCATGTCGACTCACAATCACATTGTGGTCTTCTGGAATGTAGAAATAGTATCCTAATGACTCTTTAGGATATCCTATGAATCGAGCTCTAAAGGACCTAAACTCTAACTTGTCCGTTTGTTGTCTTTTGACATGAGCCGGACAACCCCAAATTCTGAGATGACTCAGACTTGGTTTCTTACCGTGCCATATCTCATACGGTGTGGTAGGAACGGTTTTAGAGGGAACCCTATTCAGTAGATAAATTGAAGTTAACAATGAATGTCCCCAAAGAAAAATCAGGAAGGTCTGTGAAGCTCATCATGGATCGGACCATATCCAATAGAGTCCGATTTCTCCATTCTGAAACCCCGTTGAGTTGAGGTGTTCCTGGTGGAGTCCATTGAGAGACTATGCCATTTTCCTTGAGATAGTCTAGGAATTCCCGGCTAAGGTATTCACCTCCTCGATCTGATCGAAGAACCTTAATGGATTTTTCAGTTTGTTTTTCTACTTCATGTCTGAATTCTTTGAACTTTTCAAAAGCTTCAGACTTGTGTCTCATAAGATACACATACCCATACCTAGATAGATCATCGGTAAAGGTAATGAAGTAGACAAAATTGCCTCTAGCCGGCACATCAAATGGGCCGCACACATCAGTATGTACTAGGGCAAGGAGATCTGTGGCCCTCTCCCTATGTCCTACAAAAGGAAGTTTGGTCATTTTGCCTTGGAGACAAGATTCACAAGTTGGATATGACTCGGAAAGTCAATGGACTCAATAGCCCATTTTTCTCCAATTTGTTGATCCTATCTTCTGCTATATGACCTAATCTCAGGTGCCATAGATATCTGTCATTTGGACTATCCCTAGGTCATTTGGCATTCATGTTTTGCTCGATAGTTAGAATAGGTACATCAATATATAGCCGATAAAGACCGTTAATAAGGAAACCATTTACTTCTAGTGCTAAGCATGAAATAGAAATCAAATTCCTGCTAGCTGCAGGCACATAATAACAGTCTTTCAAAACTAAGTCAGATGGTAATCGAAGAGGGTATGTTCCCACTACCACTGCAGCAACTCTTGCTCCATTACCGATGCGTAGGATCATGTCTCCATCCCTCAGCCTCCTGCTATCCTCAAGACCCTGCATGGAAGTGCACAGATGAGCACTAGAACCAGAGTCAAGCACCCAACTGGATGCAGAAGAAACCATAAGGTTAGACTCAATAATGAGCATACCTCCAGAAGGACCTTCCTTCTTATTCTTCAGGATGGCCAGGTAAGTAGGGCAGTTCCGCTTTCAATGGCCATCGCTGTTGCAATGGAAACACTTTTCTTTGACATCGGCCTTCTTCTTCTTTGCTCCTTCCACCTTCTGCTTTTTCACAGACTTCTTTTTCTTTTCATAAGACTTTCTTTTGGAAGAAGTCCGTTCCATAGCAAGAACTGAGCCTTTAGAACCTTTCATAGAAAGCTCAGCGGTGACCAGCATATTCATTAATTCGGCCAAGGAAATTTTGAAGTTTATGCATGTGGTAATTCATGATGAATTGCCCATATGCATCAGTCAAGGATTGCAGAATAATATCGTTCTGCAGATCCAAGTCTAACTTCACACCGAGCTTCTCAAGCTCTTCCATATCCTTGATCATCATCAGACAGTGATCTTGGACTGACTGCCCATCACGCATCTTAGCCTTAAAAAGTCATTTCGTGACTTGATACTTGGCTGTGCGACTCTGTTCACCAAACATCTCCTGTAGGTGAGCCAACATTTGGCGAGCAGTCCCGATATCTTCATGTTGGCGCTGGAGCTCATCAGACATCGAGCCCAACATGTAATATCTGGCCTTATTATCTTCGTCTATCCATTTTTCCAGAGACGCTCTCTGTTCAGTGGATGGACGGGCTGGTAAGGTGGGAGGGTCCTGGTCCAATACATGGGTTAACTTCTCAAAACCCAAAATGATTTTGTAGTTCCTGAGCCAATCTTTATAATTGGGTCCGAGTCAGTCTATGTGTGTCCAGGATACGTGCCAATGGGTTGGACGCAGACATTTTCCTATAGAGAGTCAAAGATTCTAGTTAGATACTATAATTATGACTTGACCAATTTATTTAGGGAATTTTATTTTTAAACAAATTAGCTCCCACTATTTTCTCGGATCCCTACACTCCCTCTGTAGAGATGCGAAAATCTCCATGATTAATGATTTCTAGTGGGTGGTGCGGTCTCACCAACTGACTCATCACCTCACCTAACAGTTATTGGTGATGGGTTAGCCAATGAGTGAACAACTCTTGTTCAATGATTCTCTAATCATGGTGCACCCAAACTTGGTCTCTAATTCATGAATCTCACCGTATCCGAAATATTGATCCACTCCTTAGTTAAGTCAGACCCACCATTTGCATAGACTGGATTCCTAATTGAGTCTCTCACCGTATCCAAAATATTGAGCCCAACTCATCCTCCAGCCCATAGCATCCAATGCCTAATAGACATGGTTGCATCTTTTCCCGGTGCAACTGAGCCACTGTATCCAGCCGAGAACAATCAACCTTGGGAAGGGCCCGCACATCTACAATGGTGGAAGACCTCAGACTTAATCTTTTCTTAGGGAGAATTGATTCAGGTCTCATTAAACTAGACTTGTCATAGTCATAACAATTATGACTAACCTAGTGGCATGGGTTAGCTCGGATTATTGACCACCTCAGATCAGAACTGTGTCAACAGATATGGCCAGGTAAGTGAGACCGGTGGAAGGAATATGCCATTAACTCGTACAAGAATGCATTCAGGTCGAGTAGCTTCCAATTAAAAATCAGTCGGTCGTATGTGCCAAACTTACCTTAGACACCAAATTATTGAGTCAGAACCAATTGGGTTAGCCTACAATCCAGACTCTAACCTCTGAGCCTAATTAGGTCTTGCTTGATCGTGACTCGATCTTGACCCAGACTTAATCCTATTAGGCTGGTCAATTTAAGCATTGTTGATCCCATCTAACCAACTCTTGATTCGGTTTGATCAACCGCTTAGACCTAATTGAGCTACCCAAGCCCGAACCCAGTATTATGAATATGTCTTAGATCTAAAATTCTCAATTTTAGACCTAATTAATATTCCATAATCTTAATTCTTAATTAAGTAGGGTTCATAAATAAAATATGCACAATAAATCCTAGGGTTTCAGGATCTAGGGTTTTGCAGAAAGTAAGTTTTGGATTTCTGATTAAGGACGAACACGCAGCACCCCTACACATCATAAGAACATCCCATCGGATGGGAGGAGAGGGCCTTTAAACCCTTCTTCGTTCTTATGATCCGGACGGCCAAGAGGAATGCCTTAATCAGGAACATGCAATACTACAAAATAGTTTTAGATCTATATCATATATCTCATATACAAATTAGATCTAATCATGGCATATTTTGCATACATCTCATGTATCGAATCATGCATATTTTCAGATCTAAATTATCTCATAATAATCTAAAAAATTAGATTTAAATTGATCTTCATCAAAATAAATTCTAATCTAGATAATTATGTAGAACTATTCTACAACTAGTCTAGACATGCATCTAATCATATCTCATATGATGTTTAAAATTAAATAATTTTTATTTGCTATTTTTTAGATATTATTATAACCATTATAATATCAAAAAATAGTAAATAAATAGTTCTAAAATATGATTTAATCAAATTAAATTAAAAACATGCAAGACTATTCTATAGAACTATTCTATTTTAAAACTAGTCATGCATATTTTCTAATCTTAGATCCAAATTATTTAATTTTAATTTTTTTTTGATTTTAGATCTGATCACATCTCATGTGACATCTAAAATAACTTATTTTTTAATTAAAATAAATTTAAAAATTAGATCTAAATACTTTAGAGCCTTGGCACTAATACCAATTGAAGAAAAATCCTGATTTTCTGGATCAGGTTCGTTCAGATTTGATTCTTATTATTTACTAATTAAAATAAATTTAGATAAATTAAATCAAATTTAATTTACCTTGAAGTGGATAATCCTATTACCCTTTGATGATCCTATAAGCAGCGGAAGGTTCTGGATCTAGCCACGCAAGTGTCTAACCTCTACCGGTATCCACTCGGGCTAGATCTAGAGATCCTCTTCTTCTCTATCACATCTCCAAAAATCATATCTGGATCTGATCTGGAGGATCTTCAAAATTCTTTTTGAAGATCAGCAGTTTTCCTTTGCAGCAGCGCAGCCTTCTAGCTTTCAGTCACCTTTCTCTCATCTGGATTGCACCAACCAAGGTCCAAACCACTTTGGACGTGGAGAGGAGAGGGAGAAGATGGGTTTGGCATGGAGGAAGAGGGGAGAGGAGGCCTTGGGGTGTGGGAATTGAATTCCTTTCCAATTATTATTTGAGTTGGGTGCAGGGTCTTATTTATAGACTATCTATGATCCAACTCCTCTTCTTCCCAACCAATCACAACCCTTTGTGAAATCAGATCTAAATCTGATTGGTGGAATAGAGTCCCTTTGGATTCCTCCTTAGATGGTGCCTAAGACCAGTCAAACTTGGTTCTTAGGAGAACTCTAATTGGAAATCCAAAAAGGGAGATGGAGTCCCTTGTCCAACAAGGACTCCTGGGCGCCTCCAGCTTGGGCACACGCCAAGGGTGGCGTGCGCCCTCCTCCTTGCCAAGTTCTGGCAGGGGACAGGCCCCCACCAGCTCTCCAATAGGTGCATGACATGTGGATAGAAGTCAAAGTATTAATGGTCAATGTTTGACCAGTCAAAGGTCAACTTTTGACCAAAGTCAAAGGATGAAGAAATGGCAGGTGACCAAAAATGGCATAGGTATTGTCTTACAAAATAAGACAACCTTTTTCTGACCTTGGACAAGCTTCCAGTCAGACCAAAGTGAAGGCCTCTGATTGAGCACAAACTCCTTTGGCTCAGTCAGGACAACTATTTATGATAGTAAAAGAAGAACGTTAGGTTCAATCGAGTGCTAGCACGATTTTCTTGAACCTAATTGAATCTCATTCAGATCAATTGAACTTGGATCAGTTCAATTGATGATCACCAGATTCAAACCCTTGTTTGTGTGACCCAGTTAGGTTCAGTTCTGTATATGGTAATGGGATATGTCATGATCTCTATCATCGACATCATCGAAACTCCTTTTCGATGGATCAGAACTCTTCTGATTCGAACAGCTAGAATGATCGATCATCTAAATCATTCTAATTGCTCCCAAAATCCACCAGTGACACCTAGCAGTATATGGTGGCAACCCATCAGAGCTGAATGCGAACCTCTTGGTGCAGCTACCTGTGTGATTAAGTTCTTCTATCTTGAGCCCCGATCAGATTAGGGTTAAGGTGAACTCGTCAAACCCTAGTCTCTGTCATATGATGTAATCATTCGATTCAAGTCCAATGTGAAAATCTAAATAGAAACTCTTTCTATTATTTCACTCTGCCATGGCCATGGATTTCTAGACTTGATTCTCATGATCATCATAGGGCTGCTCCTCTACCACCGAGGTAGATAGATTCCATCTTGATGCAATCCAGTTCCTACAATGAACATGCTATAGCCAACATACACCTCAGGGTTCCATATGGCTAGGAGATCGAGTAATGGTGTAGTCAAACTATAACACCCTCAAGGTGAACTGTCGATGCATCTCAGGTCAAAGAACCAGACACACTACTGCAGCATCGAGTCAGTCATTGACGAGAAGGTAGACTTCCTAATGACTACTCGAGGTGGTCACGCTCAGTGCCCTCGTTCTCTAACGAGTACCTGTACTCTCGCTCTGGTGTCTCCACACCGTAGACTCAAGACTCATCTACTAAAGAGAAGCGATTGTATACCAACCTTCCAGATTAATCATTATCCTCGTGATGATCCTATGGTTGGAAGCATTTTATGAGTTAATAATGATTATTCATGTCTTAAATTTTCAACTCTTGAAAATATGAATTATCATTACCATTAACTCAAAGGATATATCACAGACACTAAATACACATATGTGATAGAAAATAATCCATTTTATTGATTTTAGTCAAAATTATAATTTTGCCCCTAGAAGTGAATTATAAGTGTCAGCCAATTCTGGCTTCTAGGGCACATATATCTAACAGAGGGCACATGTGAAGACCTAGGAGAGAGGGGTTTTCATGAACAAAATAATGAAAAAAGGGCATGGGGGGCGTGAGGAGTCAATGGTGCAAGGAATAGTTTGTCCTAGTTATACTAGGACTCCTATTTTGACTTGATTCAAGTGATCTATGAACCAAATTAAATTAGAATTCATTTAATCCAATTAGAATAGATCATAGTCCAACTAATAATCTAATTAAATCAGCTTCAATTAGATTAAATTTTGATTTAATTTCTATTTAAATTATAGATTGGGTTCAATCAAATCATAATTGAACTATGACTAGTTCTTCCTTGCAATTACCTCATCTAATAAACTAATTGGACTTGATCTAATTAATTCTAAATCAAATCAAATCAAATCATATTTAATTAGACTTAATCTCAGCTCTTTGGTTTAATCAAATTAAGCTAATTAGCTATAGAATTAGCTTAGGGTTTGGTGTACAGGGCGGAAGCTTGGATTTCAAAACAAAATAATAAAATCATATAATCAAATCCAAAATCTAGGACCATCTTATTAGAATTTAAATCATATAATATGCATTTATAACATAAATAAAGGTATTGAAACATACCTCTGATTGTTAAAATCCAACTTGACCTTGATCACCAGTAGCAGTCCATCAGGGGTTCCAACAGGTGCCCACGTGTTCACCATCCAATATTGATCCATACAAAAACTTGATCAAGACACCAGAATCTCTTATTATTTTAATTAAAATTTTTATGATAAGAACTTTAATTATTTGGACAGAACCTTTTCTAGCCTTTGCTGTCACCCTTCTTGCCTATCATTTCTTATCTTTCTTTTCTCCTTATCTTCCTTTACAATCTTCCTAAGTCCTTGTCCTAAAGCAGATCTTTTGTCATGAATAAGAACTTGTCTTAATAAGGGAAGGAAGAAAGAAATTGGATAACTAGGGAGTGTGGTAAGAAAGAAAGAAGAGTTCTGAATTATCTGGATAATACGAAGTGCGTCCCTATTTATAATGTACGTAGGGGCGCCTCCTCAATTTTCTCATGCCCATTCTCTATCCTCATCTCAAGCCAACTCAAAAATCTCATGCCCCATTAGAAGAAAATGCCACATGGAATAATAGAAATTAATATGAAGAGGTGCCTTGCAATAGAAGGACTTTTCATATAATTCTATATAACTTTCTTCCGAAGGGTCGCAACACTTTCATATCGATGCCATCAATTTCCACCATTGATCAACATCAAATGCTGATCCAATGGACTAAAAGAATGGCACCATATCAAAAGAGAGGTGTGGAGATAAGCTTTGAAAAGTCAAAGCCCCAAAGGGCTTTGAATTGATCCAAAGGGTGCTAAGATAAGGGTGGCGGCTAGGAGTCTTGTTCCATTCTAATTCCCTTTAAACACCAAAGTGTTTAATCTATAGAAGGACTCATATACACCCATTCTCAGATCTGAAACTATGTAACTAAAGTTATGTAAAAAATAAAATGGATAAGACATCCTAAAAGAAGTGCCAACAACTTCCATGCACCACATATCCCTAGCACATGAACCTAAACCTCATGCACCAAGAGAGAGAGTCTCTGGCACATGGATTGTTGTTAGATGATACCTAGACCCTGATCATCAAGCCAAGGGTCAATCCAATCAGTTAGCCAAATTTAATTTAACTCAAATTAGATTTAATTAGTCCAAATTGGAACCCGATTCGAATCTGATTCGAACCTAGGTGCTAGGATTTGCAATATGTGCTAGCATATTCAACCAACAAATATGATCTAATCCAATTAGACCCTTGATCAATTCCCTTTGTGTGTGACCCTTTGGGTTCCACATCTAGTCAGCAGTGGATCTGGTTGCAATTTAACCTAATTTTGTTAGAACTCAACCAATCGATTTAGGTCAAAACTTGCTAATCCAATTTGATCAATTAGAATACTTTCTAACTAACAATCAAATTAAATTTTTTAATTTAATTAAATCTACAAGATAAGATTGACATCTAGCAATATATCATGTCTATCTAAAAGATATAAAATTTTGATAGAAATACTAAAAATACCATTCAGTGGAAAGTTACCATGCAACAAGATCCTTCAATCATCCTGCATCCTTAATATGACTATGGATATAGAATTATGTCAAATCCATTTTCATATTTATTTTTCTTCCAAATATATGATGATAATTTGATTAATAAAATATTAAAAATTATTTCTAATTTTCATCATGCTTTGATCAAAATCTTCCTGAATCATCATTCGATTGAAGCAAGTAGGATGCGATCTCCTCTTGTTAGGAATGATCGATTCCTTGTTGACCTACTCATAACCTCTATATGCAATCCACCATATCTAAATCATTCCGTACATAACTAAGTTATGAATAAGTATGAACCAAAATGTGGATTCATGCATATAAGATTTTATGGTAGTCTCTGGTCAAAGGATTACATATACAATTCCCACTATGAGAATCATCTATTGACATGTAGATAAGATTCCATTAGATGTTCTCAAATTAGATCAATTCAGTGAACTCATTCTCTAATGAGCACCCATATCCTTGAATTAGTGTCATATACAAGTAATTGTGAGATCAATCATCCTCTCCATCAAGCATACATAGGATGTGCCAGCCTTACCAAAAAAATTGATCTCCAACTCAATGTTCCATCGATCAAAAATATTTAAATTAGGATTTTAAGATTTTAAGCAATCAAATTATTAATCAATCCTCCTAAAATACTTAAATTAGGTCAAACATCAATCATACTAATTGTTTGACCTAATAGTGATTCTTAATCGTTGATCAACCATCTGATCAGATCAAGAACTCTTATGTGTGTGACCCCATAGGTTCGAACCTAAGCTAATAGCATATAAATAAATTCTTGTACCAATCAGATTGCCTATCTAGCAATGGTACCTGATGGTTGGATAGGTCAAATGTGTAGAATAACATCCTTAGAACTCATGTGGATATAGTATTCATATAATTCATCCCCTTGATTGAAATGTTCATAGGACACCTCAGAGATTAACTATCAACCCTGATTAGGTCATCCACATTGTATTTCAAAATATCAAATTCATCTCATGGATTATCCTGGCCAAAGTTTTGCTATATTGAAATACAGTGATGCATTCTTTTCTAACTCTTAGAGTCGTCAATCCCATCTTGATTACTTACCGACTTTGCAAGTACTTGACTATGCCTAGAAATCTTTCATTACTAAATTGAAAATTCAGTTAGTTTGGTATCAAAGCATAGTGACTTGCTTGCAAGCCACTATGATGATCTTAGGTCTAAGGGATATTTATACCTATAATCCATCAGAGTAATTCTCGATAGGAAAATACTCTGATGTTAGTCACATTTAGTGATGATGTACCCTTACATCTCATTTGTTTGCAATACCTGTTAGATATATGTGCCTTAGAAGCCAAAATTGGCTGATACTTGCCATACACTTCTAGGGGCAAAATTATAATTTTGACTAATATCAATAAAATGGATTATTTTCTATCACATATGTATATTTAGTGTCTGTGATACATCCTTTGAGTTAATGGTAATGATAATTCATATTTTCAAGAGTTGAAAATTTAAGACATGAATAATCATTATTAACTCATAAAATGCTCCCGATCATAGGATCATCACGAGGATGGTGATTGATCCGAAAGGTTGGTGTACAATCGCTTCTCTTTAGTAGATGAGTCTTGAGTCTATGGTGTGGAGACACCGGAGCGAGAGTACAGGTACTCGTTAGAGAACGAGGGCACTGAGCGTGACCACCTCGAGTAGTCATTAGGAAGTCTACCTTCTCGTCAATGACTGACTCGATGCTGCAGTAGTGTGTCTGGTTCTTTGACCTGAGGTGCATCGGCAGTTCACCTTGAGGGTGTTATAGTTTGACTACACCATTACTCGGTCTCCTAGCCATATGGAAACCTGAGGTGTATGTTGGCTATAGCATGTTCATTGTAGGAACTGGATGGCATCAAGATGGAATCTATCTACCTCGGTGGTAGAGGAGCAGCCCTATGATGATCATGAGAATCAAGTCCAGAAGCCCATGGCCATGGCAGAGTGAAATAATAGAAAGAGTTTCTATTTAGATTTTCACATTGGACTTGAATCGAATGATTACATCATATGACAGAGACTAGGGTTTGACGAGTTCACCTTAACCCTAATCTGATCGGGGCTCAAGATAGAAGAACTTAATCACACAGGTAGCTGCACCAAGAGGTTCGCATTCAGCTCTGATGGGTTGCCACCATATACTGCTAGGTGTCACTGGTGGATTTTGGGAGCAATTAGAATGATTTAGATGATCGATCATTCTAGCTGTTCGAATCAGAAGAGTTCTGATCCATCGAAAGGAGTTTCGATGATGTCGATGATAGAGATCATGACATATCCCATTACCATACAGAACTGAACCTAACTGGGTCACACAAACAAGGGTTTGAATCTGGTGATCATCAATTGAACTGATCTAGTTCAATTGATCTGAATGAGATTCAATTAGGTTCAAGAAAATCGTGCTAGCACTCGATTGAACCTAACGTTCTTCTTTTACTATCATAAATAAGTTGTCCTGACTGAGCCAAAGGAGTTTGTGCTCAATCAGAGGCCTTCACTATGGTCTGACTGGAGGTTGTCCAAGTCAGAAAAGGTTGTCTTATTTTGTAAGACATTACCTGCCATTTTTGGTCACCTGCCATTTCTCGTCCTTTGACTTTGGTCAAAAGTCTGACCTTTGACTGGTCAAATGTTGACCATTGACACTTTGACTTTTGTCCACATGTATCATGCACCTATTGGAGAGCTGGTGGGGGCCTGTCCCCCTGCCAGAACCTGGCAAGGAGGAGGGCGCACGCCACCCTTGGCGTGTGCCCAAGTTGGAGGCGCCCAGGAGTCCCTGTTGGACAGGGACTCCATCTCCTTTTTGGATTCCAATTAGAGTTCTCCTAAGAACCAACTTTGACTGGTCTTAGGCACCCTCTAAGGAGGAATCCAAGGGACTCTATTCCCACCAATCAGATTTAGATCTGATTTCACAAAGGGTTGTGATTGGTTGGGAAGAAGAGGAGTTGGATCACGCTTAGTCTATAAATAAGACCCTGCGCCCAACTCAAAGAGCATAACAATTCTCCATGCCCCAAGGCTGCTTCTCCTCTCCTCCTCCATGCCAAACCCACCTTCTCCCTCTCCTCTCCACGTCCAAAAGGAGTTTTGGACCTTGGTTGGTGCGATCCAGATGAGAGAAAGGCGACTGAAAGCTAGAAGGCTGCGCTGCTGCAAAGGACAACTGCTGATCTTCAAAAGGAGTTTTGAAGATCCTCCAGATCAGATCCAGATCTAATTTTTGGAGATGTGATAGAGAAGAAGAGGATCTCCAGATCCAGCCTGAGTGGATACCGATAGAGGCCAGGCACTTGCGTGGCTAGATCCAGAACCTTCCGCTGCTTACAGGATCATCAACGGGTAATAGGATTACCCACTTCAAGGTAAATTAAATTTGATTTAATTTATCTAATTTTATTTTAATTATTAAAATAATAAGAATTAGATCTAAAATATTTTAGATCTGATTAGATCAAGAGAAAAATTTTTGAAATATATCTCTTGATCTGATCAGATCTGAACGAACCTGGACCGGGAAAATCAGGATTTTCCTTCAACTGGTATCAGAGCCAAGGTTCTAAAAATATTTAGATCTAATTTTAAATTTATTTTAATTAAAAAATAAATGATTTTAGATGTCACATGAGATGTGATCAGATCTAAAATCAAAAAAAATTAATTAAAATTAAATGATTTGGATCTAAGATTAGAAAATATGCATGACTAGTTCTAAAATAGAATAGTTCTATAGAATAGTCTTGCATGTTTTCAATTTAATTTGATTAAATCATATTTTAGATCTATTTATTTACTATTTTTTGATATTATAATGGTTATAATAACATCTAAAAAATAGTAAATAAAAATTATTTAATTTTAAATATCATATGAGATATGATTGATGCATGTCTAGACTAGTTGTAGAATAGTTCTACATAATTGTCTAGATTAGAATTTATTTTGATTAGATCAATTTAAATCTAATTTTTTAGATTATTATGAGATAATTTAGATCTGAAAAATATGCATGATTCGATACATGAGATGTATGCAAAATATGCCATGATTAGATCTAATTTGTATATGAGATATATGATATAGATCTAAAACTATTTTGTAGTATTGCATGTTCCTGATTAAGGCGTTCCTCTTGGCCGTCCGGTCATAAGAATGAAGAAGGGTTTAAAGGCCCTCTCTTCCCATTCGATGGGGTGTTCTTATGATGTGTAGGGGTGCTGCGTGTTCGTCCTTAATCAGAAATCCCAAAACTTACTTTCTGCAAAACCCTAGATCCTGAAACCCTAGGATTTATTGTGCATATTTTGTTTATGAACCCTACTTAATTAAAAATTAAGATTATGGAATATTAATTAGGTCTAAAATTGAGAATTTTAGATCTAAGACATATTCATAATACTGGGTTCGGGCTTGGGTAGCTCAATTAGGTCTAAGCGGTTGATCAAACCGAATCAAGAGTTGGTTAGATGGGATCAACAATGCTTAAATTGACCAGCCTAATAGGATTAAGTCTGGGTCAAGATCGAGTCACGATCAAGCAAGACCTAATTAGGCTCAGAGGTTAGAGTCTGGATTGTAGGCTAACCCAATTGGTTCTGACTCAACAATTTGGTGTCTAAGGTAAGTTTGGCACATACGACCGACTGGTTTTTAATTGGAAGCTACTCGACCTGAATGCATTCTTGTACGAGTTAATGGCATATTCCTTCCACCGATCTCACTTACCTGGCCATATCTGTTGACACAGTTCTGATCTGAGGTGGTCAATAATCCGAGCTAACCCATGCCACTAGGTTAGTCATAATTGTTATGACTATGACAAGTCTAGTTTAATGAGACCTGAATCAATTCTCCCTAAGAAAAGATTAAGTCTGAGGTCTTCCACCATTGTAGATGTGCGGGCCCTTCCCGGGTTTGATTGTTCTCGGCTGGATACAGTGGCTCAGTTGCACCGGGAAGATGCAACCATGTCTATTAGGCATTGGATGCTATGGGCTGGAGGATGAGTTGGGCTCAATATTTTGGATACGGTGAGAGACTCAATTAGGAATCCAGTCTATGCAAATGGTGGGTCTGACTTAACTAAGGAGTGGATCAATATTCCGGATACGGTGAGATTCATGAATTAGAGACCAAGTTTGGGTGCACCATGATTAGAGAATCATTGAACAAGAGTTGTTCACTCATTGGCTAACCCATCACCAATAACTGTTAGGTGAGGTGATGAGTCAGTTGGTGAGACCGCACCACCCACTAGAAATCATTAATCATGGAGATTTTCGCATCTCTACAGAGGGAGTGTAGGGATCCAAGAAAATAGTGGAGCTAATTTGTTTAAAAATAAAATTCCTAAACAAATTGGTCAAGTCATAATTACAGTATCTAACTAGAATCTTTGACTCTCTACAGAAAAATGTCTGCGTCCAACCCATTGGCACGTATCCTGGACACACATAGACTGACCGGACCCAATTATAAGATTGGCTCAGGAACTACAAAATTATTTTGGGTTCCGAGAAGTTAACCCATGTTTTGGACCAGGACCCTCCCACCTTACCAGCCCGTCCATCCACTGAACAGAGAGCATCTCTGGAAAAATGGATAGACGAAGATAATAAGGCCAGATATTACATGTTGGGCTCGATGTCTGATGAGCTCCAGCGCCAACATGAAGATATCGGGACTGCTCGCCAAATGTTGGCTCACCTGCAGGAGATGTTTGGTGAACAGAGTCGCGCAGCCAAATATCAAGTCACGAAAATGACTTTTTAAGGCTAAGATGCGTGATGGGCAGTCAGTCCAAGATCACTGTCTGATGATGATCAAGGACATGGAAGAGCTTGAGAAGCTCGGTGTGAAGTTAGACTTGGATCTGCAGAACGATATTATTCTGCAATCCTTGACTGATGCATATGGGCAATTCATCATGAATTACCACATGCATAAACTTCAAAATTTCTTGGCCGAATTAATGAATATGCTGGTCACCGCTGAGCTTTCTATGAAAGGTTCTAAAGGCTCAGTTCTTGCTATGGAATGGACTTCTTCCAAAAGAAAGTCTTATGGAAAGAAAAAGAAGTCTGTGAAAAAGCAGAAGGTGGAAGGAGCAAAGAAGAAGAAGGCAGAGCCGAAGAAAAAGGCCGATGTCAAAGGAAAGTGTTTCCATTGCAACAGCGACGGCCATTGGAAGCGGAACTGCCCTACTTACCTGGCCACCCTGAAGAACAAGAAGGAAGGTCCTTCTGGAGGTATGCTCGTTATTGAGTCTAACCTTACGGTTTCTTCTGCATCCAGTTGGGTGCTTGACTCTGGTTCTAGTGCTCATCTGTGCACTTCCATGCAGGGTCTTGAGGATAGCAGGAGGCTGAGGGATGGAGACATGATCCTACGCATCGGTAATGGAGCAAGAGTTGCTGCAGTAGCCGTGGAAACATACCCTCTTCGATTACCATCTGGTTTAGACTTAGTTTTGAAAGACTGTTATTATGTGCCTGCAGCTAGCAGGAATTTGATTTCTGTTTCATGCTTAGCACAAGAAGGCTATGTGATTACCTTCTTTAAGGACCATTGTAACATTCTTTATGAAAGAAATAAAATTGCAAATGGTTTCCTTATTAATGGTCTTTATCAGCTACATATTGATGTACCTATTCTAACTATCGAGCAAAACGTGAATGCCAAACGACCTAGGGATAGTCCAAACGATAGATATCTATGGCACCTGAGATTAGGTCATATAGCAGAAGATAGGATCAACAAATTGGAGAAAAATGGGCTATTGAGTCCATTGACTTTTGAGTCATATCCAACTTGTGAATCTTGTCTTCAAGGCAAAATGACTAAACTCCCTTTTGTTGGACATGGGGAGAGGGCCACAGATCTCCTTGCCCTAGTACATACTGATGTGTGCGGCCCATTTGATGTGCCGGCTAGAGGCAATTTTGTCTACTTCATTACCTTTACCGATGATCTGTCTAGGTATGGGTATGTGTATCTTATGAGACACAAGTCTGAAGCTTTTGAAAAGTTCAAAGAATTCAGACATGAAGTAGAAAAACAAACTGAAAAACCCATTAAGGTTCTTCGATCAGATCGAGGAGGTGAATACCTTAGCCGAGAATTCCTAGACTATCTCAAGGATAAATGGCATAGTCTCTCAATGGACTCCACCAGGAACACCTCAACTCAACGGGGTTTTCAGAATGGAGAAATCGGACTCTATTGGATATGGTTCCGATCCATGATGAGCTTCACAGACCTCCCTGATTTTCTTTGGGGACATTCATTGTTAACTTCAATTTATCTACTGAATAGGGTTCCCTCTAAAACCGTTCCTACCACACCGTATGAGATATGGCACGGTAAGAAACCAAGTCTGAGTCATCTCAGAATTTGGGGTTGTCCGGCTCATGTCAAAAGACAACAAGCGGACAAGTTAGAGTTTAGGTCCTTTAGAGCTCGATTCATAGGATATCCTAAAGAGTCATTAGGATACTATTTCTACATTCCAGAAGACCACAATGTGATTGTGAGTCGACATGCCATCTTTCTTGAAAAATAGTTTATTCAAGATAGCGGCATTGGAAAGCAGATTAAGCTTGATGAGAAAGTCTCACAAGTACAACGAGCTAAGGACCAATTGGAACCAAATCAGGTTGAGCCAATAAGAACACTACCTCCTCCACCTCGTAGATCGAAAAGAGTTTCCCATCCCCCTGAAAGATACTTAGGTATTATTTCAGAGGAAGTAGAGAAAATGTTCCTCGTAGGTAATGGTGCTCATGGTGATGATCCCAAAACCTACAACGAGGCGATATCAGATATCGACTCCGAGAAATGGCTAGAGGCAATGCAGTCAGAAATTGACTCGATGCACTCAAACCAAGTCTGGACCTTGGTAGATCCACCAGAAGGTATAGTACCTATTGGGTGTAAATGGATCTTCAAGAGAAAGATTGGTGCAGATGGGAAAATGTGGAGACATTCAAGGCTAGACTAGTGGCAAAAGGTTATAGTCAACGTGAAGGCATTGACTATCAGGATACCTTTTTCCCCAGTGGCTATGCTAAAATCCATCCGCACATTGCTTGCCGTTGCAGCCTATTTCGATTATGAAATATGGCAAATGGATGTGAAAATGGCATTCTTAAATGGATATCTTGAGGAAGATATCTATATGGAACAGCCGCTAGGTTTCACATCCAGTGATACTGATCACAAGGTTTGCAAGCTGCAAAGGTCCATATATGGACTTAAGCAAGCATCTCGGAGCTGGAACACTCATTTCAATGATGTGATCAAAAATTTGGTTTCATCAAAAATGAAGAGGAACCATGTGTTTTCAAAAAGGTCAGTGGGAGCGCTGTTGTCTTCCTCGTATTGTACGTGGATGACATCCTCCTTATTGGAAATGATATTCCCATGATGACAACAGTCAAATTATGGTTGTCCAAGGAATTCTCCATGAAAGACCTAGGTGAAGCATCCTTTATTCTAGGAATTAAGGTCTATAGGGATAGACCGAATAGGATGCTAGGACTTTCACAGAAGATGTACATAGAGAAAGTACTAAAGAGGTTTAGTATGGAAAACTCTAAGAGGGGATTAATACCCTTCAGACATGGTATTCATCTTTCCAAGAAGATGTGCCCTAGCACACCTGAGGAAATAGAATGCATGAGCAAGATCCCTTATGCTTCTGCAATAGGGAGCCTCATGTATGCCATGCTATGTACACGACCTGATATAGCCCATGCTGTGAGTGTCACAAGCAGATATCAGTCAAATCCAGGTGAAGAACACTGGACTTCTGTGAAATGTATCCTTAAGTACTTAAGAAGAACTAAGGATATGATGTTGGTCTTTGGTAATGGAGAACTCCAAGTCCAGGGATACACAGACTCGGATTTCATGTCCGATATAGATGATCGAAAGTCGACATCTGGGAGTCTGTTTGTGTGCAATGGTGGTGCTGTCAGCTGGAAGAGTTTCAAGCAAACTATGATAGCAGATTCCACCATGGAAGCAGAATATATCGCTGCATCAGAGGCTGCGAAGGAAGCATTCTGGTACAAGAAGTTTGCTGCAGAAATTGGAGTAATGCCATCAGATGCCATTCCTCTGTACTGCGACAACAATGGCGCCATAGCCCTTGCTAAGGAGCCAAGGTCTCACCAAAAATCCAAGCACATTGAGCGACGATACCACCTCATCCGCGATTACCTCGAGAAGGGTTATGTCGAGGTCAAGAGAGTCAACTCCACAGATAATGTGGCAGACCCACTTACAAAGCCATTGGGCCAGCAGAAGATCGAAGCCCACCTTGAGAAGATGGGACTTAGACTTGTAGCCAATTGGCTTTAGGACAAGTGGGAGATTGTTAGATATATGTGCCCTAGAAGCCAGAATTGGCTGACACTTGTAATACACTTCTAGGGGCAAAATTATAATTTTGACTAATATCAATAAAATGGGTTATTTTCTATCACATATGTGTATTTAGTGTCTGTGATACATCCTTTGAGTTAATGGTAATGATAATTCATATTTTCAAGAGTTGAAAATTTAAGACATGAATAATCATTATTAACTCATAAAATGCTCCCGACCATAGGATCATCACGAGGATGGTGATTGATCCGGAAGGTTGGTGTACAATCGCTTCTCTTTAGTAGATGAGTCTTGAGTCTATGGTGTGGAGACACCAAAGCGAGAGTATAGATACTCGTTAGAGAACGAGGGCACTGAGCGTGACCACCTCGAGTAGTCATTAGGAAGTCTACCTTCTCGTCAATGACTGACTCGATGCTGCAGTAGTGTGTCTGGTTCTTTGACCTGAGGTGCATCGGCAGTTCACCTTGAGGGTGTTATAGTTTGACTACACCATTACTCGATCTTCCTAGCCATATGGAAATCCTGAGGTGTATGTTGGCTATAGCATGTTCATTGTAGGAACTGGATTGCATCAAGATGGAATCTATCTACCTCGGTGGTAGAGGAGCAGCCCTATGATGATCATGAGAATCAAGTCCAAAAGCCCATGGCCATGGTAGAGTGAAATAATAGAAAGAGTTTCTATTTAGCTTTTCACATTGGACTTGAAATCGAATGATTACATCATATGATAGAGACTAGGGTTTGACGAGTTCACCTTAACCCTAATCTGATCGGGGCTCAAGATAGAAGAACTTAATCACACAGGTAGCTGCACCAAGAGGTTCGCATTCAGCTCTGATGGGTTGCCACCATATACTGCTAGGTGTCACTGGTGGATTTTGGGAGCAATTAGAATGATTTAGATGATCGATCATTCTAGCTGTTCGAATCAGAAGAGTTCTGATCCATCGAAAGGAGTTTCGATGATGTCGATGATAGAGATCATGACATATCCCATTACCATACAGAACTGAACCTAACTGGGTCACACAAATAAGGGTTTGAATCTGGTGATCATCAATTGAACTGATCTAGTTCAATTGATCTGAATGAGATTCAATTAGGTTCAAGAAAATCGTGCTAGCACTCGATTGAACCTAACGTTCTTCTTTTACTATCATAAATAAGTTGTCCTGACTGAGCCAAAGGAAGTTTGTGCTCATTTAGAGGCCTTCACTTTATCTGACTGGAGCTTGTCCAAGTCAAAAAAGGTTGTCTTATTTTGTAAGACATTACCCACCATTTTTGGTCACCTGCCATTTCTCATCCTTTGACTTTGGTCAAAAGTTGACCTTTGACTGGTCAAATGTTGACCATTGACACTTTGACTTTTGTCCATGTGTCATGCACCTATTGGAGAGCTGGTGGGGGCCTGTCCCCTACTAGAACCTGGCAAGGAGGAGGGCGCACGCCACCCTTGGCATGTGCCCAAGCTGGAGGCGCCTAGGAGTCCCTGTTGGATAGGGACTCCATCTCCTTTTTGGATTCCAATTAGAGTTCTCCTAAGAACCAACTTTGACTGGTCTTAGGCACCCTCTAAGGAGGAATCCAAGGGACTCTATTCCCACCAATCAGATTTAGATCTGATTTCACAAAGGATTGTGATTGGTTGGGAAGAAGAGGAGTTGGATCACGCTTAGTCTATAAATAAGACCCTGTGCCCAACTCAAAGAGCATAACAATTCTCCATGCCCCAAGGCTGCTTCTCCTCTCCTCCTCCATGCCAAACCCACCTTCTCCCTCTCCTCTCCACATCCAAAAGGAGTTTTGGACCTTGGTTGGTGCGATCCAGATGAGAGAAAGGCGACTGAAAGCTAGAAGGCTGCGCTGCTGCAAAGGACAACTGCTGATCTTCAAAAGGAGTTTTGAAGGTCCTCCAGATGAGATCCAGATCTAATTTTTGGAGACATGATAGAGATGAAGAGGATCTCCAGATCTAGCCTGAGTGGATACCAGTAGAGGCCAGGCACTTGCATGGCTAGATCTAGAATCTTCCGCTGCTTACAGGATCATCAACGGGTAATAGGATTACCCACTTCAAGATAAATTAAATTTGATTTAATTTATCTAAATTTATTTTAATTTTTAAAATAATAATAATCAGATCTAAAGCATTTCAGATCTGATATGGATCCAAGAGTAAAAATTTTTAAAATATATCTCTTGATCTGATCAGATCTGAACGAATCTGGACCGAAAAATCAGGATTTTCCTTCAATACCAATGTCTTCATACTCTTTGATTAAGAGGACAACCAGCCTATATGGCATACAATAATCTATGCTCGATAAATATTGTCATCCTAATTAACAGCATATCATTTGATCGTAAATACTTTAAGGACTAATCGATAAATTCTCTCTTTATTGAAACTAGATAGTTCTAAGAGCTTCATCACAACAAAGAAGTTTATTAGAAGATATAAATTTTATGATGAAAATGTCAAAATATTTATTTTATTCATTAATAAATCAATTATAATTACAAAGTAACACAACCATCAATTGGCTGATAATTAGCTTTGGGATATATTTTTTAATAGATCTAATTTAAATTAATTAACCAATTGGTGTCTAAGATAAGTCTTATAACTTTGATCGGTGGTCTTTAATTGAGTTCTACTCACACTGATTTGGTCTTTTACGAATTAATGGTACATCCCTCCCACCAATCTTACTTATCTAGCCTTCGTGGTGAAGTTATATTTTTGATCAGATCACTTGATAATTTGAGCTGACCCATATCAGCCAGGTAAATCAATGTGACTAATTTAAATGCTCCTAGACTAGCCTATCTAAGGTCTCCCTTAATCTAACTTGGTGAGGTTAGTGGGAAGATCATGATTAGCTAGTTAATCTTCTTCTCTCCTCTCTTAAACTAGTTAACCAAAACCTCTAAAATTATTAGGTCCTTCAAATGAAATAGTTATGGTGATAATTAGATCATAGCCTCCCACTAAGGTGAATGGTAATATGTTCAATAGTCTAAGTGGATATTGGAGACACCTTATGCCTGGTGTTCATCGAGATATTAGAATTATCATTCATCATATAATGATTAGGTTGCACTCTTTGAATAGTGATTAAGTTAGCCAGAGCTTTCCTCGAGCTTGGTCATCATTTGTTTGATGCACCGAACTCAATTATGTTAATGATTGGACCTAACCAGGACTTTCAGTGGAGGCACTAGCCTCCTAAAAAGATACCTAGGGCACCATCTAATACTAAAAATTATTTGAAGAAATAATTGGTTAAGAATCTATCCATAGATGCATATGGGTTAGCTAGAGTTTTTCTCGAACCCATATGCAGTCTATGTGGATTCTAGTACCTACTAAGAAATTAGGATAATTCCTCAAATTGAAGATAGAGGCTATCAATTAGTATGAAACAGTGAGAGAACCTTTTGATTAATGTCCAAATCTTAAGACTTAATAAATCATTTATTAATTAGATTTTTGGTTCCCCTTTGTGCAATTAAGGCCAAATCTTAGTTGCTCCATGCATTGTTAGTAGTGACATACTTATGGGACCCAACTACAATAATATGTGTTGAAAGTTGAACATTGTTCAAAAGCATGAAGAGGTTCATGCTGGGGCTTCTAGGTCGGGTCTAAATAAAAGATCCAAGACTAACCTAAATCTAGTAGAGTGTTTCTACTGTAAGAAGCAGGCGCACTAGAAGAGGAACTGTCCTTAATACTTGCCTTTGATGACCCCAATAAGCTGAATAGAAGAAAAGAGTAAGGAGTTGCTGATCAAGGATGTTATATGACAACACCTTGTAATCTCTCTATTTGTGATACTACTACTAGGGTATTAGATATTGAAAGTTCAGTCTATATTTGCAATTCGTTGTAAGGATTCAAGTTAGTAAAAAATTTGAGAATAACAAGTGATTTCTGAATGTTGAAAATGGAAGATCTATTTTAGTTCTAGCTTTAAAAATAGTTCAACTTATCTTCAATTATAATATCATTTTCTCAGATGATTGTCATTACTGTCCCTCTTTTTTGATGAATACAATCTCTGTTGGCCTTTTGGCCAAACTGATTATCATTTGTCAATAAAGAAAGATTATTATGATATCATTATGAATAATATTACAATAATGCATGGATAGTAAAGAAATAGCATTTACATTTTGTCAAAGCCTGTGAGTATAATGTATCACAACTAATGAATGTCCTAGATTAGATAATATTACAAATGCCTACTTTTGGCATTGCAGGCTTGGTGATATTAACAAGAACATGATAAATTGGTTAGCCAAAGAGGTAATCCTCGATGCCAATGACTGTGAATCATTATTGACCTGTGAATCCTGTCTTCTAGAAAAGATGACAAAATGACCTTTTACTAGAAAGGGTAAAAGAGCCAGTGAAGTTCTAAGTCTCATACATGGTGATGTATGTGGACTTATGAATACTATTAGTAGAGATGGATATCACTATTTCATTATATTTACTAATGATCTATCTAGGTATGGGCATATCTATTTTATGAAATATATGTCTAAATTGTTTGAAATATTCAAATGATTCTATAATGAAGCAGAAAAATAAACTAAAAAAGAATTAAAATTTTTTGATCAGATCAAGGAGGTGAATACCTATCTAGTGAGTTTTTGATATATCTAGGAGAGAATAGGATTCTCTTATAGTAGACTTTTCTAAGGACACCACAACATAATGGTGAATCAGAAATGAGGAACCAAACTTTGTTGGACATGGTTCGATTCATAATGGGGTTTGCTAGTCTACCTATTTCATTTTAGCATTATGGTCTTGAGACTGCATGTTTTATATTGAACAATGTTTCGAGTAAATCTATTACAAAGACTCCATATAAGATATGGACTAGGTGTAGGCCTATACTCTCTCACCTTTGAGTTTGGGGTTTTCCAGCCTACATCAAACATTTGCATACAGATAAACTTAGACCCTGGTCTGATAAGTATGAGTTTATAGGATAGTCTAAAAAAATTAGGGATTATTATTTCTATCATATAAAAGAACAAAAGATGTTCATCAATAATAGGACAACCTTTTTAGAAAAAAAATATTTTTGGTAAAGAAACTATTACCTCAAAGATCGAACTTGAGAAAGTTCGACCAGTAGAAGAATCGACATTAGTAGCTGAATTTGAACTAAATTTGATTACATCAAATTTAGAGCCTAGGTACCTACACCATTAAGGCAATCCAATAGAGTACTACATTAGTCTGACAGATACTATAGTTTTTTGGTCAAAGATGGTAATCCTATCGAACTCGATGAGAATGATGAGGATCTGATCACTTACATGAATACAATGTAGAGACCTAATTCCAAAAAATGGCTTGAGGTCATGAAATCCAAAATAGAGTCCATGAAGGTCAATAATATGTTGACATTGGTTGACCCACCTGAAGGAATTAAATCTATTGGATGCAAATGGATTTTTAAGAGAAAAAGGGATACAGATGGAAAGGTGAAGATCTATAAATCCCATCTAGTTGTCAGAAGGTATCGTCAACGTTATGGTATTGATTATGATGAGACATTCTTTCTTATGGTAATGCTCAAATTCATTCAGATTATGTTTGTGATAGCTATCCATCTAGACTATGAGATCTGGTAGATGGATATGAAGATAACTTTTTTAAATAGAGAGTTGACTAAAGAGGTGTATATGATACAATCTGAAAGATTCATATCCACAGATGAGTCCAAGATGTGCAAGTTTTAAAGATCCATTTATGGATTGAAGCAAGCATCCTCGAGTTGGAACATGCATTTTGATAAGATGATCAAAATGTATAGCATCATTGAGAATGGAGAAAAGCCCTATATTTATAAGTGGACAAATGGTCAGGTAGTTGTATTTCTTATCCTATATGTGGATGACATTCTTTTAATCGGAATTGACGTCCTCATACTACAAGAAATAAAAGTATGGCTATCTTCTCAATTCTCCATGAAGGACTTGGATGAAGTATCCTACATCCTAGGGATGAAGATCTATAGGAATAGTTCTAAGAAGATGCTTGGGTTATCATAGTCCATATACATAGAAACTATGCTGAAGAGGCTCAGCATGGAGAATTTCAAGAAGAGCTATCTTCCAATATGCCATGAAATTTCTCTCTAAGAAGGATTGTTTGACAACTCCTGAAGAGAAAGTGCATATGAGTAGAATCCCATATGCTTCGACAGTGGGATGTATCATATATGCCATGACATGTATGAGATTAGATGTGGTATATTCACTAGGAGTAGTGACCAGATACAAATCTCATCCATGGGAGAACCACTGGAAGATGGTGAAAAACATCCTTAAGTATTTGAGAAATACTAAGGACCAATGGCTGATTTTTGGTAAGTCAAATTTGAAGCTCATGAAATTTATAGGCTCCAATTTTCAATCTGACCATGATGACAGTAAGAGAGTGTTGGGTTATATCTTTATCTTAAATGATGGAGCCATCTGCTTGAAGAGTTTGAAGCAACACACACTATGGCAGACTCAGTATACGAGGTAGAGTAAGTTACAACATTTGATGCTGCAAAGAAATCTATGTGGATGAGGAAGATTATCACCAAACTTGAAGTAACACGCTCCCTGGATGGTCCAATCCTACTCTACTATGACAGCACTAGAGCCATTGCTCAGATGAGAAAATTGTAAGCACACCAGTAAATGAAGCACATACTATGCCGATTCCACTTGATCTAGAAGATTATGGATCAAGATGACATTAACCTTTAGAAGATCGATGGAAAGGAGAATTTAGATGACCCCCTCACTAAACCCTTGGTTGTAAAGGAGTTCAACAACCATAAGTCGAAGATGGGCATTAGATACTGTATCGAGGGCTTTAAGACAAGTGGGAGTTATTGAAAAATGTATCACAAAGCCAATCATTAGTCAGTTGATGGTTGTTCTATTTAGTAAATATAAATAATATATTAATAAATAAAATATTTATTCTAATATTTTTTATCATAAATGTACATCTTCTAATGAACTTCTATGTTATGATGAAGTACTTAGAACTATTTAGATTTGATAAAAGAGTTTAGTGAATGCTCCGGAGCATTCTACTATCAAGAATTGTTCTAATGGGATGTGGGTATAACTATCTCTTAGACCTGAGATCATTAGGTGGCTTGCAAGCAACTTACTATATTTTGGTATCAGACTATCTGAATTTCTAATTTAGTGATTAAAGATTTTTAGGCATAGTCAAGTACTTGTAAAGTTGGTGAGTGATCAAGATGGGATTGACCACTCCAAGAGTTTGGAGATAATACATTGCTATATTTTAATTTCGAAAAATCTTAGCTAGGATAATCCATATGATGGATTTGATATTTTGAAATATAATATGGATGACCTAATTAGCGTTGATAGTTAACCCCTAAGTTATCCTATAAGCATTTTGGTCAAGGGGATGAATTATATGAAAACCATATCCACATGGGTTCTAAAAGTGTTGCTGTATACATTCGACCTATCCGATCATTGGGTACCATTGCTAGATGGTCATTTTAATTGGTATAGAAATTTGTTGCTTAGGTTCAAACCTATGGGGTCACATACATTAGAGGTCTCGATTAGTAATCAAATTACTAATTGGATCAATCTAATTGAGCTAAAGGGCTAAGATCAAGTCTAATTGAATAAGCTTCAAGTAGATTTGGTTTTAACTTGATTGGATCAAGTCCAATTGATTTATGGGATAAGCCAATTATGAGGGTGAACAATTTCTAGTTGAATTAGGACATGAGTACACATAATTTCTAATTTAATTAAAAAATTAAGTCAAAATTAAATTAGATTTAGTTTGATTTAATTATATTTTTAATTGTTTAAAAGCACCATTAATAGGATTGTATCAAGATTTATTTTAATTGGGCTAAAGAATTGCTTTGACTAGTCAAAGCAAAAAGTCCTAGTTAGACTAGGACTCCTCCCTTGCACCATTTTCTCTTTCTCCATGCCCCACCTTGGCTATGGCAAGTGAAATCTGATTTCTAGAGTGGCTCCACACCAATCCTTGCACCCATAACCCTCCTGGATGTTTTGTGGTCTTGGGTTTCATCAAAACTAAGAAGTAGTCATGATCTTAAACTCCATTTAATAAAGTTTGACAAACACCAAACTCTATCTATTTGTCATGCCAATTATCCTTATTTTTTCTTAAATTTTCAAGAAAATTAGGAGGCTTATTGTGTGCCAAAACTTGGGTCTCCATGCCTAAATATATTATGGAGGCACCCAAGATTTGGGCACTCCAATCCTACTCTCTTTCGGACTCTCTATCTAGGTGTTTGACCTAGACAAGGACTCCTCTCTAACTCTCTATATAAAGGGAGTTAGGCCATAAATTTTTCAAAAGTTTTACAACTAAGAGAGAAGGTTTGGGCATGGGAGACATGGGTGCATCATAGCTTTGGGCGTGAGCTTTTGTAAGGGCACAAATTATTATGCCTAGGTGAGAGGAAAGGCTTAGAGAAGAACGATCTTCTCTAGGGTTTGTATTTTAGATCTTTTTACACCAATTTTCTTAGAGAAAAATGTGGGAAGAAGATTTTTTCAGATCCTTTCTTCTCCTCTTTCAGTCCTTGGAAGGTTCAGGCATCTTGAAGAAGAAGATTCGACATCAACCATCAAAGAAAGATCAGCATAGTGCTAGCACACTGTGCTGATTTTCAGATTGCTAGACTTCATGTCATGATCAGGGGCTTCATATGAATTTCTCATAGAGGCCGGACGTGTGTGAAGCTTGAAGCAAAAACCTCAACCTCAAATCGACAAGTGGAGATCAAAATCCATGAATAAGGTATTGAGATTTGATCTCAGTTCTAGACTAGATCAGACTAGTTTTTCATGTTTGATGTTGATATGATCAACATCATTATTTTTGTTCTTAATTTAATTTTTAGTTTTATATACATACATAAATCATATCATTATATCCTAGATTTAGGGTTTATCTGCATATTTTATAGATTAATTAAATTAATCTATAGCTTTCGCTTTTCTAGTTTTTGAAAAAGTTTCAAAATACATGCTAGAATCCCTAGATTTTTCCTGCATTATTGTTCTACCACTTCAAGTATCATGAACTATACCATGAGTGTTTGGAGTGGGCTTCTTAGGTGCCAGATCTATCAGAATGTACAAGATCTGTTCATGCTCTAGGACTATCTTTAACTTTTAATATATGCTATCAAAATTAGGTCCCATCAATTTATCACTATCCAATAGTAATCAAAGCGATAATGAAATGGCCATATCTGAAAGAACAAATAAGGACTAATTAGTATATGAATCATTTAATTCTAAAGACATGAACTTTAGTCTAAGGGTATCCGACTATTTTTATGAATTGGTAGTCTTTACGTCCAATTTGAGAAATTATATTAGTTTCTTAGTGGGTACTAGAATCCACATAGACTGCACATAAGTCTGACTTTGGTCAGCCAACCCATGTGCATCTATGGGTGGGTAGGTTTACAACTAATTATTTCTCCAAATAAATTCTAGTATTTTAATTTTGCCCCAAATATCATTTCAGTAGGCTTTATTCTCCACAAAAAGGTCTGGTTAGATCCAACCATTAACATAACTATGCTAAGTGTATCTGACCAAAGAATGATCAGGCCTGACTTTAGCCGACCAACCTAATCACCTATTAGAGAGATACAACTAAATTATTATGTTATGAATAATAATTCCAATAGCAGATAAGCACTAGGCCTTTGGGCCTCTAATGATTATCATACTAATGGATCAATTATCACCCAACTTAATGGGAGACTATAAATTTATTATGTCCATAACATTTTTATTTTATGGATCTAATATTGAAAAATGTATCCCAAAGCCAATCATTAGCCTATTGATGGTTGTGCTATTTTATAATTATAATTAATTTATTAATGAATAAAATAAATATTTTGGCATTTTCATCATAAAGTCTATATCTTCTAATGAACTTCATTATTCTGATGAAATTCTTAGGATAATTTAGTTTCGACAAAGAGAGGATTAATCGATTGGTCCTTAAATAGTTTAAGACCAAAAAATACATTGTTAATTAGGATGATAGCATTTATTAAGCATAGATCATTGTATGCCATATAGATTGGTTGTTCTCTTAACAAGGAGTGTGGAGACACTGGTATGACATACAAGTAAGATGTATGGATACATTTTCATTAGACGTGACCAACTCCATAGCATTCTGCTGTCGAGAATTGCTCTGATGGGATATAGTATAAATGTCCCTTTGATTTGAGATCACCACAGTGGCTTGCAAGCAACTTACTATGCTTTAGTACTAGACTAACTAAATTTCTAATTTAGTAACATAAAGTTTCTGGGCACAGTCAAATACTTGCGAAGTTGGTGAGTGTTCAAGATGGAATTGACCACTCCAAGAGTTGGAGAAGAATGCATCACTATATTTCAATATAGCTAAGATGTATTTGGTATTTTGAAATACAATATGGATGACCTAATTGGGATTGATAGTTAAACTTTGAGGTGTTCTATAAGCATTTTGATCAAAGAGATGAATTATATGAAAACTATATCCACATATGTTCTAAGGATGTTGTTCTACACATTCAACCTATTCGATCGTCGGGTACCATTGCTAGATGATAACTCTAATTGGTATAAAAATTTATTTCGATACTATCAGCTTAGGTTCGAACCTATGGGATCACACACATAAGAGTTCTTGATCTGATCGAATGATAGATCGATGATTAAGAATCATTATTAGGTCAAACAATCAATATGATTGATGTTTGATCTAATGCAAGTATTGTAGGAGGATCAATTAGCAATTGGATTGCTAATTGGCTTAATTTGATTAAGCCAAAAAATTAAGATTAAGTTTAATTAAACATAATTTAATTAGATTTAGTTTGGGCTTGATTGGATCAAGTCCAATTGATTTATTGGATGAGCCAACTGCAAGGAAGAACGAGTCCTAATTCAATTAGGACTTGTATCAACCCAATCTCTAATTTGATTAAAAATTAAATCAAAATTAAATCTAATTTAATATGATTTAATTAGACTATTATTTGAACTAAGATCTATTCTAATTGGGTTTAATTAATTCTAATTTAATTTGATTTAAATATCTTATTTTACCAAGTCAAAATAGGAGTCCTAGTCCTAGTATGACTAGGACTCCCTACCCTTGCACCACATATTCCTCATGCCCCCCAAGCCATTTCTCTTGATTTCTTATGTGAAATCACTTCTCTCCCTGATTTTCATGCACACCCCTTTGTTCCCTTTCTATCTTATATGAAATATAGTTGGGGACCAAGTCAAAACGAGGAGTTTGAGTTAATTTAAATTCTATGAGATAGAATTTTAAGCAACTAAAACTCTTTCCTTATTTTTGTGCCACCCACTCCCTATTTTTTCTCCAAATTTTCATGGTTTTTATGAAATATTTTGTGCAACAAAAGTAGATGGTCCACATAGAGAGAAAAGGAGGGGGCACCCAAGAGTTGGGAGCCCCAAGTCTAGATCAATTTGGATATCACTTGACTAGGAATTTGACCTAGTCAAGTGTTGTTCTATATCTCCACATATAAAAGGTATTTTGATCTGATTTTTTTTGAGATTCTAGGGAATTGATAGAGGTCTTTGGGCATAGAGAGGCTGGGTGTAGAGTGGCTTAGGCATAGAAATTGTAAAGGCACCAATTAAGGTGCTTTGGTGAGAGAAATAAAGAAGAAGAAGAGAGTCTTCTTCTAGGGTGTTCTCCAAATCTCTTCCTCCAATTTTTGTCAGTTTTGAGAGGTGTCTCAATGTCACAATACTCTTCCTCATCTTCTAAAAATTAGAGGGTCTAAGTCTTGAAGAAGAAAGATTGACATTGATCATTGAAGAAAGATCAGCACGGTTCTAGCAAACTATGTCGATTTTCGGGCATCAGATTTTAGATCTCCGATCGAGGGATCATGTGGACAATCTATAGAGGACAGATGCATGTGCAGCTTAGAGCAACAATCTTAGGCCTAGATCAGCATGTTAAGAAACTTGAGTTGCAAAGGTAAGGATGATTTGATCTTCTTTATGTTTTCTATATTTGATCTAGAATAGATTTGTTATTGATATGATCAACATGCTTACTTCTCATGTTTTAATTTTTAATTTAATATCATGCTTTGATCATATAATAGGAGCATATATCTAGGATTTTATATTATTTTATTCATAAATTAATGTAATTAATTCATCTTTTTCGCTATGATTTTGAAAAAGTTTCAAAAGCTAATCTTAGAATCCTAGATCGATTTCCTTCAATTGGTATCAGAGCATAGGTTTTTTTATTACATAATTTATGTATATCTAGATTATATTTTTAGATTATATTTAATTTATAATCTGATATTTAAATCTAAAATTAAAAATCATGATCGCATAGATTGTAGGTTGTCTTGCTATAGGGTTTATCTCTTACGGTGAAAAGATTGTCCTAGTATGTTGCGGATCTAAAATATTGATCATAAAATTTTAGATCTGATTTAAAAATTTTTATGATAGTTTTAATCTAATTTTAATCATTAATAAATATTTATATTAAATCTAAAATAATTCATGATTTTTTATGTATTGTACATAGTCAGAAATTGAAATCTACAACAAGTACTATTAGTGACATGAGCTGACTCATTTTTAAAGTGAGTCGACCCATTTGGTGAATAGTGCTAGATTGTAAAAGAATCCTTCAAAATTTTAAAAAATATTTTTAAAATATTAAATTCTAACCCTCAACCCAAAAACTTAATTAAGAATTAAGTATGATGAATTAGGCTCTAGAATTATGAATTAAAGATCCTAAAGTCATTGATCATAACATTGGGTTATTAGGATAGATGAATTAGCTCTATTAATTGGGTTAGACCTAAGATTAGTTAAAGAATGGACTAAATTAGAATAATTGATCAAATCTAATCAAATATTGAATTAGATTAGATCAAGGACTTTTTAGACTCAATTACAATAGCTGTAGTTGGTCAAGTCCATGTCTGTAATGAGAACCAAATGAACTTGATTCATGGCTATGCGGTCGAACCGAAAATTGCTAGGTTGATCCAATTAAAACTAATGAACTAAATGGTGTCTAATGTAAGTTTAGCAATCCAGACTAGTGGCTTTTAATTGGGAGCTACTCGCATTGATTTTAATCTTTGACGAGTTAATGGCATATCCCTCCCACTGATCTCACCTACTTGGCTATCCTGGTGAATTAGATGTTGATTACATCACTTGGTGATTTGGGCTCAGCAATGTCAATTAGGTAAATTAGTGTGATTGATTTAGGTGGTCCTAATGCTAGTTTTAATTAGATCCTTTATGATCTGACTTGGTGAAGTCAGTGAAAGAATTGAAATTGGCTGGTTCTCTTCTCACTTTCTTAAAATTAATTAATTAAATCCTCTAAAATTATTAGATCCTTGAAAATGAAATGGTTATAGTGATAACTAGATCATAGCCTCCCATTAAGTGGATGATAATGGATCCATTAGTTAGATAATCATTAGAGGCCCAAAGGCTTGGTGCTTATCAGCTAATGAAATTGTCATTCATAATATGATTTCTTGGCCACATCTTTCTATATGGTGGTTAGGTTGACCAACCAAAGTTGGGCTTAATAATTCATTGGTTAGACAGACTAGGTATGGTCATGTTAAGGGTTGGACCTAAGCAGACCTTTTTAGTAGAAGCCAAAGCCTACTGATTAGCGACAGGGGCAAAATCAAATTACTAAAAATTATTGAGAAAAATAATTGGTTATGAACCTATCCTTAGATGTACAAGAGTTGACCAACCAAAATTGGACTTGTGTGCAGTCTATGTGGATTCTAGTACCCACTAAGAAATTAAGATAATTCCTCAAATTGGAGGTAGAGACTACTAATTTGAATAAAATAGTGGAAGAACCTTTTGATTAAAGTCTAAATCTTTAGGTTTAATAAATCAATTACTAATTAGGTTTGAATTTTCTTTGGTGCAAATATGGCCACTTCCCTTTCACTCTGATCATTGTTAGACAATGATCATCTAGTAGGACCCAACTTCAGTAACTGGTATCATAAGTTAAAGATTGTCCTAGAACATGAACAGAACTTGTACATGCTAATAGATCCGGCACTTGAGGAGCTAATGTCCAATGCACATGGAATAGTTAGAGACACTTATCAAAAGTGGCTCATTGACTGAACCATGGTGCATTGTATCATGCTGGCAGCCATAAGCGATGAGTTTAGCCATAGATTCGAGTTTGCTCAGCTAGAAGACATGCTTCAAGTGTTGAAGGAGTCTTTTGGCACACCCGATGACATTGAAAGGAATAAGACTAGTTATGCCATCTTCAATGCCAGGATGAGGGATGGAGCTTCTGTCACTGATCATGTACTATACATGATCGAGTTGATCGAGCATTTAAGCAATCTTGATTTTTTCTTGCACGAGCAGCTAGGAAAAGATGAGATTTTAAACTTATTGCCCAAATCTTATCTCCCATTCCTTACTCATTACAGAATGACAAAGCTTGAAGTTAACTACTATGGGTTACTAGGGTTACTTCAGAACTTTGAGAAGCATCACCAGCTCCATAAGAAGTCGGTGAATTAAGTAAGAGAATCTTCTTCTAGTTCCTGACCCTTTAAGAAAGAAAAGAAGAATAAGAAGAAGAAGTCTAAAAAGGTGCAAGTTCAGGCTGGGACATCTGTGCAGGGCCGAACCAAGAAGATAAAGTTCGATAAGAGTCAAGCTGAGTACTTCTTCTATAAGAAGTGGAGGCACTGAAAGAGAAACTATACTCAGTACATAGCCTCACTGGATTGAACAGGATAAAAAAGAAGTAAGCTATTGCTGACCAAGGTATCTATATGATAACTTCTTGTAATTTCTCTATCTGTGATATTACTGATCGGGTATTGGATACCGATAGCCCTTACGATATTTGTAATTCATTGTAGAAGTTGCAGGTCAGTAGAAGATTCGAGCAAGCTAAGAGATTTCTGAATGTTGGATATAGAAGACCAGTTCCAATTCTAGCAGTAGGAATCTTAAAACTTGTATTTGAGTCTCATATCATTGTTCTAAATGAAAATCTAGATTTTTCTATCGTAGGATGCATCTAATCGGATCAGAATTGTTATGAAATAATTTAAAATTTTTTTCATGATCTGATCAGATTTGAGAGTTTCATATTTGATTAGATTGATCTAAAATTTGTAAACAAAATATTATTGTCTACAACGTTCCAGGCATCACCAAGCTTTGATATCAAATTGTAGACCCATGATATCGCTCGAATGCCAATCATCCTTGACATCATAGGCACCCCGATACCATGTTGCGGAAGCTCCTGATCTTTAGCACGGACCTGAAGGAACCTGTGACGTTCTCTACGGATAGCAAACCATCAATCCCCCACCTAGATCTATGATGGGGTGCCTCCCTCCTTGGGCTTGAGGGAGATGCCCCCTTCTCTAGGCCATCTTTAAGAACCCTAGGGTGGCAACTGATAGGAACGCGATGTTGTCGTTAAGACACTATGTTTACCAATTTAATCCGACTTCTTAAAATAATTAAAAATACATAGATAGCAGTAAGTCGGGTCGAATCCATAAGAAAGGTAGTATTTTTAGATTTGAAATCTTTGATTTTTTTAGAAGAAAAAGAAAAGGATTTGAAAATAAAATTTGAAGTCAAAAATTAAAAATTAAAATTACGGTGTGAAAATTAAATTATACAGAAAAGTAAACTTGGTACTAAGATCTACTAATTAGATCTTAGCATCTACTTACAGTAAAATAAAAAATAATAATTAAAACATAAAAATTAAATTATAATAAAAATAAAAAAGCATGAATTTAAAGATCATAAAATAAAATTTATATTAATTAAAATTTTAGAATTTAAATATATATAATTTAAAAATAAAATAAAATAAAATAAAATAGCCTGATCTCTGATCTTGGATCGGCATGGGTGAAAAGATGCTGTAGAAGCCCAGCTTTTCCTCTCAGTACTAGTTGCCTCAAAGCAGCCATTAACCTAGAGCCTGGCTTCATCCTGTACCAAAGCTTCACCTTGATCAGAGATAATAAACGCTGGAGGCCTAGGGTCTTATTTATAGAGCTAGGAGGATTGGAGAGTTTTCTTCTAGGCAATGTGGGATTAAGGAGCTCTTTCATCATCAAAATATGGAGAAATTTGAGTGAAAATTGGATTCAAAGGAGTTCTGAATGAATTCTGTTGCTTTGGATGAAATCTGACCATTGATAGGAATCCAATGGATCAAAAATCATCAAAATCATATGTGTATCAGCTTAAATTAGATTGGATTAAATTTTGGCCGTTCGATTGAGTTAATCAGGAGAAAATCTGCCATCGGATCGAGTTCTAGATATTTTAATCAAGTCGGGAGCTTTTTGGATCATTGGATCTTCGTCGACCGATTTTCTAGCCGTCGAATCACGTTAGATCGTTGATGGAATTTGAATCAAATCCAAAAATAACCACCGCCGTCCGATCTTGATCGCAATCAACCGCAACCATCCGATCGTGCAATTACTGCTCCCATGGACCGCATGGACTGGACGCACCACACACCATAGCCAATCAATGCTCCTGTCACTGAGTGAAAAGACCAAAACATCCTGTGAGCCATGATAGATTTTTTATGAACCCTTTAAGGGTCTAGGTCCACCACATGTCGCGCTGTGATTCACCAATTTTTGCTAAGCTGGCGGTCCATGATTGGATCGTGGACCGACTGACGGCTTTCATGGTTGAGTTGGCTTAGCTTGGCATATTTGGATGAACCGACTTCATCGGTTTGGCTCGACTTGGTGGCTTGGCTTGCGGAGCCGACTGAGACATTTTTTTTTTTATTTATTTTTATTTATTTCTTTAGAAATTCATATCTTTTTCATTTTAGTTCTATTTTGCTTTAAATTTATTTTGTTATCATCAAAAAAATGAGCTTTTTCCATTGATAATTAAATTTTATTTTTTAATTTTTATTATCTTTTAATTAATTTTTAATTAATAAAAATATTAATTTCTTAAAAATTATATATAAATTAATCATTAATTTTTAAAAATTAATATAAATTAATTAATAAATTAATATTTTTATTAATAAATTTATGATACTTATCACACCTTCTAACTTAAGCTTTTCTCATTCTCGAGTAAAGAAAGAATTTAGTTTTAAATTTCTTTTAACTTTAGAGTTTCAAATTTTACCTAAGCAATTTTTAAAATGGCCATTGATATTCAGTAGAGCATAAGTGAGACATATCATTGAGATATTAATACTTATCAATAAAAAAATTAAGTAAAAAATATTAAATTTTTTTGAATTTTTTCTAAATTATCCCATCTTTATCTCTGATTTATCTAAACTTTCATATAGGCAAGTGTATTGCTACTTCCGCCCTTCGTTTATTGATTTTTATTTTTACATTATCCATTTTTTGATATGAATATCATTGCTTACTTAGGCAATGAGACTTGATTACTCGGTATAAAACTAATATTTTTTTTAATAATTTTTTTAACGTTGTACCACTATGGAGTGTCTTAACTCCTTAAGCTTTCTATTTGATCTATGTAGTGAATCTTGGGCCAATGACTTCCAAACCAGTTGGCTTTAGAGCACTTGGTATAGAATACCCCTCGGGCTTACTAGCTCAAATCAAACAGGCTACGAGGTACGACTATCTTTACAACGAGCTTCTTTACGCTTCCCAGCTTTTAATGCGAAACTCAATGCTTACATAGGCAAAGAGGCCTATTTACTTAGTGAGAAGTACTTAGAAACTATTTTTTTTAATTTTTTTATATGAAAACTATTTTATTTAATTTTTTATAAGAAGAAATATATAGTTATCCTATACAAGCCTATAAAAAGTAGACTTTTCTTTGATGCTAGTAGAAAAAATTAGAAATGCTCCAAGAAAAAGCTTTTTATGTTCTGAACTTAATTCTTTATTAAATTTTTTTAATACTTGATTTCTCAATATCTCATAGATTCTCTGATCTATGCATCAATTTTTTTTAAAAAATGCTTAGTTTAATTCGATTCTTAAGCATAATCAGGTGTCTAAATACTAAATACTAACTTATTTGAGGTCTTAAAATTTTAAAATTTTTATTTTTCTTCCTCCTCAACTTAATTGACATTATCCTCAATGGAGAAGAAAAAATAAAGGATATAATAAAGAACATGAAAGAATACACCTGACTATATTTTTGGTCCAGTACATGTATTTGAAAATTTAAGCTCTCCCTCCAGCTTGTTCAAATTATCCTGAAAAAAATCAACTAAAAAGATAAACTAAAGAAAACTAAATATTAGGTTGGCTTCCAACAAGTGCTAAGTTTACCATTTTCAGCCAGACATAATGCAGCTTACCATCCTATAACGAATACTGGATTGATAAATTCCAATGATTTTAGATTGCCAATCTCAGAAAGTTAATTTATAATTCTATTATTGATATATTCATTATTAATTAGGAGAACATAATTTGTGACCCCATTCTCTGATCCTTGTTTATTAAGAATTTCTCCTATTTGTTCTTCTAAAATGCTCATGAATGGAGTTTTAGGAGTTAAGTTTGATTCAATGGATGCTGGAAGGGTGTCTAAAGGTGGTTTTAAATTTAGAGGTAAATTAATATAATCTTGCTTAAATAATTTCATCGACACTTCATTACATGCCTCTTGATTTTTGTAAGAAGAATCGGCTTCTAGGGTTGAAAAGAATAGGACATTAGGTTTATAAGTCTCGGATAAATCATCTATTCTTTGTTTTCCTTTTTCTATCTCATTTAAACTGAAACTAGCATCAGTACTAATTCCTAGCTTGGTTTCTTCTATGTGGTTAGTCTTAGTACTAACCTGTTCCTCTAAATTTTTATTTTGGCTAGCATCTATACTAGCTTCTCTCACCTGGTCTTGGTATGGATCTATAAAAATTTTATAGCTTTTAAGTTCAAGAATTACTTTGGTATTCTCAAATTTGAGATTCTTAAGTGAGACATTAAATTGATAACTTGGTCCAGATGGTTGGTAGATAATAGGTGGGTTGTTTGAAATTAATAGGCTCAATAGTTGATCTAGTTCTCTCCTCCTGTTAGACTCAACTAATTATCCTATTTGAACTTCTAGCCTGGTGATAGATTACTGTTGAGTCAGAATCAATTATTGAAGTTGGTTAAATCTATCATCGGCTAGATTGGTCTGTTGAGGAGGTGGGTATGATAGCTGGTTGTTATATGATGGCTGGGTAAACTGACTAGGCTGACCATTATTATAGGCATAGTTTTGATATTGGGGCCTATTTTGATAGTTTTGGATAGGTGAAATTTGGGTCTGAGCCTGAGTCTGCTGGGATATCCAAGAAAAATTATAGTAATTACTCCAATGCTGGTTTTATGAATTTGAAAGAAGATTATTTACTAACTTAGAGTAGCCTTGAGTAGCTTGAACTTTTTCTTGGATAAAATGTGAAAACTATGCAGCGTGATGGATTGGGCTAGGTGATGTGAATTATGTAGGAGATTGTTGACCTAGGATTAGGAGTTGATCTAATTCTGAGTAAAAAGATCAACTTTATCTAATTTTTGAACTATTAGGTTCAGATTAGCCATTTAATTATTAGGTTTAATGTGAATCAACCATTCAATTAAGTTCAACTAAATCAGAAAAAATAATTTTCTACTGTGCATGTATTAGTGTAATCCTAATGTATGGTTCAAATTTTTTTAGATTATTTTTAGAATTTATATATATATATTTATTATTTTATTATATTATTATTTTTTAATATTTTTTAGTTATTTTATTTATTATTTTTAATTCAATTTAATTTAATTATTATTTTTAATATTTTTTTAGTTAGTTTAATTTAATTTTTATTTTATTTTATTTTTAAAGGAGAAAGAAGAAGAAAGAAAGAAAAGTTCTAAAGAAGAAGTCCTAAGGAGTCCTAGAACTAAGAAGAGAGAGAAGAATTAGGTTTAATTAGGTGTGATGTTAGTTAGCAATCAAGTTGATCAATCAATCCTGACATAGTTATCCTAGATTTAGATAGCTCCTAACTGCCAATGTCACCTTCAAGCCCTCCAAGTGTAAGATCAGCCAATTAATTGGCTAAGTAAGTGTAAGATCGGTGGGAGTCCCCCCATTGCTTGCCTTAGACATCAATTATACTTGGCTAGATAAGGGAATAGAATCCATTAGAAACCACCTTTCTTCGAGCCCAGTCATCCTTGAATCACTTTTCTAGACCACAGTCAAATTGATTAACCGTAATCTGGTTTAACTTTTAGTATTCCTTGTCCTATTGAGCTCGAGTTCCTAGGGTTGATGTCTAATTGATTTTAAAATTAAAGGCTTAGGTCAATGCAGGATGCTGGTTGATTGTTTGTGGGCCAAGAAAGGGTGATCAAATTTTCACCTTATCATATTTAATTGGGTGTTGCCCTTAATTTAGTTTAATATGAATATGCACAAAAAATTTTCAATCAAAGGGTTCTATGCAATTTAAACTAGATACATACAACTAATTAAATTCTGAAAGGCTTACCTTACCTCCAGCAATCACCAAAAAATAAAAATAAAACTAATATAACGCATGCTCTAAATAGTTAGAGTTTCTAATCTTATCATGAAACTTTTAATTAGATTTAAATAATTTTTTTTATAATTAATTTAAAAATAAAGTAAATAAATAATTAAAATAAATAAAAAGAAAAGAAGATTACAGTTATGATTGATCTCACCAAAAGTAGATGCTTTCTTCCTTTTTCCTTCTCTTTTTTTCTTTTCTCTTTTTTTTTCTACAAAATAAATAAATAAAAGTTAGTAAGCAATATTTTAAAAAAATATTTATAATTAATTTATAAAAAAAATCAAAGAAATCAAAGAAAAAATAGCATCTATTCCTTCTCCGACAATGATACCAAAAACTTGATAAGAATGTAATGTTGTCGTTAAGATACCATGTTTATCAGTTTAATCCAATTTCTTAAAATAATTAAAAATACATAGATAGCAGTGAGTCGGATCGAATCCATAGGAAAGATAGTATTTTTAGATTTAAAATCTTTGATTTTCTTAAAAGAAAAAGAAAAATATTTAAAAATAAAATTTGAAGTCAAAAATTAAAAATTAAAATTATGAAGTAGAAATTAAATTATGCAGAAAAATAAACTTGGCACTAAGATCTACTAATTAGATCTTAGCATCTACTTGCAGTAAAATAAAAAATAATAATTAAAGTATAAAAATTAAATTATATTAAAAATAAAATGCATGAATTTAAAGATCATAAAATTATATTTATATTAATTAAAATTTTAGAATTTAAATATATAAAATATAAAAAAAATAAAATAAAATAAAATAGCCTGATCTCTGATCTTGGATCGGCATGGATGGAAAGATGGTGTAGAAGCCCAGCTTTTTCTCTCGATACCAGTTGCCTCGAAGCAGCCATTAACCCAAAGCCTGGCTTCACTCTGTACCAAAGCTTCACCTTGATCGGAGATAATGAACTCTGGAGGCCTGGGGTCTTATTTATAGAGCTAGGAGGGCTAGAGAGTTTTCTTCTAGGCAATGTGGGACTAAGGAGCTCTTTCATCATCAAAATATGAAGAAATTCAAATAAAAATTGGATTAAAAGGAGTCTTGGATGAATTCTATTTCTTTAGATGAAATCTAACAAATGATAGGAATCCAACGGATTAAAAATCATCAAAATCAAATGCATATCGGTTCAAATCAGGTCGGATTAAATTTTGGTCGTCCGATTGAGTTAATAAGGAGAAAATCTAAACATCGGATCGAGATTTGGATGTTTTAATTAAGTTGGAAGCTTCTTGGACCATTGGATCTTCATCGGCTGGTTTTCTGGCCATCGGATCGCATCAGATCGCTAATGGAATTCAAATCAAACCCAGAAATAACCACCGCCATCCGATCTTGATCGCAATCAACCGCAGACATCCGATCGCATAATTACTATTCCCATTGATCGCGTGGATCAGCTGCACCACATACCATAGCCAATCAACACTCCTATCATCGAGTGAAAAGACCAAAATGCCCTATGAGCCATGATAGATTTTCTGTGAACCCTTTAAGGGTCTAGGTCCACCACATGTTGCACCATGATTCGTTGATTTCTACTGAGTTGGCGGTCCATGCCTGGATCATGGACCGACTGACGGCTTCCATGGCTAAGTCGGCTTGGCTTGGCATGTTTGGATGTGCTGACTTCATTGGCTTGGCTCGGCTTAATGGCTTGGCTTGCGGAGTCGGCCGAGCCATTTTCCTTTTTTATTTAATTTTTTTTGTTTCTTTAGAAATTCATATCTTCTTCATTTTAGCTTCGTTTTGCTTCAAACTTATTTTGTTATGATCAAAAAAATAAGCTCTTTCCATTGGTAACAAAATTTTATTTTTTTATTTTTTTTATTTTTTAATTAATTTTTTAATTAATAAAAATATTAATTTTTTAAAAATTATATATAAATTGATCATTAATTTTTAAAAATTAATATAAATTAATTAATAAATTAATATTTTTATTGTTATATTTATGATACTTATCAGCAACTCTAGAGAGAAGAGAAGAAGAGAGTTGAGGAAGAAAAGGTCTGTATTCTATAGCATAATAAAACCCTAATATAACCTTGCATTTATACATAGCCATTAGGTCCGACCAGAAAAACTTTATAGCTAACCCAATACATGAAAGCACTCATCGAGCTCATGTACACCCATGTCTCCCATGCTCTCATCCTCTGGATCTAGACCCGATCCATACATAAATTAGCCCTCTTATGACCTCTCAAATCAGGCCTTAAGACCCCTAGAATCATCCCAAATCCTAGCCCAAAATAAACCCTTGCGTAACTCTACCCACGCACTGAGCTAGCTCAGTCTCAGTACTGAGCCAGCTAAGTTTCACTGGGTCAGCTCAGTCTAAAACTGAGCCGGCCCAGTCCTGTGTCGTGCAAGCAGTCTCGAACATGCAGCTCTCTATTTTGCCTATGTACTGAGACTTAGTCGATCAAGTTTTAGACTGAGTCGGCTAACCTATAGAAAATATTCTTTCTGCAGTCTTGATTCTCTAGCTTTGGTTTCTTGCTTCATCTTGTATCTCAGGTCTTCGAAGCACCAACCAAGCCTCTGAAATCTCCGGAGCCAACCTCCTGACTGCTCTCATAGCCTTCTAAGGCTAGGGAGTACCACAAATCCTCACAATCTCCATCTTGGTGCCCCAAGCCTTGGCAAATCCCTCGGTAATGACCCCCTGCACGCTCCCACTATCCCTATGTACTCGACAGCACCTGTGCAAGCATTGCCTCCGTCAATCCTCTCTAGCTATTGTGCACCCTTGAGGCCTTTGGGATGACTGTCGCCACCACTGAAGACCTTGGCTTGCACCTCTGCACCATCCTAAAATTGTAGGATCCCTTCTGCTTAGCAGCTGCATCACTTTTCCTGAACTTCCCTGGAGAACCCACAACGTTCCGATACTGACACTCACTGCAAACCCTAACATGGTCTCCTCAGAACTATGCCTGTCCTTCTACACATGCCGCTCTACCTGAAACTGTGCACCACCAGTGTTGGTGCTAGGATATCGATCCTCCCGCACCCCTTTACTCTGAACTCATGTCAAATTCCTCTTCAATTATGAAGCCACCTCTCTAGAGCTCCACCTATGTCCAAAGTCCATCTAATGCTGTAGAAGTCGACTCTGTCATCGAGTTCCTCGAGGCCAACCATCCAATGCTGCACTATTGGGCCTACCGCTGTACTTCAAACACCATTGCTGTCTCTTCGAACCCTCCATGCTTCATGGATCCCTTCGAAGTCATCTCGGATACCTCCATAACCTATGGGCACCTCCAAAACCCAAGAGCTCATCTAACTCTTCTGAATCCAGCGACTGAACCCTAAAAAATTCCACCCTAGTCCTTCTCTTCTGCTCCTATATCAGCCATCACTTTAGTTGTGCCCGGAGAACCATCCTCCACCTGAATCGTGACTCTTTCTGGTGCTCCTGTAGAAGAAATCTGATCCATTATACTTTTGACTACTAGAGATCTCCCGGCGCTCCTTGAGACCTCTTGGCACTCCCTGAGACCTACTCTCGATCTCTCTGAGAAGCTCCTGATACCATCTTTTGAGATACATTCCTCGGCTACTATACCACTGAGCCTCTCTCAGCCCCTGTGCCTTTAGGGTAGTGCTCCTGCGATACTCCAGCGCTCCCTGACTCATCTCTACGCCGCTCTACAGCCATCCAATCCTGACCTGCTAGACCTCCATGGATCATCCATCTCCATCACTCTCAAGGATTCGTAGATCCATGCTTTAGTCAAAATGCTGAATACATCTCCGACTACTTTCCCACCTTCCAGATAATGAAGGACGTATAGTTGCTTCTTCAGTCTTCCTTTGACCATTACTCCTTGGGAAACCACTCTTCAATAGCCCTACACTATCCATCTTCTTAGAGAATTCTGATGCTCTCTACTGAGATACCTCCCTCGACTACTGCATCATCGAGCCTCTCTTAGCCCTGCATCTCCAAGGAAGTGCTACTGCAACACTCCGATGCTCCCTGCCCATCACATAATCGTCATACACCCTGACCTTTCCACCAAGATCAATCAGCAAATCATGCACCAAATCCTTCCACTCTGAGAAAATTCCTTTTCGTTAATCCTCTCAACCTCCACCTTCAATCCGCTGTTCCTAGTTGGCCAAACCACAACAATAACAAGGTAGATTTGAGACATACCATGGAATCCTTGTGCAAATTTCTGATTTCACCTTGTACGACTTCTCCTTTCCCTCTATGCACCATCAGGCTCTAAAACTTGGCTCTGATACCATATTGTCATTCACAATGTTTTAGGCATCACTAGCTTTGATACCAAATTATAGACCCATAATAGCACTCGAATGCTAATCATCGTTGACGTTACAAGCACCCCAATTCCATATTGTGGAAGCTCCTGATCTTTAGCATGGACCTGAAGAAACCTATGATGTTCTCTATGGGCAGCAAACCATCGATCCTCTACTTAGATCTATGATGGGACACCTCCCTCCTTGGGCTTGAGGGAGAAACGCCCCTTCTCTAGGCCTTCTTCAAGAACCCTAGTGCAGCAATTCTAGAGAGAAGAGAAGAAGAGTGTTGAGGGAGAAAAGGTCTATATTCCACTGCATAATGAAACTCTAATACAACCTATGTATTTATACATAGTCATTAGACCCATCCAGAAATACTCTCTGGCTAACCCAATATATGAAAGCACTCATCGAGCCCATGTACACCCATGTCTCCCATGCTCTCATCCTCTGGATCTAGGCTCGATCCATACATGAATTAGCCTCCTTAAGACCTCTCAAACTAGACTTTAAGATCCCTAGGATCATCCCAGACCCTAGTCCAAAATGGACCCTCGCATAACTCTGCCCGCACACTGAGCTAGCTCAGTCTCAGCACTAAGCCGACTAAGTTCCACTGGATCAGTTCAATCTAAAATTGAGCTGGCCCAATCTTATGCCATGCCAGCAGTACCAAATGCACAGCTCTCTATTTTCCTATGCATTGAGACTTAGCTGAGCTAGTTTTGGACTGAGCTGGCTAACCTATAGAAAATCTTCTTTCTACAGTCTTGATTTTTTGACTTTAGTTTCTTGCTTTACCTTGTGTTCCAGGTCTCCGAAGCACCAACTAAGCTCCTAGAATCTCTGGAGCCAACCTCCTGACTCCTCCCGTGGTCTCCCAAGGCTTGGGAGCACCATAAATCCTCATACAAAATAAAATAAAAATAGTGATATCTAATATCACCTGATCAGATAAATCATTTATCCGTTGAGATGATCTGACGACTGATTCGAGACTCTGATTGAGTCACACATGTGTCTGACCTCTACTGATATATACTCGGGTCAAATCTAAAAGTCTCCTCTTTCTAGACCTAATCTTCAAATATCAGATCTAGAATCAACTTGGTGCACCTTTGATCTAATCTATGGCAGCTGCACATTCGTCTCTCGATCAAGGTCTTCTAGACTCGATCTTCATAGCATCAGTCATCAACACTTCATGGCTGAATTGCCTAACTCCTTAGGTGTGGAGAATAGGAAGAAGATCAGGAATAAATCGTGGAGGTGGAAAAACTAGTAGAGCTTTGCTGTAAATTAATTTTCATAAACAACAGCTTGCGCAGGGCGCTTTAAATAGACCAAACTAAGAGTTCCTTCACATGTGACTTTAACCAGGTCAAAGATAATATGTAGAAGAACTCTATATCTAATCTCCATGCCCACACCTAAAATTCCACTCAATTTTGTCGCACAAAATCATATGAAAAATAGTGTGGAGAAGTGAAAAGTACAAGGCTAGGCGCAAGCAACTTATCTCTAGGGTATTTGATCTCATCAAGCACCCTTGACCCATTCAAATCCTATTAGAATGCGATGCCACCTCTTATCTATATCCATATGGGGTGCGCAGCCAAGAGAAGATGGGCATGTACCCTCTTGGGGCTCTCTTACCTCACAAACAAACTAGAGGCGTGTGCCCAAGAGAAAATTCCAAGGGCGCGTGCCACCTCTTTCTTTCCTACGAAGATGGGTCAACTTTGACCCTTGTCGTTTTTCATCTTATAGGATTTAAGACAAAACTTTTTTCAAGTCCCATCCAATGGATTTCAAGCAAGTTCTTATCAAGTTAGAACAAACCTTGATCAAGCTAGGACTAGGTCTAGTCAGATCAAGAAAAATCCATCTAGAATATCTGAGAGAGGCTTGTCCAAATTTCATCTAATGATTTTAGGACAAGCCCTAATCTGGCAAAGACAACCCTTGTCTTGTTTCCATCTTATGCGATTTTGGACAAGCCTTGATCAGGCTAGGGCAAGATCCAGTCAGATCAAGATAAATTTGTACAGAGTTTTCGGATGAGCCTTGTCCAAATAGTTTTAAAAATTAGCAGGTCTTGTCCTACTTTCATGCAATGGATTAGGACAAGTTTAGATCAGGTTAGGATAATATTTTTCTGACCTAGACAAGTTATAGTCAGACTAGGATATAGTTTCTAATTGAGCCAAATCCAATTTGGCTCAATCGAGATGAACTAGAAGGACAATGGAAGGGAAATGTTAGGCTCAATCGTGTGCTAGCATGATTTTTTGAACCTAATTGGATCTAATCCAAATTAATCGAACTAGGTTAGCCCAATTGATGACATTTAGACATAAATTCTTATTCGTGTGACCCAGTTAGGTACATTCTATATGGTAGTAGTGTTGGAAAATGTGTCCTAAAACCAATCATCAGTCTATTGATGGTTGTACTATATTATATTTATAATTAATTTATTAATAAATAAAATATATTTTTGATATTTTTCATCATAAAGTATTCATCTTCTAGTGAATTCCATTATTGTGATGAAATTCTTAGGACTATTTAGCTTCGATAAAGAGGGAATTTATCGATTAGTCCTTAAATTTGCTCATGATCAAATGATAGATTGTTAATTAGGACGATAGCATCTACCAAGAATATGTCCCTATATGCCATATAAATTGATTGTCCTCTTGACCAAGGAGTGTGAAGACACTGGTATTATTAAATTTATGCCCTAGAAGCTAGATTGGCTGACACTTGTAATACATTTCTAACGATAATTTTATAATTTTGACTATAAATTAATATAAGGGTTATTTTCTATCATAGTGTGTTTTTAAAGTGTCCGTGATACATCTTTTGAGTTAATGATAATGATAATTCATATTTTCAAGAGTTAAAAATTTAAGACATGACTTTTCATAATTAACTAATAAACTGTTTCTGATCGTAGGTTCATCATGAGGATGGTGATCGATCTGGAAGGTTGGTGTATAATCGCTTTCTTAGGATAGATGTGTCTTGAATCTACGGTGTGGAGACATCAGAGCGAGAGTATAGGTATTCATTAGAGAATGAGGGCACTGAGCATGACCACCTCAAGAAATCATAAGAATGTCCACCTTCTCGTCGATTGAGCTAACCAAGTTTAATCTACAATATGGATGAAACCCTACATGTTTCCCATCATCGACGAGAAGGTAGACTTTCTCATGATTGCTCGAGGTGGTCATGGTTAGTGTCCTCATTCTCTAATAAGTATCTATACTCTCGCTCTGATGTCTCCACACCATAGACTCAAGACACATCTATCCTAAAAAAGCGATCATAGACCAACCTCAAGTCATAAGAAGGTAGACTTGAAACCCTCGAGCGTGACTACCTCGATGTGCTAGCTTCTCACGAATCCCTCCTGATGGTTAATCAAATACAAGTTCTTTGGATCTCTTGGATACTTCAAGATATTAAGAACATGAGAAGGAATAAGAAAGGAATCCAATCCTTGGATCTCCTATAAATCAGAAAATAAAAATAAGAAAAAAATAAATCCTAAGAGAAGATAAATCTTCTCCTTCAGGACATCAACGATTGATGTCCTGAAAATATCTCTATGCTAGGATAAGAAAAGACCTTCTCCTCTAGATTTTTTCTATGTTTTTAGATCTAACATCTCTGATTTTTACTCTCAAAAATTTTAATAAAAATAAGGAGAAGAAGGGTTCTCAAAGAAACCCTAAGAGAAGACCTTTCTTCTCTTCTCCTTCTCTCATCAGGACATGATCAAATCATATCCAAAAAGAACATCATGCCACAACAACCTAAAGCACTTATCCCCACACCCTATTCCTCTCTCTCACACACATTTTTATCACATAAAAATCATAAAGAATAAACAAGAGAAAAAATAAATTAAAAAAAAATAAAGAGAAGACAATCTTCACTTATCTTGTCTCTTCAAGATATCAAATTTTGATGTCTTAATTGAAGGCTCTTGTCTAAGAATCTTAGTGTCCCAAAATCACCATGCCTTATCCTCCTTTTTCTTTAGTTGTTCATGAATTTTTTGAGATTTATTACATCCTCAAAGGGCCTTGAAAAGTGGCATGGGTTAACAACCAAAGACTAGGTCAAAGACTAGTCTTAGAAGGACTCTTGGTGGCATCCAACTTTTGGATGGGGTTAGATGCCAACCCATCCCTTTCTCAACATGGAGAACCAGCAAAAACAATCCTAAAAGGATGGGAAAAGGGTGCACATATGGGAGGCATGGAGTTTATTTCCATAGAGAGAGAGATGGAGATTTTGGTTTTAAGGACTCTATCAAATAGAATCCCATGCATAACTACTTTCCAATTTTGACCAATTCAAAATTTATTCCAAAACCTCTAGATTATTGGGTGTGGGAAATCATTCTTAGGCATGTAATTAAGTTATGTTAACTTCTAGAAATGAAGTGTGGGTGTGGGCTTTCTTAGGCATAAGGAAAGAGAGAGAGTCCCAGTCCAACTGGGACTCCTCTTGTTTGACTAGGTCAAAATAGGTTTGAATCTAATTTAAATTATATTTAAACTAGATTAAATGCAACCTAATTAAGAATGATTCTAGTCCAACTAGGTATCCAATTAAATTAGATTAAATCAAGATTTAAATCCGATTTAAATTTTAAGTCAATTAGGTGCACCCAAGTCCTAGTCAAACAAGAAATTATTCTTTCTTGCTATTGGCTTATCCAATAAACCAATTAGACTTAATCTAATTAAGTCCAAACTATTTCTAATTGAATCTAATTTAATTATACTTGATCTCAATTTGATTGTTCAATCAAATTGAGTCAATTAGTAATCAATTGCTAATCGATCCTCCTACAATACTTGCATTAGGTCAAACATCAATCGTATTGATGGATTGACCTTAGAACGATTCTGAATCATCGATTAACCATCTAATCAGATTACAAGCTCTAATGTGTGTGATCCCATAGGTTGGAATATAAGCTAGTAGCATAAAAATTAATTTCTGTACCAATCAAAATTACCATCTAGCAATGATTTCTGACATCTGGATAGGTCGAATGTATGCAAGCAACATTCTTAGAACCCTTGCCTATGGTTACCATATAATTCATTCCTATGATCAATAATGCTCAAGATGACTTTGAGTACCCTATCAAACACTCATATAAGTCATCTCTATTATATCTCAAAATTTTGCAAATCCCGTGACATCTTACGAGGATTACCCAAGCCTAGGTTTTGCTAAATTAAAACACAACGAGTCATTCTCTTTCTAAAGCTAATCAAGAGTGGCCAATCCCATCTTGACTCACACACCAACTTCATAAGTACTTGACTATACCCAAAAACCTTTCGAACCTATATTATAAATATAGACAGTCTGGCACCAAAGTACAATGAGTTGTTTGCAAGTCACTGTGGTGATTTCAGATCAGAGGGATACTTATATCCATTGGCCTTAGCTAGCTACTCTTAATAGTAGAGTGCTATATTGATCATATTCAATGTAGATGTACTCCTACATCTCACCTAAATGTCATACCAGTATCTCCACACCACTTGATTATGAGGATAACCAATGCATATGGCATACAACGACCTATACTCGATAAGTTATCATCCTTGTTAATAACTTATCATTTGATCGTGAACAATTTAAGAACCATCTGATAAATCCTTCTTTATTAATTGATTGCGGTTCTAAGGACTTCATCATAATTTAGAAGTTTATTTAAGGAAGATAGAACTTTGATGATGAATCAGCCAAATAACTATTATTATTAGATAATTCATATACTAATTTCAATCATCTATCACTTAGATCATTGACTTTAGGATATATTTTCCAACAACTTTCACTTGGACTAAAGGCAATTAGAATGATATCAAATATCCTATCTTCCACTTGAGTTCATAGAACTCCTTAGTTCTGAGGCCTTAGTAAATGGGTTAGTCAACTTCTCCTTTTACATCGATCTTCTAAAGATTGATGTCACCTAGATCTAATATCTAAGTGAAAGTGATGCAGAATATGCTGGTCCTTGGGTTCTTTATCCTGAGCTATGGCTCTAGTGCTATGATAGGACTGGACCAGGTGGAGGATGCCACTCCCAACCAGTTAATGAACCTCAGTAATTGCGCAGCTTACATGGCAGAATCATATGCCACGATGTACTCTACATCACTAACTGAATAGGCTAAAGTATACTATTTGAAATCTTTCTAACAGATTGCTCTTACAATTGGGATATGATCCGACATTCTCTTGTTATCATCTTATTTTGACTGAAATTAAAATATCCATATGTTTCAAGTCAGTACTTTCATATTAGAGTCACTAGATCTTAGTATTTTCCAAATACTTAAAGATTATCTACACAATCTTTCAGTGGCTCTCCCTTGGATCAGACTGATATCTGCTCACTACCTCTAGTGAGTATACCATGTCTGGACTCGTACATGGAGAAATAAGATGACAGCTAAATCTTTATTTCTTGCAATGCTGGAATACCATTTTTGATTAAGAGAATTTCATCATCAAACAATACAAGAAATACTACAAAATATTTTGCCCAATTACAAATGTAGGGTTTGTCTTTGTTCATAACAAACACATATGTTCAAAACGTATGTTCAAATTCTGAGGTAATAGCCAAATGGACTTTACAAGTCTTTACCTTTCCATCTACGCTACTTGGATCTTTTTGAAAATTCATTCACACCCAATGGATTTTATCCCTTCAGGTGAATCAACTAGTATCTATACACTATTGATTTTCATAGACTTTAATTTGGATCATCTAGCTCCAAGCCACTTCTTAGAGTTAGGCCACTGCATTATATCCTTATAGGTGATCGGATCCTTGTTGTTCTCATTGAGCTCAATTGGATCGCCATCTCAGACCTAGATACTGAAGTATGTATCCAGCTAATGTGGTACTCTACCAAATCTCCTTAAAGGTGATACTTTAATGGGCTCCAAATTTGATCTGATCAAATTCGGTTCTGTAGGTTTACTAGATAACGTCGGTTTTTTTCTACCAGTCAAACTTTTATAAGTTTAACTTGACAGGCATCAATTCCTTCTTTAAGAAACTTCTTTCTAAAAGAAATGCCCTTACTGCTAATGAACATCTCATGCTCTTCAGTATGGTAGAATTAATCACCTTTAAATACCTATTGGACCAGGATCCAAGTTTATCTGTGTGCAAATATTTGACATTGGCCGATCAACTCCAAAATTGAAGGTGAAAGAGTCTAGGTCTACATCCGATCCATATCCTATATGGATTCTTTACAGTAGATTTACTTCGTATAAATTTAGAGTAAAACTAGTAGCCACAATAGCACAATCCTGAAGCAGGAAGATAAGTGAACCCTATCGTGGATTGAACCATGTCTAAGAAAGTTTAATTATTTTTTTTAGATATACTATGTTCCAAAAAGAAATCCACTGAGAGAGAATCCAATTCTCTCCTAGATATGTCACAAACTCACTGGATAAGTATTCGCCTCCTTGATCTGATCGAAGAGTTTTAATACCTTAACCAGTTTGTTTTCCTATTTCATTATTGAATCATTTGAATATTTCAAATGATACATCTCAGGTGCACCCATGCTTAGATAGGTCATCTATAATGAAATATTAATATCCTTCTTTGGCACATAAGTTCACAGGTCCACATACATCACTATGTATGAGACTTAGAACTTTATCAGCTCCTTCATCTTTTTCAATAAAAGAGGACTTTATCATCTTCCCAAGAAGACAAGATTCATAGGCTATCAATGATTCACAATCATTCATGTCGAGGTTTTCCTCTCAAGCTAACCCATTTATCCTATTCTTGTTAAGATGACTAAGCCTATAATGCCAAAGATAGATATCCATGACATAATCTAACTTAGGTGTGTACATTACACTTAACAGACTGTGCAGGTGTTAAATATCATTTCTTTATTATCCATGTATTATTGTAATATTATTCATAATAGTATCACAACAATCTTTTTTATTGATAAATGATAACCATCCCTGACCAAAAGGCCAACAGAGATCATATTTATCATAAATAATGGACAATAGTGACAATCACTTAAAATGACATCTTTTGAAAATAAGCTTAACAATTTTTAAAGCTAGGATTGGAACAAGACTTCCATCCTCAATGTTCAAGTATTTCTCACCATTTTCAAATATCCCACTTACTTATAGTCTTTGTAATAAATTGCATAAGACTACCGGCATCTAATATCCATGTAGTAGAACTATATATAGAAAAATTTTAAGGTGTTATCATATAACATCCTTGATAAGCAACTCTTGCTCATTTCTTGTGTTCAGCCTATTATGGTCAAGGAAAGCAAGACAATTCTTCTTCCTATGACCCTGCTTCTAATAGTAGAAGCACTATGCCCGATTTGGATCAATTTTGGACTAATTATTTTTACTGAGCTAAGAGGGCCCAGTACGAACCCATTCGTACTACTGAATCAAATTCAACTTTCGATACTAATTATCAAAGTTGGGTCCCATAAGTCATCACTGTCTAACAGTGATAGGAGCAATTAGAGTTTAGCTTTATTTTGGGAAAAGAGAATAATGATCTAAGTATATGAATTATATTAAGCCTAGAGACTTGAACTTTAGTCTAAAGGTTTTTTCACTATTTTATTCGAACTGGCCGCCTCTACCTCCAATTTGAGAAATTACTTCAATTTTCTAGTAGGTACTAGAATCCACACAAGCTGTACATAAGCCCAACTATGGTTGGTCAACCCATGTACATCTAAGGATATGTTCATAACCAATTGTTTCTCCAAACAACTTCTAGTAATTTAATTTTGCCCTAGAAACCTAATCCGTAGGCTATGGCCTCCACTGTAAGGATCCGGTTAGGTCCAACCATCAACATGACTATACTTGGTGCATCTAACCAATGAATGATTAATCCCAACTATGGTTGATCAACCTAATCACTCTTAGAGAGACACATCTAATTCATCATATAATGAATGATAATTCAATTAGTCAACAAGCACCAGGCCTATGGGCCTCCAATGATTATTAAGTTAATAAATCCATTATCAAATACCTTAATGGGAGGCTATGACTCAGTTATCTTCATAACTTTATCATTTTAAGGACCTAATAATTTTAAAAAATTTAAATTATTAGTGATTTAAGGATAAAAAGGATATGGATCAATTTGCTCCCACTGACTTTACCAAGTCAAGTCCTCCCACTGACTTCTCAAGTCATCAACAAGGACTAGGATCAATTTCAGTCCATAGACACCTAGATCAGTCTCACTGATTTTCTATATGACAGGATTAGCACGAATCAATGAGCAACCTAATCAAAAGCTGATTAACCACATTGGCTAGGTAAGTAAGATCGGTGGGAGGGTATGCCATGGCTTGCCTTAGACACCATTAGAAATGACTAGGTAAGTGGGCTACCAATTAAAAACCATCAATTTGGGATGCTAGACTTACCTTAGACAACAATTGATTTATCAATTTTGATTTGATTTGCCTAAAGACTCGAGCTCGACCACTGAGCCACAATCAGTATCCATTTGTTAGATGTATGAACTTTGATCAACTACAACTATTGAATTGATCTAAAGAAATGACCTAATCCTAATTAACTATTAATTAGATTTGATCAATTTTTTAACTAAGTCCACATTTAACCTAACCCTAGGTCTAACCCAGTTAAGGACCTGATCAAAGCTAACCCATTACCCATTAACCCATGTTTTATGAAATTCTCTTAGGATCTTCAAATCACAAACCTAGATTCCAAACAATCACTTAATTCTCAATTAAGTTCAAGCTTATGAGTTTGCATTTATGGAACCTTAGAACTAATATTTTATTTTATTATTTAAAATATTTTTAAATTGTAAACACTTTACTTTGAATCAAATTCAAATGATGGTTTTAGATCTGATCAATATTTTGATCATGCCCTAGGATTTTGAATCTAGGGTTTTGTAGAAAGTAAGTTTATAATTTAAATTCTATAAAACTTATATGTCATACACATGCAAACTAGATTCAAAAATGAAGCTACATATCAACATATGCAACATGAAGATCTAGATCAAAACATGAAACATATCACATGGATCTCATCTAAATGATCAAAATCAGATCATAAATCATTTAATATTAGATTTAAAATTTAAAAATAAATCATAAATTATTTTAGATCTCATCTAACATATTTATGATTTAGGTTTCTCGGATTAGCACATACTAAGATAATCTTTTTACTGTAAGGGATAAACGTTACAGCAAGACAACCTTATGGTAGTATGTGCAATCCTGATATTATTTAGATCTAATCTAAATAATTTAAAATAGATCTAATATTTATTTAATATTAGATTTAAATTAAAAAATTAAATAATAAATTTTCTTAGATCTAATCTAAATTATTCATGATTTAGATTTAGATCAGCTCATACTAGGACAACCTTTTTATTGTAAAGGGTTAACTTTACAACAGGACAACCTTATGGCAGTATGTGCAATCTTTAATTAATTTTAATTTTTAGATTTATTCTTAAGCATACATGAACATGTTATAAAAGAACCTAGATGCTCTGATACAACTGATGGAAAACATGTAGGATTTCATGCATAGATTTCAAAACTTTTTCAAAATTTAAGCAGTAGAAGACATAGATTAAACAGTTTAATATACAATATGCATGTAATCAGATTACAAAACCCTACATCAAGGATATATAATATGTTATGATGTAAATATAAATCTAAAAATAAATTAATCATAAGTACTATTGATCATATCAGTACCTAGATCTAGAATAATTCTAGATCTAACCCTATATCATATCTAGATTACCAAGAGATCAGATCTCTTATCTTTGCATGGGTTGAGAACTCCATGGTTGATTTCTGTTGTTACTTTTAGAGCTGCACACTAGTCCAATCTCTATAGGTGATCCACATGAATCTACAACATGAATCAGAGGTTCGTCGAATGAAGATCCGCTCGAAGTGCAAGCTTCTCGGGGATCCCTCCTGATGGTTAATCAGATACATGTTCTTAGGATCTCTTGGACACTCCAAGATATGAAGAATATGAGAAAGAATAAGAGAGGAGTCCAACCCTTGGATCTCTCATAAATCAAAAAATAAAAATAAGAAAAAAATAGATCCTAAGAGAAGACATCTTCTCCTTTAGGACATCAACGATTGATGTCCTGAAAATATCTCTATAATAAGACAAGAGGAGACCTTCTCCTCTAGATTTTTCTTATATTTCTAGATCTAACATCTTTGATTTTTACTCTCAAAAATTCTTACAAAATAAAAGAGAAGAAGGATTCTCAAAGAAATCCTAAGAGAAGACCTTTCTTCTCTTCTCCTTCTCTCATCAGAACATGATCAAATCATCTTTGAAAAGAACATCACGCCCCAACAACATGGAGCACATATCCCTACACCCTATTCCTCTCTCTCTCTCTCTCAAATTTTTATCACATAAAAATTACAAAGAATAAATAAGAGGAAAAATATATATAAAAAAAAAGAGAAGACAATCTTCTCTTACCTTGTCTCTTCAAGACATCAACCTTTGATGTCTTAATTGAAGGCTCTTCTCCAAGAATCTTGGTGTCCCAAAATCACCATGCCTTCTCCTCCTTTTCCTCTAGTTTTTTATGAATTTTTTGGGATTTATCACATCCTCAAAGGGCCTTGAAAAGTGGCATGGGTTAACAACCAAAGACTAGGTCAAAGACTAGTCTTAAAAGGACTTTTGGTGTCGTCCAACTTTTGGATGCCACCCCATCCCTTTCTCAACGTGGAGAACCAGCAAAAACATTCCTAAAAGGATGGGAAAAGGGCACAGAAGAATATGGGAGGAGTGGAGTTTATTTCCATAGAGAGACAGATTGAGATTTAGGTTTTAAGGACTCTATCAAATAGAATCCCATGCATAACTACTTTCCAATTTTGACCAATTCCAAACTTCTCCAGAATATGGGGTGTGGAAAATCATTATTAGGTGACTAATTAAATTATGTTAACTTCTAAAAATGAAGTGTGGGTGTGGGCTTGCTTAGGCGAAAGGAAAGAGAGAGAATCCTAGTCTAACTAGGACTCCTCTTGTTTGACTAGGTCAAAATAGGTTTGAATGTAATTTAAACTATATTTAAATCAGATTAAATACAACCTAATTAAGGGTGACCCTAGTCCAACTAGGAGTCTAATTAAATCAGATTAAATCAAGATTTAAATCTAATTAAAATCCTAAGTCAATTAGATGCACCCAAGTCCTAGTCAAACAAGAAATTATTCTTTCTTGCTACTGATTTATCCAATAAACCAATTAGACTTAATCTAATTAAATTTAAATTAATTCTAATTAAATATAATTTAATTAGACTTGATCTCAGTCTAATTACTCAATTAAATTGAGCTAATTAGCAATCCAATTGCGAATCGATCCTCCTGCAATACTTGCATTAGGTCAAACATCAATCATATTGATGGATTGACCTTAGAACGATTTTAAATCATCGATTAATCATCTGATCAGGTTATAATCACTAATGTGTGTGATCTCATAGATTTGAACCTACGTCAGTAGCATCGGAATCAATTTTTGCACCAATTAAAGTTACCATCTAGCAATGATTTCAGACATTTGGATAGGTCGAATGTATGCAAAGCAACATTCTTTTAACCTTGCCCCATGGTTACCATATAATTCATCCCTATGACCAATAATGCTCAAGGCAACTTTGAGTATGCTGTCAAACACTCATATAAGTCATCTCTATTGTGTCTCAAAAATTCATAAATCCTGTGACACCTCAGGAGGATTATCTAGGCCTAGGTTTTGCTAAATTGAAACATAGTGAGTCATTCTCTTCCTAAAGCTAATCAAGAGTGGTCAATTCCATCTTAACTCACACGCCAACTTCATAAGTACTTGATTATACCCAAAAATCTTTTGAATCTAAATTAGAAATACGGGCAGTCTATCATCAAAGTACAGTGAGTTGCTTGCAAGTCACCGTGGTGATCTCAGATCGGAGGGACACTTATATCCATTGGCCTTAGCTAGCTACTCTTGATAGTAGAGTGCTACATTGATCATGTTCCATGTAGATGTACTTCTACATCTCACCTAGATGTTATACTAGTATCTCCACACCATTTGGTTACGAAGATAATCAATGCATATGGTATATAGCGACCTACACTCGATAAGTTATCATTCTTGTTAATAACTTATCATTTGATCATGAACAATTTAAGAACCATCCGATAAATCCTTCTTTATTGATTGATTATGGTTCTAAGAACTTCATCATAATTTAGGAGTTCATTTAAGAAAGATAGAACTTTTATGATGAATCAGTCAAATAACTATTATTATTAGATAATTCATATACTAATTTCAATCATCTATCACTTAGATGATTGGCTTTAGGATATATTTTCCAACATCATTACCTTATGAAACTAAATATAACTGGATCATACAAATAAAAATTTAGGTTTGGATGTCATCAATTGAGCTAATCTAGTTTGATTGATTTGGATTAGATCCAATCAGATTCAAGATAATCGTGCTAGCACATGATTGAGCCTGACTTTCTCCCTATGTAATCTTTTTGATTCATCGCAATCAAGTTAAATTTGATTTGACTCATTCTTTTATCTTGAATGGATTTATTTACATCTGATTAGAATCTATCCAGGTTACATTAATTATAGAAATTAAATTCATTCATAGTGCAAATGGACTAGGATCAAAAGTTGACTTATTTGAGAGAATTGAGGATCACCTGATCAGATTCTTTTAGAAAATTCTATAAAATTTATTTTGATCTAATTTTTGTATATGTGATAGGGCATGAGATGTATATTTGGTGTACTAAATTTTATAATTTTTGGAGGTTCCTAGACTATGTTATGATAGAGTTTGATTTGGATCAAACTTTTAAGGGAAGAGTCCTAGGCGCAGTGGACTCTTTCTTATCTACTCATGCTGACACCTTTTTGAAGTCTTTTTGGCATGAAAACTAGATAGGATCTGTTACTCTACATGGGGAATAAGACCTAAAGTCCCAATGATAAAAATAAAATAGTTATTTTGGTCATATGGGACTCCTTTTGGTGTTGGTATTTGATATAAATCCTTCTCATGCCAAGGCACTTCAACGCAAGTTTTATTTTTCACCCAAGGCTGCCACCCCTTCCATCTTCCACACCCCCTCTGATCCTCTCTCTTCCTTTCTTCGACATGCCAAAAGTTGGGTGTAAATCAGAAAGGAAGATCCAATCAAAATTATGAAGAGTTCAGCATCTATGCGATGGTGTTCGTGAGATGGACAAGCAGCCTTCTTAAATTATTTTAAAGATTCTTCAGATTAGATTCAATTTGATCTATAGAGAAAAGATTTATTAGGAGAAGACATCCAGATCCTACCTGAGTGGACACCAATAGAGGCCAGGCACGTGCATGGCTCCTTTCAAAATCTTAGGATAGATCAGGATCATCGCAAGATAATCTGATTATCCAAAATAAGATATGAAATAAAAGTAGATTTAATTTTATTTTTAATTTTAATATCAAATCTTTAAGATCATATCTAAGATATCTTAGATCTGATTAGGATCATAGAAAATAAAATTTTAAAATATTTCTTCAGATCTAATCAGATTTGAATGATCCTGTGCAAGAAAAATAGAGTTTTTTCTTCAGGTATGGCATACAAGTGAGTGTATGGGTACATCATCATTGAATATGATCAACTCTAGAGTATTCTACTATCAAGAATATCTCTGATGGGATATAGGTATAAGTATCCCTTAGATCTGAGATCACCTTAGTGACTTGCAAGCAACTCATTGTGCTTTGGTATTGGACTAACTAAATTTCTAATTCAGTAACGAAAGATTATTGGGCATAGTCAAGTACTTGCAAAGTCAAAGTATGATCAAGATAGAATTGACTACTCCAAGAGTTGGAGAAGAATGTATCACTATATTTCAGTATAACAAAATCTTGGCTAGGATAATCCATCAGATGGATTTAATATTTTAAAATATAGTATGGATAACCTGATCAGAGTTGATAGTGAAACTCTAAGGTATCCTATGAGCATTTTGGTCAAGAAGATAAATTATATAAAAACTATATCCACATAGGTTCTAAGAATGTTGTTCTACACATTCGACTTATCCGACCATCGGGTACCATTGCTAGATGGTTACTTTGATTGGTATAGAAATTTATTCTTATATTATCGGCTTAGGTTTGGACCTATGAGGTTACACACATTAGAGCTCATAATCTGATTGAATGGTTGATCAATGATTAAGAATTATTCTTGGGTTAAACAATCAATACGATTGATGTTTAACCTAGTGCAAGTATTGTAGGAGGATCGATTAGCAATTAGATTCCTAATTAATTTAATTTGATTAAGCTAGTAGGTTGAGATTAAGTTTAATTAAATATAATTTAATTATATTTAGTTTTTGGTTGATTAGATCAAGTCTAATTGGCTTATTGGATAAGCCAAGTGCAAGGAAGAACTAGTCCTAGTTCAACTAGGACTTGGGTCAACCCAGTTTTCTAATTTGATTAAAAAATTAAATTAAAATTAAATTTAATTTAATCTAATTTAATTAAATTTTTAATTAAATTATGGCCTAATTTAATTTGGTTGACTTAGTTTTGATTTAATTTGGTTTAAGAAACCACTTTGACCAAGTTATAGATGGAATCCTAGTAAGACTAGGATTCCACCTTGCGCCACCTTAGCCCCTCATGCCCCATGCCCTCTTTCTCTCTTATTTTGTGTGACAAATACCTTTCTCCCAGGCCTTCTCATGCATGCCCTTCTCTCCTCTCTTTCTCATATGGAAGTTAGGTAGTGGACCAAGTCAAAGTAGGAATTGGTTTTGATTTCAAATCCTATGAGATAGTGTTTTGGAAAACCAAAACTCTTCCTCCCTTTTGTGTCGCCCTCCTCCCTATTTTTTCTCTAACATTTTTGGCAAAGAAGAGAAGGTTTTGGGTGACATTTTGATGTGGGTCCATGCCAAAAAATTCTAGAGAGGGTGCCCAAGAGTTGGGTGCCCCTTGACTTGCCTTTTTTTGGTCTTTCCTTGTCTTGTTTTTGACCTAGACAAGGACTCCTCTTCTCCTATATATTTTGGATGAATTTTGAGCCAATTTTATGATATGTTATAGACCATGGAGAGAGCTTTGGGATGTGTGAAAATTAGGATGAGACAGTCCTTGGGCATTGGGGTTCCATAGACACCAAACTAGGTGTCTAGGTGAGAGCAAAAAGAAGAAGAAGAAGGTCTTCTTCTAGGGTTGCTGTGTTCACCTCTTTCCTTCCTCTTTCTTTGAGTTTTTTGAGAGTGTCTCACATCTAAAACCTTCTCTCCTTCTTATCCTCTTTTGAAGAGTCCAAATCCAAAAGAAGAAGGCATCTGATCGATCATCAAAGAAGGATCAGCACAGTACTAGCATACTTTGCTGATTTTCTGCATTAGAACTTTTGATCATGATCGTGGGCTCGTGTAGAAGACTCCTAGAGGTTGGATGTATATATGGCTCACAACTTCATCCTCAAGCCTAGATCAGCAAGTTAGAATATCTAACTTGCATAGGTAATAGATCTGATCTATTATGTTCATATCTGCATTAGATGTAGTGTATATACATGTTGATGTGATCAACATGTTTTATTTTTTTTTTTATATTTAATTTATGATTTAATAGCATGCCGTGATCATGTAATAGATCCTAGATCTAAATTTTTTTTTAATATTTAAAATTAATTTTGATTAATTTTAGTCTTTTGCTGTCAGATCTTGAAAAAGTTTTAAGGTCTAACCTTGAAATCCTAGATCTAATTCCAACAATTGGTATCAGAGCATAGGTTGATTATTTCATGATTATGTATGCATGTTTAAATAATTTTTTAGATTAGATCTTACTTATAATCTATTTATTAGATCTAAAATTAAAAATGATGATCATATGAACTGATTATAAGGTTGTCCTACTGTAAGGTTTATCCTTTACGATGAAGAGATTATCCTAGTTCATATTGATCTGCTTCTAATTATAAATTTATTAGATATGATCTAATTTTATTTATAATTTAATAAATTTAAAATAGTTTTAGATATAAAAATAAATATTTTAGATTGCACAAACTGATTATAAGATTATCCTGCTGTATGGTTTATCCCTTATAGTGGAGAAGTTATCCTAGTACGTACTAATCTAAAATATTGATCATAAAATTATAGATTAGATCTAGGATATTTTATGATCTAATTAAAAATATTTTAATCTAATTTTAATCATCATAAATATATTAGATTTGATCTAGAAAAATTTATGATTCATTAAAGTTAAATTTTTTTTAATTACATAAACCTGTTTAAATTAGATCTAAAGTAGATTCATGTTTACGTTACATGCATATTGATTATGAATCAAACATGCAACTTGGTTGATAGAATCATATTGTAAAAATATTTTACAAACATAAAAATTATTTTGAGAAAGTCAAACCCCAACCCTCCGCCTAAAACATAATTAAGAATTGGAAGTTATTTGATTAAGATCTAGGATTGTGAATTGAAGATCCTAAGACACAAATTATAACACATTGGATTAAATAGGTTAGTGGGAATTAGGTTCATTAATTAGGTTAGACCAAGGGTTAGATTAAAGAATGGACTTAATTAGAGAATTGACTAAATCTAATCAATTATTGTATTAGATTAGGTCAGGGATTCTCTAGATCAATTATAATTATTGTAGTTGGTCAAGTCCATGTCTTTAACGAGATCCATGATGGACTTGATTCTTAACTATGCGGTCGAGCATAAACTGTTGGTTGATCTAATTGAAAGTAAATAAACCAGTTAGTGTCTAAGGTAAACTAGATCGGTGGTCTTTAGTTGGCAGCCTACTTACCTGGTCATTTCTAATGGTGTCTAAGGTAAGCTTTGACAGACCCTCCCACTGATCGAACTTACCTAGCCTCTTGGTGAAATTACATTTTGATCAGATCACTTGACTATTCGAGCTGATCCATGTTAGCTAGGTAAATCAGTATGACTGATTTAGGTGCTCCTAGACCAACCTATTAATGGTTTTTCTTAAGCTGACTTGGTGAAGCCAATGGGAGGATCATGATAAGCTGGTTCATCTAACCTTTTTTTTTTAAAATCAAACCAATTAAATTCTCTAAAATTATTAGATTCTTAAAATAAAATAGTTTGGTGATAACTAGATCATAGCCTCTCATTAAGTAGATGATAATGGATCCATTAGTTGGTAATCATTGAAGGCCTATAGGCCTGGTGCTTATCCACGAATGAAATTATCATTCATAATATGATTTCTTGGCCGCGTCTCTCTAAATGGTGGTTAAGTTGACGAACCATAGTTGAGCTTAATCATTCATTAGTTAGATGGACCAAGTATGATCATGTTAATGGTTGGACCTAATCAAAACTTTCAAGAAATAAATTAAATTATTTCTAAAAATTATGAACCTAGGGAATTAAGGCATGGATTACTAAAAATTAAATTGATTATGAACCTATCCTTAGATGTACTAGATTGACCAACCATAGTTGGCCTTGTGTGTAGTCTATGTAGATTCTAGTACCCACTAAGGAATTAAGGCAATTTCTCAAATTGAAGGTCGAGGCTACTGGTTCAAATAAAATAATGGGAGTAACCTTTTGATTAAAGTCCAAATTTTTAGGTTCAATGAATTAATTACTTATTAAACTTTTGGTTCTCCTTTATGCAGTTTGTTGGTGCGGAATCTAGTTGACGTCGGATCGAGCTAGAGTCGAGAAAGATGAGGTCACCATCGGTGACCTGCAAAATAAAATCTCATTTGAAGTCAGTGGTGGTGGCTCTGATAGGACCCTTCGATGATCAAGTCAGCTCTTCTGGCTAACAAAAATGGAGTGCTCAGAAAAAAGTTCAGTAGAGTTTTAGGAAGGAAAAAAGAGCTTAGAGAAAATGTATCTAGAGGATCCTTTTTTATAGATGGAGCTTGATTGATGATGACGGCCATACCATTCAGTAGTGGGCTGCTTGGGATCGTGTGGAGTTTTGTATGAAGAGGAAGGTATCTTCAGACTGATAGTGATAGCCATAACCATCTGGTAGTGGGCCGCTCGGGACTGCATGGGGTTTGCTATGGACAGAGGGGCATCGCCAAATTGTTAGCGACCATTCGTCGAGATTTAATAGCCATAGTTCGAAGGAAGCATAGTTTGGAGGAAGCAGGTATTGGTTGGTGAAGAGCTTCAACATATATCAATTCTAAAGGTATTCGAACTCTTGAAAAAAATACGTTTGGAGGGGATCATTCAGAAGGAATGCTAGCTAAAATATAGAAGCAATCCCCTAAAGGAATCCGACTGAAGGAGAGGTTTGGAAGGAGTTTGGCTCTTGAAGCAATCCAGCTGAAGGAGGAGTCCGGAAGGAGTTTGGCTTTTATAGGCATCCGTCTGAAGGAAAGATCTGGAAGGAGTTTGGCTCCTGTAGACATCTGACTGAGGAAGAAGTCTGGGAGGAGTTCGTCTCCCGTAGGCATCCATCTTAAGGATAGATATGGAAGGAGTTTGGCTCCTATAGGCATCCGATTGAAGGAGAGATCCGAAAGAAGTTTGGCTCCTGAGGGAATTCCGTTGAAGGAAAAGTTCGAAAGGAGTTCGGCTCCTATAAAAATCTATATGTGGAAGAGATCTGGAAGGAGTTCAGCTCCTGTAGACATCTATCTGAAGGAAGAAGTTTAGGAGTTTGGCTCCCATAGGCATCCATCTAAAGGAGAGATCTGAAAGAAGTTTGGCTCCAATAGGCATCCATTTGAAAGAGGAGTCCAAAAGGAGTTCAGCACCCATAGGTATCCATCTGAAGGTGAGATCTGGAAGGAGTTTGGCTCTTGGAGAAATCCAACTGAAGGAGGAGTCTAAAAGGAGTTCGGCTCCTAAAGAAGTCCGACTGAGGGAGAAGTCCTGGAGGAGTTTGGCCACTGGAGGAGTTTGGCTAGGGCTCGATCGCTGAGAAGTTCGATCAGCTGAAGGAGTTTGATTAAGGTTTGGCTGCTGGAGGAGTTCTGCTGGGATCTGATTACTAGAGAAAAATTCTCGATCGAAGCTTTTCCATTATTACCAAATGCATTAGGCTAAGCATCGGGCTGGACTTCAACAATAGTAGGGTTTATCCCCAACAATAGTCTTCCCACTCCAGAGTTCAATAATCGAAGAAAGGGAGTACAAAAAGGTGACTGTTGAAGTCCTCATCTAGGCTATGCTTTAATTCAGGTTGAAGCTCGGGGGATATCTTATCTCTAGCTGAGGTTGAAGTTGAAGCTCGGAGGAGATCTTATCTCCTATCGAAGGGTTGATGTTGTAGTTGAAGCTCGGGGGAGATCTTGCCTCCAGTTGAGGTTAAAGAAGATCTTATCTCTTGTTGATGTAGATGTTGAAGCTTGGGAGAGATCTTATCTCTAGTTGAGGTTGAAGGAGATCTTATCTCCTGTTGACGTAGACATTGAAGCTTGGGGGAGATCTTATCTTCAGTCGAGGTTGAAGGAGATCTTATCTCCTGTTGACGTAGACATTGAAGCTCGGAGGAGATCTTATCTTCAGTCGAGGTTGAAGAAGATCTTATCTTCTATTGACATAAATGTTGAAGCTCGGGGGAGATCTTATCTCCAGTCGAGGTTGAAAGGAGATCTTATCTCCTGTTGATGTAGACATTGAAGCTCGGGGGAGATCTTATCTCCAATTGAGGTTGAAGGAAATCTTATCTTCTGTTGATGTAGATGTTGAAGCTCGGAAGATATCTTATCTCTAGCTGAGGTTGAAGGTGGTCTTATCTCCTATTGATGTAGAAGCTCGGAGGAGATTCTTATCTCTAGCTAAGGTTGAAGGAGATCTTATCTTCTGTTGACGTAAATGTTGAAGCTCGGAGGAGATCTTATCTCCAGTCGAGGTTGAAGGAGATCTTATCTCCTATTAACTTAGACATTGAAGCTCAAGGGAGATCTTATCTTCAACCGTGATTGAAGAAGATCTTATCTCCTATTGACGTAGCAACTCAAAAAATATCTTACCTCCAGTCGAGGTTGAAGGAGATCTTATCTCCTGTTGACGTAGATGTTGAAGCTAGCTGTGGTTGAAGGAGATCTTATCTCCTATTGACGTAGATGTTGAAGCTCGAGGGAGATCTTATCTCTAGCCGAAGTTGAAGGAGATCTTGTCTCCTATTGACGTTGTAGCTTGGAAGAGATCTTCTCTCTAGTAGAGGTTGAAGAAGAACTTATCTCCTATTAATGTTGATGTTGAAGCTTGGAGGAGATCAACGTAGATGTTGAAGCTCAGAGGAGATGTTATCTCTAGCCGAGGTTGAAGGAGATCTTATCTCCTGTTGATGTTAAAGCTTAGGAGAGATCTTATCTCCAGCCGAGGTTGAATAAGATCTTATCTCCTATTGACGTAGACATTGAAGCTCGAGGGAGATCTTATCTCCAGCTGAGGTTGAAGGAGATCTTATCTCCTGTTGACATAGAAGCTCGAAGGAGATCTTATCTCCAGTCGAGGTTGAAAGGAGATCTTATCTCCTATTGACGTAGATGTTGAAAGCTTGGAGGAGATCTTATCTTTAGCCAAGGTTAAAGGAGATCTTATCTCCTGTTGAAGTAGACGTTGAAGCTCGAAAGAGATCTTATCTCCAGTCGAGATTGAAGGAGATCTTATCTCCTATTGATGTAGAAGCTTGGGGGAGATCTTATCTCCAACTGAGGTTGAAGGAGATCTTATCTCCTATTGATGTAGACGTTGAAGCTCGAGAGAGATCTTATCTTCAATCGAGGTTGTAGATGTTGAAGCTCAGGGGAGGTCTTATCTTCAGCCAAGGTTGAAGAAGATCTTATCTCCTATTGACGTAGAAGCTCCGAGGATATTTTATCTCCAGCCAAGGTTGAAGGAGATCTTATCTTCTATTAACGTAGATGTTGAAGCTCAGGAAAGATCTTATCTTCAACCGAGGTTGAAGGAGATCTTATCTCCTATTGACGTAGATGTTGAAGCTTAGGAGAGAACTTATCGTCAACCGAGGTTGAAGTAGATCTTATCTTCTGTTGATGTAGAAGTTTGAGGAAGATCTTATCTCCATCCAAGGTTGAAAGACTTTGACTTGCTCATGTTGGAACGAGGTTCTCCTCCTATTCCTAACATGACCACTATTGATTGCTTCTTTTCTGTCATCACATAGTTTTTGCACCAAGAAATAACAATATTAAAATAGAGGAGTTTTATTGAAGAAAAATTACTAGTACTATATCCTCAGATTTTCTAAATTTCAAGGTCGTAGGAGCGTTCTTCCTCCGAGCTCCTTCGGGCGATAAGTTTCAGGCCGGACGACCTCCTTAATTTCATAAGGGCCTTTCCAATTCAGGGCAAGCTTCTCCTAGCTCTGAGGTTGAGAGATGGTGGCTCATCAGAGTACTAAGCCCCCCAGAGATAGTATTGATGATGCCAAGAGGCGGCCGATCTTCTTGTTGTTCCTTCCTCATTGATGGTTTTAGTTGCGGCAGTGCCCTTGGCTGATCTACTCTAGCTTCAAGCTGGCATCTGAGGAATCGACCTAGCCAGCCTCTCCGATAAGCTCCTCGATTTCGTCTTGGAGCTTAATGCATTCTTCAGTGTTGTGGTTGTGATCACGATGGTAGAGATAGTACTTGCTTCGATTGTGCTTATTTGGGAGAGATCGTAATTCTTCTGATCTCGGTAGCTGATTCTTGATTTCCATCAGAACTTAAGCTTTAGAACCATTAAGAGGGGCGTAGTTATGAAACCTTTCAAGGGGAGAACTTCTTCGCATCCTTCTATCGAGGCTTCTTTGATGACAAGCTCGAGGGGAAGTTCAGCCTCGCTTGTGCTCGAGGGGGGTCGGTGAGCGTGGCCGAACTTCATTCGGCCCTCCATCAGTGATGGATCTAGGCCGCTCTCTTGCGGCTTCCTCATCCTTCAACTTGAAGGCTTCTTCTACTTGGGCATATCCTTTAGCCCGAGCTAGCAGATCAGCAAAGTCTCTGGGGTACTTCTTCTCTAGGGAGAATAATAAATCATTCTTCTGAAGGCCGCCCTTGAGTGCGGCCATCACAACCGACTGGTCTAGGTTGTGAACCTCCAATGCCGTAGCATTAAATTAGATGACATAAGCCTGGATGGGTTCCCCCTTCGTCTGCTTGATATTTATCTAAGAATCCAAACCTCGGTGCAGACGTCGACTGCTGATGAAGTAAGCCATAAACTGATGGCTCATCTGGTCAAAAGAAAAGATCGTACCTGGCTTCAACATTGAGTATCAGTTTTTTGCTGCTCCCTTTAAGGTAAATGGGAAAGCTCAATAAAATATGGTGTTTGGTGCGCCATGGAGCAGCATCATGGTCTGGAAGGCCTCCAAGTGATCGACCGGATCAAAGGTTTCATCATAGCTTTTGAGTTGGAAAAGCTTGAAGTTCAACAGGATGGACTCTTACATAATTCAAGGAGAGAAAGATGGATCGGTGCAGACATCGTCATGGGGAGCTAGGGCGATATGGTGGAGTTCTTCAATCTATCGATCCATCTTTCATAGTTTTTGATGGAGGACATCATCTTGATTGCAGATCTTGGATGGCTTTCGACTATAGATGAAGAAGGTCTCTTTTGAAGGAGAATCATGATCCGAATATGGATCCTATGCTTTCTATTTCTCCTTCCCAGGGATGATGGGTATGCTAGCTTAAGTGCTCCTCCTTAAGATTTGTTTCTGACATCTCGATGGTGGGTTTCCTAACGGAACCACCATCGGAGGTTGCCGTATGGCCTACACCATTTTGATGAGGTCCTGAACCTACTGCATCAGCAGGTTAAACTACTCCAAATCTACCATGATCGTCGATGGAGGTGGGGGTTGGAGCACCGATGATGGAGCAGGAATAGATGGATCTAGCTTAGATCTGATGGTAGAAGTGGTAGATCTTCGGATAGTCGCCTTCTTTGGAGGTATTTTTTGGGATTGAGGAAGAGATTGGAGATGAATCTTGAAGAAGAAGGTCGGCAAGGTCAATTGAGCGCTCCTTTAAGAATAAGGGTACCATAAAAATAGAGGTCCCTTCCTCCAGCACTAGTTCTATTAGTGCAGAATCTGATTAATGCCAGATCGAGCTAGAGTCGAGGAAGATGGGGTCATCATTGATAACCTATAAAACAAAGTTCCATCCAAAGTTGATGGTGGTGGCTCTAGCAGGACCCTCCGACGATCAAGTCAGCTCTTCTGGCCAATAGAAATGGAGTGCTCAGGAAAGAGTTTGGTAGAGTTTTGGGAAGGAGAAGAGAGCTTAAAAAAAATGTATATGGAGGATCCCTTTTTATAGACAGAGTTTGATTGATGGTGACGGCCATACCGTTCGATAGTGGGCCGCTCGGGGCCGCATAGGGTTCGGTACGAAGTAGAAGGTGTCATTAGACTGATAGTGACAGCTATAACCATCCGATAGTGGGCCACTCGGGACCGCATGGAGTTTGCTAGGGAGAGAGGGGCATCGTCTGACTGACAGTGACCATTCATCGAGATTTAATAGCCATAGTTTGGAGGAAGCATAGTTTGAAGGAAGCAGATGTTGGTTGGTGAAAAGCTTCAACATATATCAATTTTAGAGGAGTTCGGACTCCTGAAGTGAATACGTTTGGAGGAAATCATCTGAAAGGAATGCTAGCTAAAATCTGGAAGCAATCCCCTGGAGGAATCCAACTGAAGGAGAGATTTGAAAGGAGTTTGGCTCCTGAAAAAATCTAGCTGAAGGAGGAGTTTGGAAGGAGTTCGATTTTCATAGGCATCCATTTAAAGGAGAGATCTGAAAGGAGTTTAGCTCCTATAGACATACAACTGAGGAAAAAATTTGAGAGAAATTCAACTTCCATAGGCATCCATTTGAAGGAGAGATCTGAAAGGAGTTTGGCTCTTGTAGGCACCCGACTGAAGGAGAGATCCGAAAGAAATTTGGCTCCTAAAGGAATCTGACTGAAGGAGGAGTCCAAAAGGAGTTTGGCTCTTGTAGAAATCTGACTATAGGAGAGATTCGAAAGGAGTTTGGCTTCTTTAGATATCCATCTAAAGGAAGAAGTTCGGAAAGAGTTTGGCTCCTATAGGCATCCATCTAAAGGAGAGATCTGGAAGGAGTTCGGCTCCTGTAGGCATCCGTCTGAAGGAGGAGTTTGAGAGAAGTTCGGCTCCCATAGGCATCTATCTGAAAGAGAGATCTGGAAGGAGTTTGGCTCCTGGAGGAATCCAACTGAAGGAGGAGTCCGAAAGGAGTTTGGCTTTCGAAGGAGTTTGACTGAGGGAGATGTTTTAGAGGAGTTTGGTCGCTGGAGGAGTTTGGCTGGGGCTCGACCGCTGAGGAGTTCAACCAGCTAAAGAAATTTGACTAAGGTTTGGCCGCTGGAGGAGTTCTGCTAGGGTCCGACCATTAGAGGAGAATTCTTGATCGAAGCTCTTCCATGATTACCAGTTGCATTAGGCTAAGCATCAGGCTGGACTTTGGTGAGAGTGGGGTTTATCTCCAATATAGTTAAATCCTAAGCACAGTTCCTCCATTCACTGTTAAATAGTGATAAACTTATGAAACCCAACTTCGATAATAAGTATCGAAAGTTGAATGTTGTTCAGCAGCACGAAGTGGTTCGCGTTAGGGCTTCTATGCCCAGTTTAAACATAACATCTAAGAATAATCTAGATCAGGTAGATTGCTTCCACTGTTAGAAGTAAGGGCATTGGAAGAGGAATTGTCCTCAGTATATTGATTTCCATGACCCCAATAGGCTAAAAAAGAGAGATGAGCAAGTAGTTATTGATCAAGGATGTTATATGATAATACCTTATAATTTCTCTATTTGTGATACTTCTACTTGGGTATTAGATTCTGAAAGTTCATTCCATATTTGCAATATGTTAAAAGGACTTCAAATTAGTAGAAGATTTAAAAATAAGGAACAATTTCTGAATGTTGGAGATGGAAGGTCTGTTCTAGTTCTAGTTATGGAAATAGTTCAACTTATTCTCAATACTAATATCTTTTTTTTAAATGAATATCAATATTGTCCTTTCTTTTTGGTGAATATAATATCTGCTAGCCTTTTGGCAAAAGATGGTTATCATTTATGTATAAAAGAAGATTATTATGATATTACTATAAATGATATTATAATAATGCAAAGATAATAAAAAAAGAATATTCATATTTTATCGCAGCCTATGAGTGTAATGTATACTTCTAGAAAATATCCTAGATTAGATAATGTCTCTGATATCTACCATGGCACTATAGGCTAGGTCACGTAGATAAGAATAGGATAAATAGGTTGACCCAAGAGAAAATCCTCGAAGTCAGTGATTATGAATCACTTCCAACCTATGAATCTTGCCTTCTTGGTAAAATGACTGAGTTGCCTTTACTGGAAAAGGTGAAAGAGCTACTAAGCTCTTAGGTCTAGTACATACTGATGTATGTGGACCAATGAGCATAGGTGCCAGAGAAGGATACTTCTACTTTATTACTTTCACAGATGATCTATCCAGGTATAGATATGTTTATCTAACGAAACATAAGTCAGATCCATTTGAAATATTTAAGAGATTTTGCAATGAAGTAGAAAAAAAACTAGAAAGAGTATTAAAATTCTTTGATCGGATCGAGGAGGTGAATATCTATCCAATGAGTTCTTGACATATCTAGGAGAGAATGGGATTCTCTCATAGTGGACTCCTCCAGGAACACCGCAGTATAATAATGTATTGAAAAGGAGAAATCAAACCTTATTAGACATGGTTTGATACATGATGGGATTTTCTAGTCTGCCTATTTTATTTTGGGATTATGCTCTTGAGACTACATGTTATATATTGAATAATATATCAAGTAAATCTATCGCAAAGACTCTATTTGAGATATGGACTGGGCATAGGCCTACACTCTCTCACCTATAGGTTTGGGATTGTCTGGCCTATGTCAAATATTTGCATACAGATAAGCTTGGACCCCGGTCTAATAAGTGCATGTTTAGAGGGTATCCCAAAGAAAGTAAGGGTTACTATTTTGACCATGCTGAAGAACAAAAGGTATTCATCAGTCTTACGGCAATCTTTTTAGAAAAAATATTTTTTATTGAAGAAACTATTGCCTCTAAGGTTGAACTTGATGAAGTTCAATCGGTAGAAAAACTAACACCTGTAGTTAAACCTGAGTCAGATTTGATTAGATCAGATTCGGAGCCTAGTGTTCCTGCACTATTAAGACAATCTGGTAGAGTACCACGTCATTCGAATAGATACTATGATTTCTTGATCCAGGATGGTGATCCCATTGAATTCAATGAAGATGATGAGGATCTGATCACTTATATAGATGCTATGTAGAGACTCAATTCTGAGAAATGACTTGAGGCCATGAAATCCAAAATGGAGTCTATGAAGGTCAACGATGTGTGGATATTGGTTGACCCATTTGAAGGGGTTAAACCCATTGGGTGTAAATGGATCTTCGAAAAGAAAAGAGGTGTAGATGGAAAGATGAAGACCTACCAAGGGATATCGTCAACGTCATGGTATTGACTATGATGAGATGTTCTTTTCTATGACAATGCTCAAATTCATTTGGATAATGCTTGCGATAGTTATCTATCTGGACTATGAGATCTAGTGGATGGATGTGAAGATAGCTTTTCTAAATGGAGAGCTGATCGAAGAGGTGTATATGATACAACCTGAGGGGTTCGCATCCATAGATGAGCCCAAGGTGTGCAAGCTTCAGAGATCCATTTATGGATTGAAGTAGGCATCTCGAAGTTGGAACATGCATTTTGATAAGGTGATCAAAATATATGGCTTCATTAAAAATAGAGAAGAATCCTGAATTTGCAAATGGGCAAATGGTCTGGTAGCGGTATTTCTTGTCTTGTATGTGGATGACATTCTCTTAATTGGAAATGACATCTCCGCATTATAGGAAATAAAAATTTGGTTGTCATCACAAATCTCCATGAAGGACTTGGGTGAAGCATCCTATATCCTAGGGATGAAGATCTATAGGGATAGATCTAAAAGGATGCTTGGATTATCCCTGTCCATGTATGTAGACACTATGCTGAAGAGGTTCTGCATGGAGAATTCCATAAAGGACTATCTCTCAATAAGCCATGAAATTTTTCTCTCTAAAAGAGATTGTCTAACAACTCCTGAAGAGAGAAAGCATATGAGTAGAGTCCCATATGCTTCGGTAGTGGGATCTATCATATATGCCTTGACATGTACGAGACCAGATGTGGTATGCTCCCTAGGAGTAGTGAGTAGATACTAGTCTGACACTAAACAAAATTATAGGGAAGTGGTTAAAACCATCCTTAAGTATTTGAAAAATACTAAGGATCAATGGTTGGTTTATGTTGAGTCAGATCTAAAACTTGTAGGGTTTACAAACTGCAGCTTTCAATCTGACCATGATGACAGCAGAAGCGTGATGGGATATATCTTTACTTTAAATGGTTGAGCCATCTGCTAGAAGAGTTCCAAGCAGCATACTGTGGTAGACTCTATTTGCAAAGTAAAGTATATCACAGCATCAGATGCCATGAAGGAAGCTGTGTGGCTGAGAAAGTTTATCACTGAGCACAGAGTAGCACCCTCCCTAGATGGTCCGATCTTGCTCTACTGCGACTGCACTGGTGTCATAGCTCAGGTGAAGGAATCAAAGGCACACTAGTGGATGAAGTACATCCTATGCTGCTTTCACTTAGTTCGAGAGATCATGGATCGAGGTGACGTCGACCTTCAGAAGATCGATGAAAAGGAGAACCTGGCTGACCCATTCATTAAAGTCCTGGTGATGAAGAAGTTCGACAATCACAAGTCGAAAATGGATATTAGATACTATGTTAAGTGACTTTAGGATAAGTGAAAGTTGTTGAAAAATGTGTCCTAAAGCTAATCGTCAGCCTATTGATGGTTGTGCTACATTATATTTATAATTTATTTATTAATAAATAAAATATATTTTTGATATTTATCATCATAAAGTATTCATCTTCTAATGAACTTCATTATTGTCATGAAGTTCTTAGGACTATTTAGCTTCGATAAAGAGAGGATTTATCGATTAATCCTTAAATCTATTCATGACCAAATGATAGACTATTAATTAGGATGATAGTATCTATCGAGAATAGATCGCTATATGTCATATAGGTTGATTGTCCTCTTAACCAAGGAGTGTGGAGACACTAGTATTGGAGGAACCAGATCTAGGAATTTATAGGTAGATCTTGAAAACTTTTTCAAAATCTTATAACGAAAGACTTAAAAAAATTAAATATTTATTTAAATAAATATGTAAATACTTAGATCTCAAATCTATTACATGATCAAGGCATGATATTAAATCAAAAATTAAAATTAAATACGAAAGTAAAAGGTTGATCAAATCAACCTAGATCTACACTACATCAAATGCTGGTATGAAATTAATAGATCAGATCTATTATCTGAGTAAGTTAGATATTCTAACTTACTGATCTAGGCTTGAGGATGAAGTCACAAGCCACACATGCATCCGATCTCTAGGAGTCGTCCACATGAGCCTACAATGTGTGATCTGAAGTCCGATGTAGAAAATCAACACAGCATGCTAGTATTGTGCCGATCCTTCTTTGACGGTCGATCCGATGCTCCCTTCTTCAAAATTTGGACTCTTCAAAATATGAGAAGGAAGATGAGAGTTTACTGATCTGAGACTCTCTCAGAAAAAACTCAAAAAAAGGAGGAGAGATTAAAAAAATAAAACAGCCCTAAAAGAAGTCCCTCTTCTTCTTCTCTTTTCTCTCACCTAGACATCTAGTTTAGTAACTATGAAACCCCCACGCCCAAGGACCCTCTTCCTCTGAATTTTGCACACCCTAAACCTCTCCCAAAGCTCTATATTTTTAAAAAAAAATAGAATAAAATTCATTCAATAAATAAAAAAAAAAGAAGAGTCCAAGTTAGATCAAAATTCTAGACTAGGAATATCCAAACATAGGAAGTTATTGGGGCGCCCAACTCTTGGGTGCCTCCTCGATAATTATTGGCATGGACCAGCAAGGGAGGGTGCAAAGAAAAGAAGATTTCTTTTATGGAATAAGAGAAGAATTAATTAAAAGAGGGGGCGGCACTCAAGAGAAGGTGTTTTGGTCAACAAGGATTTTATCTCATAGAATCCTAAGCAAAACTAACTCCTCTTTTGAATTGGTCTTCCAATAAATTGTCTTATGAGAAAAAGAGGAGAGAAAGAGGGTGTGAAAAGCCATAGGAGTGGAGAATTTTCATGTAAAAAATAAAACAAAAAGGGCATGGGGTGTGAGGATTAAGTGGCACAAGTGATAGCGAGTCCTAGTCACACTAGGACTCCTATTTTGACTTGGTCGAATAAGATCTTTTAACCAAATAAAATTAAGATTAAACCAACCCAATTGAATAAGGCCCTAACTCATTTAAAGACTTAATTAAATTATATTAAATCAAATTTAATTTTAATCTATTTTTAAATTAAATTAAAAAATTGGGTTAATCCAAGTCCTAGTTAGACTAGGACTAGTTCTTCCTTGCACTTAGCTTATCCAATAAACCAATTAGACTTGATCCAATCAAGCCCAAACCAAGTCTAATTAAATCATATTTTATTAGACTTAATCTCAACCTATTGGCTTAATCTAATTAAGTCAATTAGCAATCCAATTGCTAATCGATCCTCCTGCAACACTTGCACTAGGTTAAATACCAATCGTATTGATTGTTTAACCCTAGAACGATTCTTAATCATTGATGAACCATCCAATTAGATCGTAAGCTCTAATTATGTGGCCTCATAGGTTTGAACCTAAATCAATAGTATAGAAATAAATTTTTGTACCAATCGAAGTGACTATCTAACAATGATATCCGACGATTGGATAGGTCGAAGGTGTAGAACACCATCCTTAGAACCCATGTGGATATAGTTTCCATATAATTCATCCCCTTGACCATAATGCTCGTAGGATACCTCAGAGTTCAACTATCAACTCTGATTAGTTATCCACGTTGTATTTCAAAATATCAAATCTATCTGATGGATTATCCTGGCCAAGGTTTTGCTATATTGAAATATAGTACATTCTTTTCCAACTCTTGGAGTGGTCAATTCCATCTTGATCACACTCCGACTTTGCAAGTACTTGACTATGCCCAAGAAGCCTTTCATTACTAAATTAGAAATTCAGTTAGTCTGGTACCAAAGCACAGTGAGTTGCTTGCAAGTCACTAAGATGATCTTAGGTTTAAGAGATACTTATACCTATATCCCATCAGAGACATTCTCGACAGCAGAATACTCTAGAGTTAGTCATGTTTAATGATGATGTACCCATACATCTCATCTATATGCCATACCAGTGTCTCCACACTCCTTGATTAAGAGGACAACCAACCTATATAGCATATAGCAATCTATGCTCGATAGTGTTAGATATATGTGCCATAGAAGCCAGAATTGGCTGACACTTGTAATACACTTCTAGGGGCAAAATTAAAATTTTGACTATAATCAATAAAATGGATTATTTTCTATCACATATGTGTATTTAGTGTCTATGATATATCCTTTGAGTTAATGGTAATAATAATTCATATTTTCAAGAGTTGAAAATTTAAGACATGAATAATCATTATTAACTCATAAAATGCTCCCGACCATAGGATCATCACGAGGATGATGATTGATCCGAAATGTTGGTGCACAATCTCTTCTCTTTAGTAGATGAGTCTTGAGTCTACGGTGTCGAGACATCAGAGCGAGAGTATAGGTACTCGTTAGAGAATGAGGGCACTGAGCGTGACCACCGTGAGTAGTTAATAGAAAGTCTACCTTCTCGTCAATGACTGACTCGATGCTGTAGTGGTGTGTCTGGTTCTTTGACCTAAGGTGCATTGGCAGTTCACCTTGAGGGTGTTATAGTTTGACTACACCATAACTCGATCTCCTAGCCATTCGGAATCCTGAGGTGTATGTTGGCTATAGCATGTTCATTGTACGAACTAGATTGCATCAAGATGGAATCTATCTACCTCGGTGGTAGAGGAGTAGCCCTATGATGATCATGAGAATCAAGTCCAGAAGCCCAAGGCCATGGCAGAGTGAAATAATAGAAAGAGTTCTATTTAGATTTTCACATCGGACATGAATTGAATGATTACATCATATGACAGAAACTAGGGTTTGACGAGTTCACCTTCACCCTAGTTTGATTGGGGCTCAAGATAGAAGAACTTAATCACACAGGTAGCTACACCAAGAGGTTCGCATTCAGCTCTAATGGGTTGCCACCATATACTGCTAGGTGTCACTGGTGGATTTTGGGAACAATTAGAATGATTTAGATGATCGATCATTGTAGCTATTCGAATCAGAAGAGTTCTAATCCATCGAAAGAAGTTTCGATGATGTTGATGATAGAGATCATGACATATCTCATTATCATACAGAACTAAACCTAACTAGATCACACAAACAAGGGTTTGAATTTGGTGATCATCAATTGAACTGATCCAGTTCAATTGATCTAAATGAGATTCAATTAGGTTCAAGAAAATCATGCTAGCACTCGATTGAACCTAACGTTCTTTTTTTACTATCATAAATAGTTGTCATGACTGAGCTAAAGGAGTTTGTGCTCGATCAGAGGCCTTCACTTGGTCTAACTGGAGTCTGTCTAGGTCAGAAAAGGGTTATCTTATTTTGTAAGACAATACCTACCATTTTTTATCACCTACCATTTCTCGTCCTTTGACTTTGGTCAAAAGTTGACCTTTGAGTAGTCAAATGTTGACCATTGACACTTTGACTTCTATCCACGTGTCACGCACCTATTGAAGAGCTGGTGGGGGCTTGTCCCCCTGTTAGAAATTGGCAAGGAGGAGGGCGCATGCCACCAGTCCCTATTGGACAAGGACTCCATCTCCTTTTTAGATTTCGATTAGACTCCTCCTAAGAACCAACTTTGATTGGTCTTAGGCACCATCTAAGGATGGACTCTATTCCCACCAATCAGATTTAGATCTGATTTCACAAAGGGTTGTGATTGATTGGGATGAAGAGGAGTTGGATCACGCATAGTCTATAAATAACACCCTACGCCCAACTCAAAGAATAATGAAGAGAATAATTCTCTATGCCCCAAGGCTGCCTCACTCTTCCTCCTCCATGCCAAGTTCATCTTCTCTCTCTCCTCTCCATGCCCAAAGAAGTTTGGGATCTCAGTTGGTGCAATCTAGGCGATAGAAAGGCGACAGAAAGCTAGAAGGCTGCGTTGCTGCAAAAGGACAACTGCTGATTTTCGAAAGCTATTTTGAAGATCCTCCAAATCAAATTCAGATCTAATTTTTGGAGATGTGATAGAAAAGAAGTAGATCTACAGATCCAGCCCATGTGAATATTGGTAGAGGCCAGGCACTTGCATGGCTAGATCTAGAAACTTTCGCTGCTTATAGGATCACCAAAGGGTAATAGGATTATCCTACATCAAGGTAAATTAAATCTAATTTAATTTATCTATATTTTATTTTAATTATTAAAATAATAAAAATTAGATTTGAAACATCCTAAATCTAATTTGGATGAAAGAAAAAAATTTTAAAATATATCTCTTGATTCGATCAGATTTGAATGAACCTGATCCGAGAAATCAGGATTTTCATTCAACTGGTATCAGAGCCAAGGTTCTAAAGTGTTTAGATCTAATTTTAAATCAAAAATAAATAATTTTAGATGTCACATGAGATGTGATCAGATTCAAAATTAGAAAAATTAAAATTAAATGATTTGGATCTAAGAATAGAAAATATGCATTACTAGTTCTAAAGTAGAATAGTTCTATTGAATAGTCTTGCATGTCTATAATTTAATTTGATTAAATCATATTTTAGATTTATTTATTCACTATTTTTTGATATTATAATTATTATAATAATATCTAAAAAATAGTAAATAAAAATTATTTAATTTTAACATCATATGAGATATGATTGATGCATGTCTAAACTAGTTGTAGAATAGTTCTATATAAGTTATCTAGATTAGAGCTTATTTTGATAAGATCAATTTAAATCTAATTTTTTAGATTATGATGAGATAATTTAGATCTGAAAATATGCATGATTCAAAACATTAGATGTTTGCAAAATATGCCATGATTAGATCTAATCTGTATATGAGATATATGATATAGATCTAAAACTATTTTGTAGTATTACATGTTTCTGATTAAGGCATTTCTCTTAGCCATCCGATCATAAGAATGAAGAAGAGTTTAAAGGCCCTCTTCTCCCATCTGATTGGGTGTTCTTATGACTTGTAGGGGTGCTACGCATTCGTCCTTAATCAGAAATCCAAAACTTACTTTCTGCAAAATCCTAGATCCTGAAATCCTAGGATTTATTGTGCATATTTTATTTATGAACCCTACTTAATTAAGAATTAAGATTATGAAATATTAATTAGATCTAAAATTAAGAATTTCAGATCTAAGACATATTTATAATACTGGATTCGAGCTTAGGTAGCTCAATTAGGTCTAAGCGGTTGATCAAACTGAATCAAAAGTTGGTTAGATGGGATCAACAATGCTTAAATTGACTAGCCTAATAGGATTAAGTCTGGGTCAAGATCGATCACGATCAAGCAAGACCTAATTAGGCTCATAGGTTTGAGTCTGGATTGTAGGCTAACCCAATTAGTTTTGGCTCAACAATTTGGTGTCTAATATCAGTTTGGCAGATATGATCGACTGATTTTTAATTGGGAGCTACACAATCTGAATGCGTTCTTGTACGAGTTAATGGCATATCCCTTCCACCGATCTCACTTACCTGGCCATATCTATTGACTCAGTTCTGATTTGAGGTAGTCAATAATCCGAGCTAACCCATGCCACTAGGTTGGTCATAATTGTTATGACTATGATAAGTCTAGTTTAATAAGACTTGAATCAATTCTCCCTAAGAAAAGATTAGGTCTGAGGTCTTCCACCATTGTAGATGTGCGGGCCCTTTCCAGGGTTGATTGTTCTCGATTGGATACAGTGGCTCAATTGCATTGCGAAGATGCAACCATGTCTATTAGGCATTGGATGCTATAGGCTGGAGGATGAGTTGGACTTAATATTTTGGATACGGTGAGAGACTCAATTAGGAATGCAGTCTGTGCAAACGGTGGGTCTAACTTAACTAAGAAGTGGATCAATATTTTGGATATGGTGAGATTCATGAATTAGAGACCAAGTTTGGATGCACCATGATTAGAGAATCATTGAACAAGAGTTGTTTACTCATTAGCTAACCCATCACCAATAATTGTTAGGTGAGGTGATGAGTCAGTTGGAGAGACCGCACCACCCACTAGAAATTATTAATCATGGAGATTTTTGCATCTCTACAGAGAAAGTGTAGGGATCTGAGAAAATAGTGGAAGATAATTTATTTAAAAATAAAATTCCTAAATAAATTGGTCAAGTCATAATTACAGTATCTAACTAGAATCTTTGACTCTCTACAGAAAAATATCTACGTCCAACCCATTAGCATGTATCTTGGACACACATAGACTGACCGGATCCAATTATAAAGATTGTCTCAGGAATTACAAAATCATTTTGGGTTCTGAGAAGTTAACCCATGTATTGGATCAGGATCCTTCCACCTTACCAGCCCATCCATTCGTTGAACAAAGAGTGTCTCTAAAAAAGTTGATAGACGAAGATAATAAGGCCAGATATTACATGTTGGGCTCGATGTCTGATGAGCTCCAGTGCCAACATGAAGATATTAGGACTGCTCATCAAATGTTGCCTCACCTGCAAGAGATGTTTGGTGAACAGAGTCGCACAGCCAAGTATCAAGTCACGAAACAACTTTTTAAGGCTAAGATGCGTGATGGGCAGTTAGTCCACGATCACTGTCTGATGATGATCAAGGACTTGGAAGATCTTGAGAAGCTCAGTGTGAAGTTAGACTCAGATCTACAGAATGATAATATTCTGTAATCCTTGACTAATGCATATAGGCAATTCATCATGAATTACCACATGCATAAACTTCAAATTTCCTTGGTCGAATTAATGAACATGCCGGTCACCACTGAGTTTTCTATGAAAGGTTCTAAAGGCTCAGTTCTTGCTATGGAATAGACTTCTTCCAAAAGAAAGTCTTTTGGAAAGAAAAAAAAGTCTACGAAAAAGCAGAAGATGGAAGGAGCAAACAAGAAGAAGGCAGAGCTGAAGAAGAAGGCCACTGTCAAAGGAAAGTGTTTCCATTGCAATAGCAATGACCACTGAAAGCGGAACTGCCCTACTTACCTGGCCACCCTGAAGAACAAGAAGGAAGGTCCTTCTGGAGGTATGCTCGTTATTGATTCTAACCTTATGATTTCTTCTGCATCCAGTTGGATGCTTGACTCTGGTTCTAGTGCTCATCTATGCACTTCCATGCAGGGTCTTGAGGATAGCAGGAGGCTGAGGGATGGAGACATGATCCTACGTATCGAAAATGGAGCAAGAGTTGCTGCAGTGGCGGTGGGAACATACCCTCTTTGATTATCATCTGGTTTAGACTTAGTTTTGAAAGACTGTTATTATGTGCCTACAGCTAGTAGGAATTTGATTTCTGCTTTCATGCTTAGCACTAGAAGGCTATGTGATTACCTTCTTTAAGGACCATTGTAACATTCTTTATGAAAGAAATAAAATTGCAAATGGTTTTCTTATTAATGATCTTTATCAGCTACATATTGATGTATTTGTTCTAACTATCGAGCAAAACGTGAATGCCAAATGACCTAGGGATAGTCCAAACAATAGGTATCTATGGTACCTGAGATTAGGTCATATAGCAGAAGATAAGATCAACAAATTGGTGAAAAATGGGCTATTGAGTCCTTTGACTTTCGAGTCATATCCAACTTGTGAATCTTGTCTTCAAGGCAAAATGACTAAACTCCCTTTTGTAGGACATGGGGAAAGGGCCACAGATCTCCTTGTCCTAGTACATACTAATGTGTGCAGCCCATTTGATGTACTGATTAGAGGCAATTTTGTCTACTTCATTACCTTTATCGATGATCTGTCTAGGTATGGGTATGTGTATCTTATAAGACACAAGTCTGAAGCTTTTGAAAAGTTTAAAGAATTCAGACATAAAGTAGAAAAACAAACTAAAAAACCTATTAAGGTTCTTCGATCAGATCAAGGAGGTGAATACCTTAGCTGAGAATTCCTAGACTATCTCAAGGAAAATGGTATAGTCTCTCAATGGACTCCACCAGGAACACCTCAACTCAATGGAATTTCAGAACGGAGAAATCGGACTCTATTGGATATGGTCCGATCCATGATGAGCTTCATAGACCTCCCTGATTTTCTTTGGGGATACATTATTAACTTCAATTTATCTACTAAATAGGGTTCCCTCTAAAATCATTTCTACGACACTGTATGAGATATGGCATGGTAAGAAACCAAATTCGAGTCATCTCAGAATTTGGGATTGTCCGGCTCATGTCAAAAGACAATAAGCGGACAAGTTAGAGTTTAGGTCCTTTAGAGCTCGATTCATAGGATATTCTAAAGAATCATTAGGATACTATTTCTACATTTCAGAAGACCATAATGTGATTGTGAGTCGACATGCCATCTTTCTTGAAATATAGATTCAAGATAGCGGCATTGGAAAGCAGATTAAGCTTGATGAGAAAGTCTCACAAGTACAATGAGCTAAGGACCAATTGGAACCAAATCAGGTTAAGCCAAAAAGGACACTACCTCATCCACCTCGTAGATCGAAACGAGTTTTTCATCCCTCTAAAAGATACTTAGGTATTATTTCAGAGATAGTAGAGAAAATGTTCCTCATAGGTAATGGTACTCATGGTGATGATCCTAAAACCTACAACAAGACGATATCAGATATCGACTCCCAGAAATGGCTAGAGGCAATGCAGCCAAAAATTGACTCGCTGCGCTCAAACCAAGTCTGGACCTTGGTAGATCCACTAGAAGGTATAGTACCTATTGGATGTAAATGGATCTTCAAGAGAAAGATTGGTGCAGATGGAAATGTAGAGACATTCAAGGCTAGACTAGGGACAAAATATTATAGTCAACGCGAAGGTATTGACTATCGATACCTTTTCCCCAGTGGCTATGCTAAAATCCATCCGCACATTGCTTGTCATTGCAGCCTATTTCGATTATGAAATATGGCAAATGGATGTGAAAATGACATTCTTAAATGAATATCTTGAGGAAGATATCTATATGGAACAGCCGCTAGGTTTCACATCCAGTGATACTGATCACAAGATTTGCAAGCTGCAAAGATCCATATATGGACTTAAGCAAGCATCTCGGAGCTGGAACACTCATTTCAATGATGTCATCAAAATTTGGTTTCATCAAAAACGAAGAGGAACCATGTGTCTTCAAAAAGGTTAGTGGGAGCACTGTTGTCTTCCTCGTATTGTACGTGGATGACATCCTTCTTATTGGGAATGATATTCCCATGTTGACGATAGTCAAAATATGGTTGTCCAAGGTATTCACCATGAAAGACCTAGGTGAAGCATCCATTATTCTAGGAATTAAGGTCCATAGGGATAGACCAAATAGGATGCTAGAACTTTCACAGAAGATGTACATAGAGGAAGTACTAAAGAGGTTTAGTATGAAAAACTCTAAGAGGGGATTAATACCCTTCAGACATAGTATTCATCTTTCCAAGAAGATGTGCCCTAGTACACCTGAGGAAATAGAACGCATGAGCAATATCCCTTATGCTTCTGCATAGGGCCTCATGTAGCCATGCTATGTACACAACTAATATAACCCATGCTTGAGTGTCAGAAGCAGATATCAGTCAAATCCAGATGAAAAATACAGATTCTGTGAAATTATCCTTAAGTACTTAAGAAGAACTAAGGATATGTGGTCTTTGGTAATGGAGAACTCCAAGGTCTAGGGATACACAGACTCGGATTTCATGTCCGATGTAGATGATCAAAAGTCGATCTGGGAGTCTGTGTGTGCAATGGTGGTGCTGTCAAACTGATAATTGAGTTTCAAGTAAATATGATATGCAGATTCCACTAATGGAAGTAGAATATATCGCCCATCAGAGGCTACGAAGGAAGCATTCTGGACAAAAGTTGTACAGAAATTGAGTATGCATCAGATGCCATTCTCTGATACTGCGACAAAATTGGGCATAGCCCTTGTAGGAGCCGAGGTCTCACCAGAAATCCAAAGCACATTGGAGCGACTATTCCACCTCATTCCATATTTCTCGAGAAGGGTTACGTCGAGGTCAAGAGAGTCAATTCCATAGAATGTGGAGACCCACTTACAAAGCCGTTGGAACACAGAGATCGAAGCCCACCTTGAGAAGATGGGACTTAGATTTTAGCCAATTGGCTTTGGCAAGTGGAAGATTGTTAGATATATTGCCTAGAAGCCAGAATTGGCTGACACTTGTAATACACTTCCTAGGAGCAATTAATAATTTTGACATAATCAATAAAATGGTTATTTCTATCTACATATGTGTTATTTAGTGTCTGTGATACATCCTTTGAGTTAATGGTAATGATAATTCATATTTTCAAGAGTTGAAAATTTAAGACATGAATAATCATTATTAAACTCATAATGCTCCGACCATAGGATATCATGAGGATGGTGATTGATCTGGAAGATCGGTGTACGATCACTTTCTTAGGATAGATGAGTCTTGAGTCTATGGTGTGGAGACACCGATGCGAGAGTACAAGTACTTGTTGAGAGCAAGGGCACTGAGTATGACCACCTCGAGTAGTTATAAGGGAGTCTATCTTTTCATCGATGACTAGCTCGATGCTGCAGTCATGTGTCTGGTTCCTTGACCTAAGATGCATCAGCAATTCACCTTAAGGATGTTATAGTTTAACTATATCATAACTCGGTCTCCAAAACCTTGAGGTGTGTGTTGGCTATAGTATATTTGCTGTAGGAATTGGATCGCACCAAGATGAGATCCATCAACCTCGGTAGAAGAGTAGTCCTATGACGATCATAAGATCGAGTCCTAAAACCCATGGTCATGGTAGTGTGAATCTAATAGAAAGGAGTTTTTATTAGAGTTATAGATCAGACTCGAATCGAATGATTCATTCATATCATGGGTGTCGGGTTTGATGAGTTCACCTTAACCCTAATCCTATTGGGACTTATGATAGAAGAACCCAATCACACAAGTAGCTACATTGAGAGAATTATATTCGATTTTGATGGGTTGCCACCATATACTGCCAGGTGTCATTGGTGGATTTTGGGATCAATTAAAATTATCTTGATGATCGATAATTCTAATTAGATGAATCGAAAGAGTTTGTGTAAGCACACCAACTGGCATCACCTCTCCCTGATACTAATTGATGTTCTATAACATCGTTCGAATGCCAATCATCCTTAGCATCATAAGCGCTGATACCATACTGTGAAATCCCCTGATCTTTAGCATGGATCTAAAGGAACCTGTGACGTTCTCTATAGGTAGCAAACCATCGATCCTCCATTTGGATCTGTGATGGGGCGCCTCCCTCCTTGGGCTTGAGGGAGATGCCCTCTTCTCTAGGGCTTCTTTAAGAACCCTAGGGAGGCAACTCTAAAGAGAAGAGAAGAACAGAGTTGAGGGAGAAAATGTCTGTATTCCATAGCATTCACAACATTATTAAAATCCTAATACAACCTATATATTTATACATAGCCATTAGGCCCAACCAAAAAACTCCCCGGCTAATCCAATACATGAAAGCACTTACTGAGCCCAAGTCTCACATGCTCTCATCCCTTGGATCTAATCCCAACCCATATATGAATTAGCCCCCTTATGACCTCTCAAACCAGACCTTAAGACCGCTAGAATCATCCTAGACCCTAGCCCAAAATAGACCCTCGCATAACTCTGCCCATGCACTGAGTCAGCTCAGTTTCAGCACTAAACTGGCTACATTCCACTGGATTGGCTCAGTCTGAAACTGAGCTAACCCAGTTCTATATCATGCTAGCAGTCCCAAATGTGTAGCTCTCTATTTTGCCTATGCACTGAGGTTAGCCGATCTAGTTTTGGACTGAGCCGGCTAACCTATAGAAAATCTCCTTTCTATAGTCTTGATTCTTTGGCTTTGGTTTCTTGCTTCACCTTGAATCCCAAATCTCCGAAGCACTAACCAAGTCCCTAGAATCTCTGGAGCCAACCTCCTGACTCCTCCCACGACCTTCCAAGGCTTGGGAGAACCATAAATCCTCACAATCTCCACCTTGGTGCTACCAAGCCTTGGCAAACCCCTCGGCAATGCCCTCGTGCATGATCACACTATCCCTGCACACTCGATAGCACCTATGCAAACATTGCCTCCACCAATCCCCTTCAACTGTTGTGCATCCTTGAGGCCTTTGGAATGACTGCCTCTATTGCTGAAGACCTTGGCTTGTACCTCTGCACCACCCTAGAATTGTAGGATCCCTTCTGCTTAGCAGTTGCATCAATTTTTCTGGACTTCCCTAGAGAACCCGCAACGTTCCTATACTGTCACTTGCTACAAACCCTGATATGGTCTCCTCAAAACTATGCCTATTCTCCTACACATGTCGCTCCACTTAGAACTGTGCATCATTGGTGCTGGTGCTAGGATATCGATCCTCCTGCAACCCTCTACTATGAACTCATATCAAATTTCTCATCAATTATGAAGCCACCTCTCTGGAGCTCCACCTATATTTGAAGTCCATCTAATGCCGTAGAAGTTGACTTTATCATCGAGTCCCTTGAGGCCAACTACTCGATGCTGCACTGTTGAGCCTGCCACTATACCTCAAACACCATCGCTGTCCCTTCGAACTCTCTGCACTCCACGAACCCCTTCGAAGCCATCTCGGATACCTCCGCAACTTGCAGGCACCTCTGAAACCTAAGAGCTCATCCAACTCTTCTGAATCCTATGACTGAATCGTAAAAAATTCCATCCTAGTCATTCTCTTCTGCCCCTACATCAACCATTGCTTCAGTTGCATCTAGAGAACCATTCTCCACCTGAACCGCGTCTCTCCTTGGTGCTTCTACAGAAGAATTCTAATTCATGATACTCCTGGCTATCTGAAACCTAGTGCTTCCTGAGACCCTCTGGCTCTTCCTAAGACCTACACCCGATCTCCCTGAGATATCACTGACACTCTCTACTAAGATATACTCCTCGACTACTGCACCATCGAGCCTCTCTCAGCCCCTATGCCTTCAGGGTAGCACTCCTACAGCACTCCAGCACTCCCTGACTCATCTTTATGCTACTGTATAGCCATTCAGCCCGGATCTGCTGGACCTTCATGGATCATCCATCTCCATCACTCTCAAGGCTCTGTAAATTCATGCTCTAATCAAACCGCTGAATACATCTCTGACTATTTTTTCATCTTTCTGACATCGAAGGACGTATAGTCGATTCTTCAGCCTTCCTTCGACCATTATCCCTTAGAAAACCTCTCTACAACAGCCCTACATTGCCCATCTTTCTAGAGAATCCTGATGCTCTCTGCTGAGACACCTCCCTCGACTGCTGCATCACCGAGCCTCTCTCAACCCTGCATCTCCAAAGAGGTGCTACTGCAGCACTCCAGCACTCCCTACCTATCACATAACCATCATACATCCTGGCCTTTCCACCAAGATCGATCAACAAATCATGCACTAAATCCTTCCATCCTGAGAAAATTTCTTTCCATTAATCCTCTCAACCTCCACCTTCAACTCGCTACTCCCGGTTGGCCAAACCGTAGCATTAACAAAGATAGATTTGAGACATACCATGAAATCCTTGTATAGATTTCTGATGTCATCTTGTACGACTTCTTCTTTCCTTCCATGCACCATCAGGTTCTAATACCAAATGTAAGCGCACCAACTAGCATCACCTTTCCCTGATACCAATTGATGTTCCTTGATATTGGTCGAATGCCAATCATCCTTGGCATCACAAGCTCCGATACTATGTTACGAAAGCTCCTGATTTTTAGTACAGACCTAAAGGAACCTATGACATTCTCCATGGGCAGCAAACCACCGATCCTCCACCTAAATCTATGATGGGGCACCTTCCTCCTTGGGCTTAAGGGAGACACCCCCCTTCTCTAAGGTTTTTTCAAGAACCCTAGGGTGGCAACTCTAGAGAGAAAAGAAGAAGAGAGTTTAGAAAGAAAAGGTCTGTATTCCACAGCATTCACAACATTATTAAAATTCTAATACAACCTATGTATTTATACATAGCCATTAGGCCCGACCAAAAAACTTTCCAGCTAATCCAATACATGAAAGTACTCACCGAGCCCACGTCTCACATGCTCTCATCCCCTGGATCTAATTCCAACTCATACATAAATTAGCCCCCTTAAGACCTCTCAAACCATACCTTAGGACCCCTAGGATCAATCCAGACCTTAGCCTAAAATAGACCATCGCATAACTCTGCTCGCGCACTAAGCTGACTCAATCTTAGCACTGAGTTGGCTAAGTTCCACTAGGTCGGCTCAATCTGAAATCGAACCGACCTAGTTCTGTACCGTACTAGTAGTCCCAAATGCGCAGCTCTTTATTTTACCTATGCATTGAGACTTAGCTAACCCAATTTTGGATTGAGCCAGTGAACCTGCAAAAAATCTTCTTTCTATAGTTTTGATTCTCCAGCTTTGGTTTCTTGCTTCACCTTAAATCTCAGATCTTTGAAGCACCAACCAAACCCCTGAAATCCCCATAGCCAACCCCCTGACTCTTCCTGTGGCCTCCCAAAGCTTGGGAGCACCATAAATCCTCATATTCTGATCCATCAAAAGGTGTTTCAATGATGTCTATGATGGAGATCGTGATATGTCCTATTTGAAGGAACTAGATCAAGTGTTTCAGGATTAGATCTTGAAACTTTTCTAAGATCTGACAGCGAAAGACTAAAATTAATCAAAATTAATTTTAAATATCAAAAAATATCCTAGATCTAGGATCGATTATATGATCATGGTATGTCATTAAATCAAAAATTAAAATATAAAGAAGAAATTAAAACATATTGATCACATCAACATGTATATACACTACATCTAATGCTTGTATGAAAATAATAGATCAGATCTATTACCTATGCAAGTTAGTCATTCTAACTTGCTGATCCAAGCTTAAGAATGAAGTTGCAAGCTATACATGCATCTGACCTCTAGGAGTCATCCATATGAGCCCACGATCATGATCAGAAGTCCTGATGCAGGAAATCAGCATTGTATGCTAGTACTATGCTGATCCTTCTTTGATGGTCGATTAGATATCTTTTTCTCCTAGATTTGAACTCTTTCAAAAAGGAGAAAGAGGAAAGAAGGTTTTAGATGTGAGACACTCTTATAAAACTAAAAGAAAGAGGAAGGAAAGAGTTGGACACAGCAACACTAGAAGAAAATCCTCTTCTTCTTCTCTTTGCTCTCACCTAGACACCTAGTTTGGTGTCTATGGAACCCCAGCACTCAAGGACTCTATCTCTCTAATTTTCACACAACCCAAAGCTCTCTCAATGATCTATAACATATCATAAAATTGGCTTAAAATTCATCCAAAATATATAGGAGAAGAGGAGTCCTTGTCTAGGTCAAAAACTAGACAAGGAAAGACCAAAAAAAGGCAAGTCAAGGGGCGCCCAACTCTTGGGTGCCCTCTCTAAAATTTTTTTACATGGACCCACATGGAAATTTTTCCCAAAACCTTATCTTCTTTGCCAAGAATATCAGAGAAAAAATAGGAAGGAGGGCAAACAAAAGGGAGGAAGAGTTTTGGTTTTTCAAAACACTATCTCATAGGATTTTAAACCAAAACCAATTCCTACTTTGACTTGGTCCACTACCTAACTTTCATATCAGAAAGAGAGGAGAGAAGGGAGTGTGTGAGAAGACCTAGGAGAATAGTATTTGTTGCACAAAATAAGAGAGAAAGAGGGCATGGGGCGTGAGGGGCTAAGTTGGCACAAGGTGGAGTCCTAGTCTTACTAGGATTCCATCTATGACTTGGTCGAAGTGGTTTCTCAAACCAAATTAAATCAAAATTAAGTCAACCAAATTAAATTATGCCCTAATTAAATTAAGAATTTAATAAAATTAGATAAAGTTAAATTTAATTTTGATTTAATTTTTTAATTAAATTAGAAAATTAGATTGATTCGAGTTTTAGTTAAACTAGGACTAGTTCTTCCTTGCACTTGACTTATCCAATAAGCTAATTAGACTTGATCAATCAAGCTCAAACTAAATCTAATTAAATCATATTTAATTAGACTTAATCCAATCCTCTGGCTTAATCAAATTAAGCTAATTAGTAATCTAATTGCTAATCGATCCTCCTGCAATACTTACATTAGGTTAAACATCAATCATATTGATTGTTTAATCCTAAAATGATTCTTAATCATTGATCAACCATCTGATCAGATCATGATCTCTAATGTGTATGACCTCATAGGTCCAAACCTAAGCCAGTAGCATAGCAATAAATTTTTGTACTAATTGAAGTAACTATCTAGTAATGATACCCGATGGCCGGGTAGGTCGACGTGTAGAACAACATCCTTAGAATTCATGTGGATATAGTTTTCATATAATTCATCCCCTTGATCAAAATACTTGTAGGACACCTTAGAGTTCAATTGTCAACTTTGATCAGGTTATCCATATTGTATTTCAAAATATCAAATCCATCTGATGAATTACCCTGGCTAAGGTTTTACTATTTTGAAATACAGTGATACATTCTTCTCCAACTCTTGAAGTGGTCAATTTTATCTTGATCATATTTTGACTTTGCAAGTATTTGACTATGCCTAGAAGTCTTTCATTACTAAATTAAAAATTTAGTTAGTCCAGTACCAAAGCATAGTGAGTTATTTGCAAGTTACTAAGGCGATCTCAGGTCTAAGGGACACTTATACCTATATCCTATCGGAGATATTCTTGACATCAGAATACTTTGAAGTTGGTCACATTCAATGATGATATACCCAAACATCTCACCTATATGCCATACCTATTGGAAATTATGTTCCAAAGCCAATCATCAGTCTATTTACGGTTGAGCTATTTTATAATTATAATTGATTTATTAATTAATAAAAATATTTTGACAACTTCTTCATCATAAGTTTATATCTTCTAATGAACTCCAATATTATGATGAAGTCCTTAGGACTGTTTAGTTTTGATAAAGAGAGGATTTATCGATTAGTCCTTAAATTTGTTCATGACTAAATAATAGGTTGTTAATTAGGACAACAATGTCTATCGAGCATAGGTCACTATATGCTATATAGGTTGGTTGTCCTCTTAACCAAGGTATGTGGAGATATTAGTATGGCATATAGGTGAGATGTATAGGTACATCGTCATTGAACATGACCAACTATAGAGCATTCTGCTGTTGAGAATATCTTTGATGGGATATAGGTATTAGTATCGCTTAGACCTAAGATCACCTCAGTGACTTGCAAGCAACTCACTGTGCTTTGGTACCGGACTAACTAAATTTCTAATTTAGCAATGGAGGACTTCTGGGCACAGTCAAGTACTTGTGAAGATGGAGTGTGATCAAGATATAATTGACCACTCCAAGAGTTGGAGAAGAATGTATCACTGTATTTCAATATAGCAAAACCTTGGTCAGGGTAATCCATCAAATGGATTTGATATTTTGAAATACAATGTGGACAACCTAATCAAAGTTGATAGTTGAACTCTGAGGTGTCCTATGAGCATTGTGGTCAAGGGGATGAATTATATAGAAACTATATCCGCATGGGTTCTAAGGATGGTGTTCTACACCTTCGACCTATCAGACCGTCGGATATCATTGCTAGATGGTCACTTTAATTGGTACAAAAATTTATTTCTATGCTACTAACTTAGGTTCGGACCTATGAGGTCACACACATTAGAGTTTACAATCTGATCGGATGGTTGATCAATGATTAAGAATCATTTTAGGGTTAAACAATCAATACGATTGATGTTTAACCTAGTGCAAGTATTGCAGGAGGATCGATTAGCAATTAGATTGCTAATTATCTTAATTTGATTAAGACAATATGCTGAGATTAAGTTTAATTAAATATGATTTAATTAGATTTAGTTTGGGCTTGATTGGATCAAGTCTAATTGGTTTATTGGATAAGCCAAGTGCAAGGAAGAACTTGTCCTAGTCTAACTAGGACTCGGATTAACCCAATTTTCTAATTTGATTAGAAAATAAATCAAAATTTAATTTAATTTAATTTAATTTAATTAATTTCATAAATAGGATAGGGCCTTATTTAATTGGGTTGGTTCAATCTTGATTTTATTTGATTAAAAGATCTTGTTTGACCAAGTCAAAATAGGAGTCCTAGTGTGACTAGGACTCCCTATCACTTGTGCCACTTAATCTTCACGCCTCATGCCCTTTTTATTTTGTTTCTTACATGAAAATTCTCTACTTCCATGGCTTCTCAAGCTCTCTTTCTCTCTTCCTTTTCTCATAAGGCAATTTGTTGGAAGGCCATGTCAAAAGAGGAGTTAGTTTTGCTTAGGATTCTATGAGATAGAATCCTTGTTGAGCAAAACACGTTCCCTTGAGTGCCGCCCCCTCTTTTAATTAATTCTTCTCTTATTCTATAAAAATAATCTCCTTTTTTGTGTGCCCTCTCTTGCTAGTCCATGCCAATAATTATGGAGGAGGCGCCCAAGAGTTGGGCGCCCCAACAGTTTTTCATGTTTGGATATTCCTAGTCTAGGATTTTGATCTAACTTAGACTCTTCTTTTTCTCTATTTATTGGATGAATTTTATTCTAATTCTTTTATGAAATATAGATCCTTGAGAGAGATTTGGGGTTTGCAAAAATTAGAGAAAGAGGGTCCTTGGGCGTGAAGGTTCCATAGGCTCCAAACTAGATGTCTAAGTGAGAGAAAAGAGAAAAAGAAGAGGATCTTCCTCTAGGGCTATTTTATTTTTTTCAATCTCTCCTCCTTTTTGTGAGTTTTCTTTTTAGAGAGTCTTAGATCAGTAAACTCTCATTTTTTCTCTCATATTTTAGAGAGTCCAAATTTTGAAGAAAGGAGCATCGAATCGATCGTCGAAGAAGGATCAGCACAGTACTAGCATGCTATGCTGATTTCCTGCATCGGACTTTAGATCAGAGATCGTAGGCTCGTGTGGACGACTCCTAGAGGTCAGATACATGTGTGGCTCATGACTTCATACTCAAGCTTGGATCAGCAAGTTAGAACATCTAACTTACTCAGATAATAGATCTGATCTATTAACTTCATACCTGCATTTGATGTAGTGTAGATCTAGGTTGATTTGATCAACCTTTTACTTTCTTATTTGATTTTAATTTTTGATTTAATATCATATCTTAATCATATAATAGATTTAAAATCTAGATATTTATATATTTATTTAAATAAATATTTAATTTATTTAAGTTTTTTGCTGTAAGATCTTGAAAAAGTTTTCAAAATTTGCTTGTAAAATCCTAGATCTGGTTCCTTCAATTGGTATCAGAGCCAGGTTGTTATTACATGAATTTTTATGAATATTTAGATTATTTCTTAGATTAGATCTATTTTATAATCTAATTATTAAATTTAAAATTAAAAAAAATTTAGATCTCATGAACTGCCATAAGGTTGTCTTATTGTAAGGTTTACCCCTTACAGTGAATCGGTTATCCTAGTTCATGATGATCTAACTCTAATCATAAATTTATTAGATTTGATCTAATTTTATTTATAATTTAATAAATTTAAAATAGTTTTAGATCTAAAAATAAAATATTTTAGTTTGCACGGACTGTAATGAGATTGTCCTGCTGTAAGGTTTACCCCTTATAGTGAATAGGTTGTCCTAATACGTGCTGATCTAAAATATTGACTATAAAATTTTAAATTAGATCTAAGAGATTTTATGATCTAATTAAAAATATTTTAATCTAATTTTAATCTTCATAAATATGTTAGATTTGATCTAGAAAGATTTATGATTGATTATTATTGAAACTATTTTAATTACATGAACCTGTTTAGATTAGATCTAAAGTAGATTCATGTTTATGTTACTTGCATATTGATTATGAATCAAACATGCAACTTGATTGATAGAACCGTGTTATAAAAATATTTTACAAACATGAAAATTATTTTCGAAAAGCCAATCCCCAAACCTCAGCCCAAAACTTAATTAAGAATTTAGAAGTTGTTTGATTAGGTTCTAGGATTGTAAATTGAAGATCCTTTGATATGAATCATAACACATTGGGTTAATGGATTAGTGGGGATTAGGTCCATTAATTGGGTTAGACCGAGGATTAGATTAAAGAATAGACTTAATTAGAGATTTGACTAAATCTAATCAATTATTGTCTTAGATTAGGTCAAGAATTCTTTAGATCAATTGCAATAGTTGTAGTTGATCAAGTCAATATCTTTAACAAGACCCAAGATGGACTTGATTCTTAGCTATACGATCTAGCATGAACTATTAGGTTGATCTAATTGAAACTAATTAAGTCAGTTGATGTCTAAGGTAAACCAAACCAGTAGTTTTTAATTAGCAGCTCGCTTACCTGGCCATTTCTGATGGTGTCTAAGGCAAGCCTGGTAGACCCTTCTACTGATTGAACTTACTTGGCCTCTTGGTGAGATTATGTTTTAATCAGATCGCTTAACTATTCGAGCTGACCCATGTCAGCTACGTAAATCAGTTTGACTGATTTAGGTGCTCCTAGACCAGCCTATTAATGATCTTTCTTAAGCTGACTTCGTGGGAGGATCATGACAAGATGGTTAATCTGACCTACTCGCTTCTATAAATTAAATTCTCTAAAATTATTACATCCCTAAAATAAAATATTTATATGATAACTGGATCATAGCCTCCCATTAAAATGGATGATAATGAGTCCATCAGTTGGATAATCATTAGAGGCCCAAAGGCCTGGTGCTTATCGATTGATGAAATTATCATTCATTATACGATCTCTTGGATACATCTTTCTAAATGGTGGTCAGGTGGGCCAACCAAAGTTGGGCCCGATCATTCATTAGTTGGATGGGCCAAGTATGGGCTTGTTAATGGTTGGACCTAACTGGATCCTTTTATGAGAAGGCCAAAGCTAACTGATCAGGGCTTGAGGCAAAATTTAATTATTAAAAATTATTTAGAGAAATAATTGGTTATGAATCTATCCTTAGATGTACATGGGTGGGCTAACCAAAGTTGGACTCGTATACAGTCTATCTAAATTTTAGTACCTACTAAAAAATTAGGATAATTCCTCGAATTGGAGGTAGAGGCTATCAATTTGAATAAAATACTGGAAGAAACCTTTTGATTAAAGTCCAAATCTTTAGGTTTAATAAATCAATTACTAATTAAATTTTGATTTTTCTTTGTGCTGACATAGCCACTTCCCTATTGCTCCGATCATTATTGGACAATGATAAGTTAGTGGGATCCAACTTCGATAGCTGATATCGAAAGTTGAAGATTGTTCTAGACCATGAATGGATTCTATATGTGTTGATGGATCCTGCACCTGAGAAGCTAGCTGCCAATGTACGTGGAACAATTAGAGGCACTTATCAGAAGTGGCTCAGTGATCGAACCATGGTGTGCTGCATTATGCTAGCTGCGATGAGCGACGAGTTCAGTCACAGTGAGATAGCTCTACCAATTGAAATGCTCTAAGTGTTGGAGGACTCTTTTGGTACATTCGATGACGTTAAGAGGCACAAGACTAGTTGCACCATCTTTAATGCTAGAATATGGGATGGAGCCTCTATCACTAATTATGTACTATATATGATCGAGCTGATAGAGTGCTTGAGCAAACTCGACCTTTTCTTGCATTAACAACTTGAAAAAGATGCAATACTAAACTCGCTGCTAATGTCCTATCTTTCTTTCCTTACTCATTACAGAATGATCACCAACTCCATAAAGAGTCGATGAACTTAGTGGGAGGTTCATCTTTTGATTCTCGATCCTTTAAAACTTGGAAAATATGCAATACTAAACTCGCTGAACTTTGAGAAGGATCACCAGCTCCATAAAGAGTCGATGAACTTAGTGGGAGGTTCATCTTCTGATTCTCAATCCTTTAGAAAAGGAAAGAAGAACAAGAAGAAGAAAATAAAGAAGGTGCAAGTTTAGGCTGGGACATCAGTGCAGGGCCAGACTAGAAAGATCAAGCTCGATAAGAGTCAAGCTGAATGCTTCTTTTGCAAGAAGTAGGGCACTGAAAGAGGAACTATCCTTAGTACATTGCCTCCCTGAATTCGAACAGGCAGAGAAAGAAACAAGCTGTTGCTGGATAAGGTATTTATATGATAATTTCTTATAATTTTTTTATTTATGATATTACTGACTGGGTATTGGATACCGATAGCCCTTACCATATTTGTAATTTGTTGCAGGAATTGCAGGTCAGTAGAAGATTCGAGCAAGGTGAGATATTTCTAAATGTTGGGGATGGAAGACTAGTTCCAGTTCTAGCTTTAGGAATTTTGAAACTTATATTTGAATCTCATATCGTTGTTCTTAATGATTGTCATTTTTGTCCTAGTTTCTTTTTAAATATCATTTCTGCAGGCCTTTTGGCCATGAACAATTATAAAATTTCAATAAAGAAATGAGTCTGTAATGTTATTATGAATGCTGTTACTGCTTTCTATGGATAATTGAATAATGGTGTATATATATTATCACAACCTATTAATGTAGTCTATTCTACTAGCAAGCACCCTAGATTACATAGTGTATCAGATATCTACTTATGGCACTGTAGGCTAGGTCATATAAATAAGAATAGGATAAACAAGTTGACTTAAGAGAGAATCCTCGAAGACAATGATTGTGAATCACCTCCAACCTGTGAGTCCTATCTTCTTGGTAAAATGACCAAGTCATCTTTTACTAAAAATGGTGAGAGAGCTAATAAGCTCTTAGGTCTAGTACATACTGATATATGTGGACCAATGAGCGCTAGTTCCAGAGGTGGATATGTCTACTTCATCACTTTCATAGATGATCTATCCAGATATGGATATATCTATCTGATGAAATATAAGTCAGATTCTTTTGAAATGTTTAAACGATTTCAAAGTAAAGTAGAAAAATAAACTAAAAAGAGTATTAAAACTCTTCGGTCTGACTAAGGAGGAGAATGCCTTTCTAGTGAGTTTCTCACATATTTAAGAGAAAATGGAATTCTCTCCCAATGGACTCCTCCTGGAACACCACAGCATAATGGTGTATCTGAAAGGAGAAATCAAACTTTGTTAGACATGGTCTGATCCATGATGGGATTTGCCAGCTTGTCGATATCCTTCTTGGGATATACACTTGAATCGACTTGTTATCTATTAAATAGGATTCCAAGTAAGTCTGTAGTTAAAACCCCATATGAGATATGGATAGGGCGTAAACCAGCACTTTCAGACCTTAGGGTTTGGGGGTACCCGACTTATGTCAAATGGTTAGTTACAAACAAATTTGGACTTAGGTCTGATAAGTGTACATTCATAGGGTACCCAAAAGAGACCAAAGGATACTATTTCTACCATGCTGATGAACAAAAGGTGATCGTCAACCTTAGGACAATCCTTTTGGAAAAGAAGTTTCTTGGTGAAGGAACTGTTGCCTCTAAAGTTGAATTTGTTGAAGTTCAACAAGTAAAAAGTCTAACACAGAATGTTGAACCTATGTCGGATTTGATCAGATTGGATCCAAAGCCTAGTAAACCCGCACCATTAATGAGATTTGATAGAGTACCATGCCATCTGGATAGATACTATGGATTCTTGGTCCCGGATGGTGATCCTATCAAACTTGATGAGAACGATTAGGACCCGATCACTTATATGAATGCGATGCAGAGATCCGACTCTGAGAAATAGCTAGAAGCCATGAGATCCAAAATAGATTTCATGAAGGTCAATGATGTATGGACATTAGTTGACCCACCTAAAGGGGTTAAATCCATTGGGTGTAAATGGATCTTCAAAAGAAGGAGGGGCGCAGACAGAAAGGTGGAGACCTATAAAGCTCATCTCGTTGCCATGGGATATCATCAATGTTATAATATTGACTATGATGAGATATTCTCTCCTATGACAATGCTCAAGTCCATTCGGATCATGCTTGCCATTACTACCCATCTGGACTATGAGATCTGATAGATGGATGTGAAGATAGCTTTTCTAAATGGAGAGCTGACCGAAGAGATGTATATGATACAACCTGAAGGATTCACATCCACAGATGAGTCCAAGGTGTGCAAGTTTCAGAGATCCATTTATGGATTGAAGCAAGCATCTTGGAGTTGGAACATGCGTTTTGATAAAGTGATCAAAATGTATGGCATCATTAAGAACGGAGAAGAATCCTACATTTACAAATAGATAAATGGTCTAACAATGGTATTCCTTATTTTGTATGTGGATGACATTCTCTTAATTGGGAATGATATCCCCGCACTACAAGAAATAAAAGTCTGATTGTCATCATAATTCTCCATGAAGGACTTAGGTTAAGCATCCTATATCCTAGGGATGAAGATCTATAGAGATAGATCAAAATGGATGCTTGGTATATCTCAGTCCATGTACATAGAAACTATGCTGAAGTGGTTCAGCATGAAAAATTTCAAAAAGGGCTATCTTCTGATAGGCCAAGAAATTTTTTTCTCTAAGAAGGATTGTCCAACAACTCCTGAAGAGAGAGAGCGTATGAGTAGAATCCCATATGCTTTAATTGTGGGGTCTATTATGTATGCAATGATATGCACGAGATCAAACATAGTATACTCACTAGGAGTGGTGAGTAGATACCAGTCTGACCCTGGGAAAAATCACTGAAAGGTGGTTAAAACCATTCTTAAGTATTTGAGAAATACTAAAGACCAATGGTTGGTTTATGATGATTCAGATCTGAAGCTTGTGGGGTTTACGGACTCCAACTTTTAATCTGACCATGATAATAGTAAAAATGTGTTGGGATATATCTTTACTCTAAATGATGGAGCCATCTACTGAAAAAATTCTAAGCAACATACAGTGGTTGACTCTGTTTGCAAAGTAGAGTATATGGCAGCATCAGATACAGCAAATAAAGCTATGTGGCTGAGAAAGTTCATCATCGAGCTCGGAGTAGCACCCACCATTGATGGTCCAGTCCTGCTCTACTACGATAGCACTGGTGCCATAGCTTAAGCAAAGAAACCGAAGGCACACCAATGGACAAAGCACATTCTATGCCACTTTTATTTGGTTTGTGAAATCATGGATCATCATGACGTCAACCTTCAGAAGATCGATGGAAAGGAGAACCTAGCCAACCCCTTCACTAAAGCCCTAGCATTCAAGAAGTTCGACAACCATAAGTCGAAGATGGATATTAAATACTATGTCGAGTGGCTTTAGGACAAGTGAGAGTTGTTGAGAATTATATCCCAAAGTCAATCATCAATCTAATGATGATTGAGCTATTTTCTAACTATAATTAATTTATTAATTAATAAAAATATTTTGGCATCTTTTTCATCACAAGTTTATATCTTCTAATGAACTTCATTATTATGATGAAGTCCTTAGAACTGTTTAGTTTCGATAAAGAGAGGATCTATAGATTAGTCCTTAAATTTGTTCACGATCAAATGATAGGCTGTTTATTAGGACAACAACATCTATCTGAAGGAAAATCCTGATTTTTCAGACCAGGTTCATTCAGATCTGATCGGATCAAGAGATATATTTTAAAATTTTTCTCTTTGATCCAAATTAGATCTGAAATATTTTAGATCTAATTTTTATTATTTTAATAATTAAAATAAAATATAGATAAATTAAATCAGATTTAATTTATCTTGATGTAGGGTAATCCTATTATTCATTGATGATCTTGTAAGCAGCGGAAGGTTCAGGATCTAGCCACGCAAGTGCCTGGCCTCTACCGATATCCACTCAGGCTGGATTTGGAGATCCTCTTCTTTTCTATCACGTCTCCAAAAATCAGATCTGAATCTGATTTGGAGGATCTTCAAAACTAGCTTTTCGAAGATCAATGCAGTTGTCCTTTTGCAGCAGCGCAGCCTTCTTAGCTTTCTGATCGCCTTTCTCTGATCTAGATTCGCACCAACCTGAAGATCCAAAACTTCTTTGGGCATGGAGAGGAGAGGAAGAAGATGAAGTTGGCATGGAGGAGGAAGAGAGAGGCAGCCTTGGGGCATAGAGAATTATTCTCTTCATTATTCTTTGAGTTGGGCGTAGGGTCTTATTTATAGACTAATGTGTGATCCAACTCCTCTTCTTCCCAACCAATCACAACCCTTTGTGAAATCAGATCTAAATCTGATTGGTGGGAATAGAGTCCCTTGGATTCCTCCTTAGATGGTGCCTAAGACCAGTCAAAGTTGGATTCTTAGGAGAACTCTAATTGGAATCCAAAAAAAGGAGATGGAGTCCCTATCCAACAAGGACTCCTAGGCGCCTCCAAACTTGGGCGCCACGCGTGCGCCCCTCCTTGCCAGGTTCTGGCAGGGGGACAGGCCCCACCAGCTCTCCAATAGGTGCATGACATGTGGATGAAGTCAAGTCAAAGTCAAAGGTCAATGGTCAACATTTGACCAGTCAAAGGTCAGACTTTTGACCAAAGTCAAAGGACAAGAAATGGCAGGTGACCAAAAATGGCAGGTAATGTCTTACAAAATAAGACAACCTTTTCTGACTTGGACAACCTCCAGTCAGACCATAGTGAAGGCCTCTGATTGAGCACAAACTCCTTTGGCTCAGTCAGGACAACTTATTTATGATAGTAAAAGAAGAACGTTAGGTTCAATCGAGTGCTAGCACGATTTTCTTGAACCTAATTGAATCTCATTCAGATCAATTGAACTAGATTAGTTCAATTGATGATCACCAGATTCAAACCCTTGTTTGTGTGACCCAGTTAGGTTCAGTTCTGTATGGTAATGGGATATGTCATGATCTCTATCATCGACATCATCGAAACTCCTTTCGATGGATCAGAACTCTTCTGATTCGAACAGCTAGAATGATCGATCATCTAAATCATTCTAATTGCTCCCAAAATCCACCAGTGACACCTAGCAGTATATGGTGGCAACCCATCAGAGCTGAATGCGAACCTCTTGGTGCAGCTACCTGTGTGATTAAGTTCTTCTATCTTGAGCCCCGATCAGATTAGGGTTAAGGTGAACTCGTCAAACCCTAGTCTCTGTCATATGATGTAATCATTCGATTCAAGTCCGATGTGAAAATCTAAATAGAAACTCTTTCTATTATTTCACTCTACCATGGCCATGGGCTTCTGGACTTGATTCTCATGATCATCATAGGGCTGCTCCTCTACCACCGAGGTAGATAGATTCCATCTTGATGCAATCCAGTTCCTACAATGAACATGCTATAGCCAACATACACCTCAGGATTCCATATGGCTAGGAGATCGAGTAATGGTGTAGTCAAACTATAACACCCTCAAGGTGAACTGCCGATGCATCTCAGGTCAAAGAACCAGACACACTACTGCAGCATCGAGTCAGTCATTGACGAGAAGGTAGACTTCCTAATGACTACTCGAGGTGGTCACGCTCAGTGCCCTCATTCTCTAACGAGTACCTGTACTCTCGCTCTGGTGTCTCCACACCATAGACTCAAGACTCATCTACTAAAGAGAAGCGATTGTACACCAACCTTCCGGATCAATCACCATCCTCGTGATGATCCTATGGTCGGGAGCATTTTATGAGTTAATAATGATTATTCATGTCTTAAATTTTCAACTCTTGAAAATATGAATTATCATTACCATTAACTCAAAGGATGTATCACAGACACTAAATACACATATGTGATAGAAAATAACCCATTTTATTGATTATAGTCAAAATTATAATTTTGCCCCTAGAAGTGTATTACAAGTGTCAGCCAATTCTGGCTTCTAGGGCACATATATCTAACAATCTCCCACTTGTCCTAAAGCCAATTGGCTACAAGTCTAAGTCCCATCTTCTCAAGGTGGGCTTCGATCTTCTGCTGGCCCAACGGCTTTGTAAGTGGGTCTGCCACATTATCTGTGGAGTTGACTCTCTTGACCTCGACGTAACCCTTCTCGAGGTAATCGCGGATGAGGTGGTATCGCCGCTCAATGTGCTTGGATTTCTGGTGAGACCTCGGCTCCTTAGCAAGGGCTATGGCGCCATTGTTGTCGCAGTATAGAGGAATGGCATCTGATGGCATTACTCCAATTTCTGCAGCAAACTTCTTGTACCAGAATGCTTCCTTCGCAGCCTCTGATGCAGCGATATATTCTGCTTCCATGGTGGAATCTGCTATCACAGTTTGCTTGGAACTCTTCCAGCTGACAGCACCACCATTGCACACAAACAGACTCCCAGATGTCGACTTTCGATCATCTATATCGGACATGAAATCCGAGTCTGTGTATCCCTGGACTTGGAGTTCTCCATTACCAAAGACCAACATCATATCCTTAGTTCTTCTCAAGTACTTAAGGATACATTTCACAGAAGTCCAGTGTTCTTCACCTGGATTTGACTGATATCTGCTTGTGACACTCACAGCATGGGCTATATCAGGTCGTGTACATAGCATGGCATACATGAGGCTCCCTATTGCAGAAGCATAAGGGATCTTGCTCATGCGTTCTATTTCCTCAGGTGTGCTAGGGCACATCTTCTTGGAAAGATGAATACCATGTCTGAAGGGTATTAATCCCCTCTTAGAGTTTTCCATACTAAACCTCTTTAGTACTTCCTCTATGTACATCTTCTGTGAAAGTCCTAGCATCCTATTCGGTCTATCCCTATAGACCTTAATTCCTAGAATAAAGGATGCTTCACCTAGGTCTTTCATGGAGAATTCCTTGGACAACCATATTTTGACTGATGTCAACATGGGAATATCATTCCCAATAAGGAGGATGTCATCCACGTACAATACGAGGAAGACAACAGCGCTCCCACTGACCTTTTTGAAAACACATGGTTCCTCTTCATTTTTGATGAAACCAAACTTTTTGATCACATCATTGAAATGAGTGTTCCAGCTCCGAGATGCTTGCTTAAGTCCATATATGGACCTTTGCAGCTTGCAAACCTTGTGATCAGTATCACTGGATGTGAAACCTAGCGGCTGTTCCATATAGATATCTTCCTCAAGATATCCATTTAAGAATGCCATTTTCACGTCCATTTGCCATATTTCATAATCGAAATAGGCTGCAATGGCAAGCAATGTGCGGATGGATTTTAGCATAGCCACTGGGGAAAAGGTATCCTGATAGTCAATGCCTTCGCGTTGACTATAACCTTTTGCCACTAGTCTAGCCTTGAATGTCTCCACATTCCCATCTGCACCAATCTTTCTCTTGAAGATCCATTTACACCCAATAGGTACTATACCTTCTGGTGGATCTACCAAGGTCCAGACTTGGTTTGAGTGCATCGAGTCAATTTCTGACTGCATTGCCTCTAGCCATTTCTGGGAGTCGATATCTGATATCGCCTCGTTGTAGGTTTTGGGATCATCACCATGAGCACCATTACCTACGAGGAACATTTTCTCTACTTCCTCTGAAATAATACCTAAGTATCTTTCAGGGGGATGGGAAAACTCTTTCGATCTACGAGGTGGAGGAGGTAGTGTTCTTATTGGCTCAACCTGATTTGGTTCCAATTGGTCCTTAGCTCGTTGTACTTGTGAGACTTTCTCATCAAGCTTAATCTGCTTTCCAATGCCGCTATCTTGAATAAACTATTTTTCAAGAAAGATGGCATGTCGACTCACAATCACATTGTGGTCTTCTGGAATGTAGAAATAGTATCCTAATGACTCTTTAGGATATCCTATGAATCGAGCTCTGAAGGACCTAAACTCTAACTTGTCCGCTTGTTGTCTTTTGACATGAGCCGGACAACCCCAAATTCTGAGATGACTCAGACTTGGTTTCTTACCATGCCATATCTCATACGGTGTGGTAGGAACGATTTTAGAGGGAACCCTATATTCAGTAGATAAATTGAAGTTAACAATGAGTGTCCCCAAAGAAAATCAGGGAGGTCTGTGAAGCTCATCATGGATCTGAACCATATCCAATAGAGTCCGATTTCTCCATTCTGAAAATCCCGTTGAGTTGAGGTGTTCCTGGTGGAGTCCATTGAGAGACTATGCCATTTTCCTTGAGATAGTCTAGGAATTCTCGGCTAAGGTATTCACCTCCTCGATCTGATCGAAGAACCTTAATGGGTTTTTCAGTTTGTTTTTCTACTTCATGTCTGAATTCTTTGAACTTTTCAAAAGCTTCAGACTTGTGTCTCATAAGATACACATACCCATACCTAGACAGATCATCGGATAAAGGTAATGAAGTAGACAAAATTGCCTCTAGCCGGCACATCAAATGGGCCGCACACATCAGTATGTACTAGGGCAAGGAGATCTGTGGCCCTTTCCCCATGTCCAACAAAAGGGAGTTTAGTCATTTTGCCTTGAAGACAAGATTCACAAGTTGGATATGACTCGAAAGTCAATGGACTCAATAGCCCATTTTTCTCCAATTTGTTGATCCTATCTTCTGCTATATGACCTAATCTCAGGTGCCATAGATATCTATCGTTTGGACTATCCCTAGGTCGTTTGGCATTCACGTTTTGCTCGATAGTTAGAATAGGTACATCAATATGTAGCTGATAAAGACCATTAATAAGAGGAAACCATTTGCAATTTTATTTCTTTCATAAAGAATGTTACAATGGTCCTTAAAGAAGGTAATCACATAGCCTTCTTAGTGCTAAGCATGAAACAGAAATCAAATTCCTGCTAGCTGCAGGCACATAATAACAGTCTTTCAAAACTAAGTCTAAACCAGATGGTAATCGAAGAGGGTATGTTCCCACGGCCTACTGCAGCAACTCTTGCTCCATTACCGATGCGTAGGATCATGTCTCCATCCCTCAGCCTCCTGCTATCCTCAAGACCCTGCATGGAAGTGCACAGATGAGCACTAGAACCAGAGTCAAGCACCCAACTGGATGCAGAAGAAATCGTAAGGTTAGACTCAATAACGAGCATACCTCCAGAAGGACCTTCCTTCTTGTTCTTCAGGGTGGCCAGGTAAGTAGGGCAGTTCCGCTTCCAAGTGGCCGTCGCTGTTGCAATGGAAACACTTTCCTTTGACATCGGCCTTCTTCTTCTTCGGCTCTGCCTTCTTCTTCTTTGATCCTTCCACCTTTTGCTTTTTCACAGACTTCTTTTTCTTTCCATAAGACTTTCTTTTGGAAGAAGTCCGTTCCATAGCAAGAACTGAGCCTTTAGAACCTTTCATAGAAAGCTCAGCGGTGACCAGCATATTCATTAATTCGGCCAAGGAAATTTTGAAGTTTATGCATGTGGTAATTCATGATGAATTGCCCATATGCATCAGTCAAGGATTGCAGAATAATATCATTCTGCAGATCCAAGTCTAACTTCACACCGAGCTTCTCAAGCTCTTCCATGTCCTTGATCATTCATCAGACAGTGATCTTGGACTGACTGCCCATCACGCATCTTAGCCTTAAAAAGTCATTTCGTGACTTGATACTTGGCTGCGCGACTCTGTTCACCAAACATCTCCTGCAGGTGAGCCAACATTTGGCGAGCAGTCCCGATATCTTCATGTTGGCGCTGGAGCTCATCAGACATCGAGCCCAACATGTAATATCTGGCCTTATTATCTTCGTCTATCCATTTTTTCAGAGACGCTCTCTGTTCAAGTGGATGGACGGGCTGGTAAGGTGGGAGGGTCCTGGTCCAATACATGGGTTAACTTCTCAGAACCCAAAAAATAATTTTGTAGTTCCTGAGCCAATCTTTATAATTGGGTCCAGTCAGTCTATGTGTGTCCAGGATACGTGCCTAATGGGTTGGACGCAGACATTTTTCTGTAGAGAGTCAAAGATTCTAGTTAGATACTGTAATTTATGACTTGACCAATTTATTTAGGAATTTTATTTTTAAAAATAAATTAGCTCCCACTATTTTCTCGGATCCCTACACTCCCTCTGTAGAGATGCGAAAATCTCCATGATTAATGATTTCTAGTGGGTGGTGCGGTCTCACCAACTGACTCATCACCTCACCTAACAGTTATTGGTGA
>QRFJ01000778.1:264771-285869 GCA_006176705.1 Cocos nucifera
CATGGCACAGCAGGGTCTATATAAAGACCTGTTTGCGCCCAACTTTCAATAGAACTTTTTTTAGCGACACCCCAAGGCTGCCCCTCTCCCTCCTCCATGCCACCTTTTTGATCCTCTCTCTCCTCTCATGCCTAAGGAAGTTGGGCCTTCAGATTAGTGCGATTCAAGCAAGAAAAGGCTGTCGAGAAAGGAAGAAGGCAGCATCGCTATAGAGATGATTGCTGACCTTCGAAAGGAGTTTCAAAAATCCTCCAAATCAGATCCAGATCTAATTTTTGAGATGAGATAAAGAAGGAGAAGATCTCCAGATCCAGCCCAGGTGGATATCGGTAGAGGCTAGGTGCTTGCATGTCTAGATCCAGAACCTCAGGCAATCAGAAAGATCATCAATGGATAATCGGATTACCCATATCAAGATAAAACTAATTTAGATTTAATTTAATTTAATTTTTTTATTTATTAGATCATAAAATTAGATCTAAAAAATGTCAGATCTAATTAGGATCTAAGAGAAAATTTTTGAAATATGCCACTCGATCCAATCAGATCTGAATGAACCTGATCCCAGAAAATTAGGATTTCCCCTTCACCTTGACCCATTAAAATCCTATTTGAATGGGATGCCACCTTTTATCTATATCCATATGGGGTGCATGGCCAAGAGGATATGGGCATGCACCCTCCTGGGGCTCTCTCTCCTTACAAACAAACTAGGGGCACATGCCTAAGAGAAAATTCCAAGGGTGCGTGCCACCTCTTTCTTTCCTGCAAAGATGGGTCAACTTTGACCCTTGTTTTTTCTTATCTTATGGAATTTAAGGCAAAACCTTTTTCAAGTCTCATCTAATAGATTTTAGACAAGTCTTTATCAAGTTAGAATAAGCCTTGATCAGATCAGGACTAGGTCCAATCAGATCAAGAAAAATCCATCTAGAATATCCGAGAGAGGCTTGTCCAAATTTCATCTCATGATTTTAGGATAATTTCTAATCTAGAAAAGACAATTCTTATCTTGTTCCCATCTTATGGGATTTAGGACAAGTGTTGATCAGGTCAGGACAAGGTCTAGTCAGATCAAGATAAATTTCTATAGAGTTTTCGGATGAGCCTGAAGGGAAATCCTGATTTCTCGGTCCAGGTTCGTCCAGATCTGATTAGATCAAGAGATATATTTCAAAATTTTCTCTTGACCTTAATCAGATCTTGATATGTTTCAGATCTGATTCTTATTATTTTAATAAATAAATAAAATAAGATAAATTAAATCTAATTTAATTTACCTAATTTGGGTAATCCTATTACCCTGTAGATGATCCTGATTGCAGCGGAAGGTTCTGGATCTTAGCCACGCAAGCGCCTGGCCTCTACCGGTATCCACTCGGGTTGGATTTGGAGAACCTCTTCTTCTCTATCACACCTCCAAAAATCAGATCTGGATCTGATTTGGAGGATCTTCAAAACTCTTTTGAAGATCTGCAGTCGTCCTTTTGCAGCAGCGCAGCCTTCTTGCTTTTGATCGCCTTTCCTTGATCTGAATCGCACCAAACTAAGTCCAAAACACTTTTGGACGTGGAGAGCAAGGGGAGAAGAGAGTATGGCGTGGAGAAGGAGGGGAGAGGCAGCCTTGGACGTGGGAAATCTCTTTCAATAAGACTTTGACTTCACTTAGGATTAGGGTTGGGCGCAGGGTCTTATTTATAGACCTCTTGTGATCCAACTCCTCTTCCTCTCAACCAATCACAACCCTTTGTGAAATCAGATCTAAATCTGATTGGTTGAAAAAGAGACCCCTGGATTCCTCCTTAGAGGGCGCCTAAGACCAGTCAAACTGGATTCTTAGTAGAACTCTAATTGGAATCCTAAAGGGAGGTGGAGTCCTTGTCCAACAAGGACTCCTAGGCGCCTCCTACTTGGGCTCACGCCACCCTTGGCGTGCGCCCTTCTCCTTGCCAGGTTCTGGCAGGGGGACAAGCCCCCACCAGCTCTCCAATAGGTGCATGACATGTGGTCAAAAGTCAAAGGGTCAATGGTCAACGTTTGACCAGTCAAAGGTAGACTTTTGACCAAAGTCAAAGAACAAGAAATGGCAGGTGACCAAAAATGGCAGGTAATGTCTTACAAATAAGACAACCTATTCTGACTTGGACAACCTCCAGTCAGACCATATGAAGGCCTCTGATTGAGCACAAACTCCTTTGGCTCAGTCAGGACAACTTATTTATGATAGTAAAAGAAGAACGTTAGGTTCAATCGAGTGCTAGCACGATTTCCTTGAACCTAATTGAATCTCATTCAGATCAATTGAACTAGATCAGTTCAATTGATGATCACCAGATTCAAACCCTTGTTTGTGTGACCCAGTTAGGTTCAGTTCTGTATGGTAATGGGATATGTCATGATCTCTATCATAGACATCATCGAAACTCCTTTCGATGGATCAGAACTCTTCTGATTCGAACAGCTAGAATGATCGATCATCTAAATCATTCTAATTGCTCCCAAAATCCACCAGTGACACCTAGCAGTATATGGTGGCAACCCATCAGAGCTGAATGCGAACCTCTTGGTGCAGCTACCTGTGTGATTCAGTTCTTCTATCTTGAGCCCCGATCAGATTAGGGTTAAGGTGAACTCGTCAAACCCTAGTCTCTGTCATATGATGTAATCATTCGATTCGAGTCCAGTGTGAAAATCTAAATAGAAACTCTTTCTATTATTTCACTCTGCCATGGCCATGGGCTTCAGGACTTGATTCTCATGATCATCATAGGGCTACTCCTCTACCACCGAGGTAGATAGATCCATCTTGATGCAATCCAGTTCCTACAATGAACATGTCACAGCCAACATACACCTCAGGGTTCCATATGGCTAGGAGACCGAGTAATGGTGTAGTCAAACTATAACACCCTCAAGGTGAACTGCCGATGCATCTCAGGTCAAAGAACCAGACACACTACTGCAGCATCGAGTCAGTCATTGACGAGAAGGTAGACTCCCTAATGACTACTCGAGGTGGTCACGCTCAGTGCCCTCGTTCTCTAACGAGTACCTGTACTCTCGCTCCGGTGTCTCCACACCGTAGACTCAAGACTCATCTACTAAAGAGAAGCGATCGTACACCAACCTTCCGGATCAATCACCATCCTCGTGATGATCCTATGGTCGGGAGCTGTTTATGAGTTAATAATGATTATTCATGTCTTAAATTTTCAACTCTTGAAAATATGAATTATCATTACCATTAACTCAAAGGATGTATCACAGACACTAAATACACATGTGTGATAGAAAATAACCCATTTCATTAATTATAGTCAAAATTACAATTTTGCCCCTAGAAGTGTATTACAAGTGTCAGCCAATTCTGGCTTCTAGGGCACATATATCTAACAGAGCCTTGTACAAATAGTTTCAAAAATTAGCAGGTCATATCCTATTTCCATCCGATGGATTAGGACAAGCCTAGATCAGGTTAGTACAATACTTTTCTGACTTAGATAAGTTTTAGTTAGACTAGGATAGAGTTTTTGGATGAGCCAAATCCAATTTAGCTTAGTTGAGGCGAAGCAGAAGGACTACAGAAGGAGAATGTTTGGCTCAATCATGTGCTAGCATGATTTTTTTGAATCTAATTGGATCTAATCCGAATCAGTTAAACTAGATTAGCCTAGTTGATGATATCCAGACTCAAATTCTTGTTTGTGTGATCTAATTAGGTTCAGTTCTATATGGTAATGGGACATGTCATAATCTCCATCATCAACATCATCGAAACATCTTTTGATGGATCAAAACTCTTTCGATTCACCTAATTAGAATTGTCGATCATCAACATAATTCTAACTGATCCCAAAATCCACCAATGACACCTAGTATTATATGATGGCAACCTATTAGAATCGAATACAAGCCTCTCGATGAAGCTACTTGTGTGATTGGATTCTTCTATTATCAGTCCCAGTGGGATTAGGGTTAAGGTGAACTCATCAAACCCAACACCCATCATATGAATAAATCATTTGATTCGAGTCTGATATGAAATCCTAATAAAACTTCATTCTATTAGATTCACACTACCATGGCTATGGATTTTAGGACTCAATCTTATGATCATCATAGGACTACTCCTCCTCTACCGAGGTTGATAGATCCTATCTTGGTAAGATCCAATTTCTATAACAAAAATGGCCAATATACACATCAAACTTTTGAATGGCTAGGAGATCAAGTTATGGTGTTGTCAAACTATAACATCCTTAAGATAAACTACCGATGCACCTTAGGTCAAAGAACCAGATGCATAACTGCAGCATCGAGCTAGTCATCGATGAGAAGATTGATAAGTATCATAAATTCATCAATAAAAATATTAATTTATCAAATAATTTATATTAATTTTAAGAATTAATGATTAATTTATATATATTTTAAGAAATTCATATTTTTATTAATTAAAAAATTAATAAAAAAATAATAAAAATTTAAAAATAAAATTTTATAATCTATGGAAAGAGCTTATTTTTTTGATCATAACGAACTAAGTTTCACACAAAACAGAGCTAAAAGAAAGAAGATATAAATTTCTAAAGAAATAAAATAAATAAAAATTAAATAAAAAATAACATGTGGCTCAGTCGGCTTAAGCCGTCGTGCCAAATCAGCCGGCGCGTCCAAATGCGTCAAACCAAGCCGACGAAGCTAGCGCACCAAGCTAGCGATGCAAGCTGACTTAGCCGCAGAAGCCATCAGTTGATCCATGATCCAGGCATGGATCACCAGCTCAACAGAAACTAGCAAATCATGGAGCGACACGTGGTGGACCTAGACCCTTAAAAGATTTACAAAAAATCTATCATGGCTCATAGGGCATTTTGGACTTTTCACTCGATGACAAAGGTGCTGATTCGTTGCGGTGTATGGTGCAGCCAATCCATGCAGTCCATGAGAACAATAATTATGCGATCAGACGGCTGCAGTAGCTTATGATCAAGATCGAACGGTGAAGGTTTAAAATCAAATTTGATTCAAAATCAGCTTCATGTGGATCACCATCCAATAGCAGCGCTCGATCTAGTGGATGATCTGATGGTGGAGGGAGCTCCCAACTATGATTAAGCTCCTAGATTGCGATCTAACAGTCGAAACTCATTCATCAGGCAATAATCGAATGGCTAGAATCTATTTTGACTAAAATTAGGCTAATAAAACTTCATTTATGATGATTTTTGGACCTTTTGATCTAAATTGGATGGCCAAAAAATAGGGAACTCAATAGAATTCAACCAGGACTCCTTTTAATCCAATTTTGACTAAGATTTCTTCATATTTTGACGATCAAAGACTCTTTAGTCCCACATTACCTACAGAAAAATTCTTCAGCCTTCCAACATCTATAAATAAGACTCCAGACCTCTAGAGGTCATAATCTTCAGTCAAGGTGAAGCTTTGGTAAAGGATAAAGCCAGGCTTTGGGTTAATGGCTGCTTCGAGGCAACTGGTATCGAAAGGAAAAGCTAGGCTTCCACACCATCTTTCCACCAATATCGATCCAAGATCAGAGATCAGGCTATTTTATTTTTTTTCTTTTTATTTCATATATTTAAATTCTAAAATTTTAATGCAATATTTATTTTTATGCTCTTTAATTTTATGCTTTTTATTTTTATTATAATTTAATTTTTGCACTTTAATTATTGCTCTTTATTTTACTATAAGTAGATGCTAAGATCTAACTAGTAGATCTTAATACCAAGTTTAGTTTTCTGCATAATTTAATTTTCACTTTGTAATTTTAATTTTTATTTTTCAACTTTAAATTCTACTTTTAAATTCTTTTCTCTTTCTTTTCAAAAATTAAAAATTTTAAATCTAAAAACACTACCTTCCTGCAAAATTTGGTTGATGCCGGATCGAGCTAGAGTTAAGAAAAAAGAGGTCACCATTTGTAACCTACAAAATAAAGCTCCATCCAAAATTGGTGGTGGTGGCTCTGTCAGGATCCTCCAACGATCAAGTTAGCTCTTCTGACCAACATAAATCGAGTGCTCAAGCAAGAAATCAATAGAATTTTGGGATGGAGAAGAGAGCTGAGAGAAAATGTATCTGAAGGATCCATTTTTATAGATGGAGCTTATCGTAACCATCCAGTAGTGGATCGCTCGGAGCCATATGAAGTTTGTTATGAAGAGAGGTGTCCGTTGTTGTGATGTGGCCATTCGGTTGTAGGCTGCTCGAGGCCACATGGAGTTTATTATAGAGAGTGGTGTCCGTTGTCATGAAGTGACCGTTCGTTGAGATTTAATAGTTGAAGTTTGGAGGAAGAAGATATCGGATGGTGAAGAACTTTGACATACATCAATTCCAAAGGAGATTGGACTCCTAAAGGAAATACGCTAGAGCGAATCATCCAAAAGGAATTCTAGCTAAACTCTAAAAGTAATCGACTGGAGGAATTCGACTGAAGAAAAAGTTTGAAAGGAGTTCAGCTCCTGTAGAAATTCGACTAAAGGAGAAGTCTAGAAGAAGTTTGGTTCCTGGAGGGACTGGACTGAAGGAGAAATTCGAAAGGAGTTTGGCTCCTCAAGGAATCCGAATGAAGGAGAAATCTGGGAGGAGTTTGGCTCCTATAGGAATCCGACTGAAGAAGAGGTTCAGAAGGAGTTTGGCTCTTGGAGGAACTAGACTGAAGAAAAAATTTGGAAGAAGTTTGGCTCCTAGAGCAATCCGAATGAAGGAGAAATCTAGGAGAAGTTCAGCTCCTGTAGGAATCCAACTGAAGGAAAGGTCTAGAAGGAGTTCGACTCCTAGAAAAACTTGACAGAAGGAGAAGTCTGAAAGTAGTTTGGCTCCTCGAGGAACTCGACTGAAGGAGAAGTCTGGAAGGAGTTTGGCTCCAATAAAAATTTGATTGAAGGAAAGGTCAAGAAGGAGTTTGGCTCCTGAAGGAACTTGACTGAAGGAGAAGTCTGGAAGGAGTTGGGCTCCTATAGAAATTCGATTGAAGGAGAAATTTGGAAGAAGTTTGACTCCTGTAGAAGTCTGACTGAAGGAGAAGTCTGAAAGGAGTTTAGCTCCTATAGAAATCCGACTGAAGGAGAAGTCTGGAAGGAGTTCGGCTCTTGGAGGAACTAGACTGAAGGAGAAACTCGAAAGGAGTTCGGCTCCGAGAGGAGTCTGACTGAAAGAGAGGTTCGGAAGGAGTTCGACTCCTGAAGGAACTTGACTGAAGGAGAAGTTTGAAAGGAGTTTGACTCCTAGAGGAACTTGACTGAAGGAGAAGTCCGAAAGGAGTTTGGCTCCTATAGAAATCTGACTGAAGGAGAGGTCTGGAAGGAATTTGGCTCCTAAAGAAACTTGACTGAAGGAGAAGTTTGGAAGGAGTTTGGCTCCTATAGAAATCCGACTGAAGAAGAAATTTGGAAGGAGTTCGACTCCTGTAGAAATCCGACTGAAGGAGAAGTCCGAAAGGAGTTCGGCTCTTGGAGGAACTGGATTGAAGGAGAAATTTGGAAGGAGTTCGGCTTCTAGAGTAATCCAACTAAAGGACAGGTCTGGAAGGAGTTTGGCTCCTGAAAAAACTTGACTGAAGGAGAAGTTTGGAAGGAGTTTGGCTCCTGTAGGAACCCGACTGAAGGAGAGATCTAGAAGAAGTTTGGCTCCTGGAGGAGTTCGACTGAGGGAGAAATTCAGAAGGAGTTTGGCTCCTGTAGAAATCTGACTGAAGGAGAAGTTTCGAAGGAGTTTGGCTCATGTAGAAATCCGACTGAAGAGAAAGTTTGGAAGGAGTTTGGCTCCTTGAGGAACTTGACTGAATGAGAAGTTCGGAAGGAGTTTGGCTCCTGTAGAAATCTGACTGAAGGAGAAATCTGGAAGGAGTTTGGCTCTTATAGCAGTCTGACTGAAGGAGAAGTTCAGAAGGAGTTCGGCCCCTGTAGGCGTCCATTTGAAGGAGAGATCCGAAAGGAGTTCGGCTCTTGTAGGCATCCATCTGAAGGAGAGATCCAGAAGGAGTTTGGCTCCTGTAGGCACCCAATTGAAGGAGAGATCTAGAAGAAGTTTGGCTCCTAGAGGAGTCTAACTGAGGGAGAAGTCTGGAAGAAGTTCGAAAGGAGTTCAGCTCTTGGAGGAACTTGATGGAAAGAAAAGTTTGGAAGGAGTTCGGCTCTCGAAGGAACTTGATTGAAGGAGAAGTCCAAAAGGAGTTTGGCTCCTGTACAAATCCGACTGAAGGAGAGGTCCGGAAGAAGTTTGGCTCCTATAGAAATCCGATTGAAGAAGAAGTTCGAAAGAAGTTTGGCTGTTGGAGGAACATGACTGAAGGAGAAGTCCAGAAGGAGTTCGGCTCCTGTAGAAATTTGACTGAAGGAGAGGACCGAAAGGAGTTCGAGGAACTTGACTGAAGGAGAAGTCCAGAAGGAGTTCGATGAGGAACTCTCCTTCAGTCAGATCTAATATCTGGGCTTTGATCTATGGCCGAGTTCTATAATTGATGTCAAACTCTGTGAGCTCGATCGCCCATTTTGCAATTCTTCTGAAAGCATCCATTCGATGAAGAACTGCTTTATTGGTTGATCCATGAGGACCATTATGGTGTGCCCCTGAAACTAAGGTTGAAGTCTCCTGACAGCGATTAGAAGAGAGTATGTCAATTTCTCCAGCTTAGAGTACCTGATCTCTGCATCTCTCAGGACCAGGCTTATGTAGTAGACCGATCGCTGCATGTTCGCTTCCTCCTTGACCAATACTGCTGCCAAGGCCGTCGGAGAGACTGCTAGGAACAAGAACAACTCTTCTCCAGGTTTGGGCATTGCCAATAGTGGGGGTGAGCCGAGGTAGTTTTTGAGCTCCTCAAATGCCCATTGGCACTCCATCATCCGACAGAAGTTCTTTGGTTGCCTGAGAACCTGGAAGAAGGGCATACATCGCTCGGCCAATCTTGAGATGAAGTGATTTAAGGATGCCACTTTCCAGTCAGGTGCTGAACTTCTTTGATTGGTTTTGAAGCAATCATCTCCCGAATAGCTCAGATTTTCTTTAGATTTGCTTTAATTCCACGCCTTGACACCATATACCATAGAAACTTCCCTTATGTCACACCAAAGGCACACTTGGTCAGGTTTAGCTTCATCTTGTGCTTCCTGAGTGCACTGAAGGTCTCTTCGAGATCGGCGAGGTGGTTTATAGAAGCTCGGCTTTTGACGAGCATGTCATCCATATACACCTCCATATTATGGCCTATTTGCTCCTTAAAGATCTTATTGACCAGGCGTTGGTATGTTACTCCTGCATTCTTGTGCCTAAAGGGCATAAACCTATAACAGTAAAATGACGGTCAGTAATAATAGCAATTTTCTCCTCGTCCTCCGACACCATCCATATCTGGTTATAGCTGGAGAAGGCATCCATAAAAGTGAGGAGCTCGTGGCCCGAGGTTGCATCTACCAGTTGATCAAACGTGGAAAGTGGGTAGCTATCATTTGGATCGGCTTTGTTCATCCTTTTGAAGTCTATACACATTCTCCACTTGTTGTTTGCCTTTTTGAAGTCCAGCCTGATGCTTAGCTTAATGTAATCGGTAATCACGAAAGAGCTTCGATCAGAAATTCTCCTCCAATGGTTGGACCCCAATCAAACTCCTCCAGCGACCAAACCATAGTCGGACTCCTTCAATCGGCCAAACTCCTCCAGCGACCAAACCATAGTCGGACTCCTTCAGTCGGCCAAACTCCTCCAACGGCCAAACCTTAGCCAAACTCCTTCAGCCGGCCAAACTCTTCCAGCGGCCAAATCTTAGCCGAACTCCTTCAGCCGGCCAAACTCCTTAGTGGTCGAGCTCCAACCGAACTCCTCTAGCCGCCAAACTCCTCCCGGACTTCTCCCTCAGTCGGACTCCTCCAGGAGCCGAACGCCTTTCGGATCTCTCCTTCAGCTAGCCAAACTCCTCAGTGGTCGAGCTCCATCCAAACTCCTTCAGTGGTCGAACTCCTTCCGGACTTCTCCCTCAGTCGGACTCCTCCAGGCGCCGAACTTCTTTCGGATCTCTTCTTCAGTCGGATGCCTACAGGAGCCAAACTCCTTCTGGATCTCACCTTTAGATTGATGCCTATAGGGGCCGAACTTCTTTCAGACTTCTCCTTCAGTCGGACTACTACAGGATCCGAACTCCTTTCAGATTTCTCCTTCAGTCAAACTTCTCCAGGAGCCGAACTCCTTCCTGACTTCTCCTTCAGTCAAGTTCCTCTAGGAGCCAAACTGCTTTCCAACTTCTCCTTCAATCGAATTTTTACAAGAGCCAAACTCTTTTCAGACTTCTCCTTCAGTCAAATTTCTATAGAAGATGAACTCTTTCTGGACTTCTCCTTCAGTCAAGTTTCTCTAGGAGCCAAACTCCTTTTCGGATATCTCCTTCAATCAAGTTCCTCCAGGAGCCAAACTTCTTCCAGACATCTCCTTCAGTCGAATTCCTCTAGGAGTCAAACTCCTTCCGGATCTCTCCTTTAGATGGGATGCCTATAGGGGTCGAACTCCTCCCAGACTTCTCCTTCAGTCGGACTCCTACAGGAGCCAAACTCCTTCTAGATTTCTCCTTCAGTCAGATTTCTACAGGAGCCGAACTCCTTTCGGACTTCCTCTTTTAGTCAAGTTCCTCCAGGAGCCAAACTTCTTTCGAACTTCTCCTTCAGTCAGATTTCTACAGGAGCTGCACTCCTTCCAAATCTCTCCTTCAGTCAAGTTCATCCAGTAGCCAAACTCCTTCTAGAGACCTCTCCTTCAGTCGGATTCCTCTAGGAGCCGAACTCCTTCTGGATTTTCCCTTTAGCTCAGCTTTGCCAGGAGCCAAACTCCTTCCGAACTTCTCCTTCAATCGAATTTCTACAGGAGCCGAACTCCTTTTGGACTTCTTTTTTAGTTGGATTCCTACAGGAGCCAAATTCCTTCTAGATTTCTCCTTTAGTCAGATTTCTACAGGAGCTGAACTCCTTCCGTACTTCTCCTTTAGTCAAGTTCCTCAAGGAGCCAAACTCCTTTCCGACTTCTTCTTCAGTCAGATTTCTATAGGAGCTGAACTCCTTTCGAACTTTTCTTTCAGTCAAGTTCCTCCAGGAGCCGAACTCCTTCCGGACTTCTCCTTCCGTCAAGGTCCTCCAGGAGCCAAACTCCTTCCGAACCTTTTCTTTAGTCGGATTCCTACATGAGCCAAACTCCCCCTAGATTTCTCCTTCATTCGGATTCATTCAGGAGTCAAACTCCTTCCGAATTTCTCCTTCAGTCCAATTCCTCTAAGAGCCGAACTCCTTCGGGACCTCTCCTTCAGTTGGATTCCGACAGGAGCCGAACTCCTACCAAATTTTTCCTTCATTCGGATTCCTCCAGGAACCAAACTCCTTCCGAATTTCCTTCAGTCTAGTTCCTCCAGGAGCCGAACTCCTTACAAACTTCTCCTTCAGTCTAGTTCCTCCAGGAGCCGAACTCCTTACGAACTTCTCCTTCAGTCGAATTCCTCCAGTGGATTACTTCTAGAGTTCAGCTAGGATTCCTCCCGGATGATCCCCTATAGCCGTATTTCTTTTAGGAGTCCGAACTCATCTGGAATTATTGTATGTCAAAGCTCTTCACCATCCAACACCTTTTTTCTCTGAACTTCGACTATTGAATCTCAACGAATGACCACTTCATGGCAATGGACACCACTCTCTGTAACAAACTCCAAGTGGCTCCGAGCGGTCCACTATCGAATGGCCACATCGCAACAACGAATACCTCTCTTCATAACAATCTCCTCATGGCACCGAGCGGCCCACTACTAGATGGTTACAATAAGCTCCGTCTATAAGAAGGGATCCTCCATATACATTTTCTCTAAGCTCTCTTCTTCTTCCCAAAACTCTGTTGAATTTTTGCCTGAGCACTCCATTTCTATTGGCTAGAAGAGCTGACTTGATCATTGGAGGATCTTGCCAGAGCCACCACCACCGACTCCGAACGAAATTTTATTTTGCAGGTCACCGATGGTGACCTCTTCTTTTGGAACTCCAGCTCGATCCGACATCAACCAAAGTCTACACCAATAGTAAATCCCACTCCCATCGAAGTCTAGCCTGATGCTTAGCCTAATGCAATCGATAATCATGGAAGTTCTTCGATCGAGAATTCTCCTCCAACGGTCGGACCCTAGCTGAACTCCTCCAACGACCAAAACTTAGCCGAACTCCTTCAGTCGGCTGAAATCTTCCAGCGATCAAACCTTAGTCAGACTCCTTAAGCCGATCGAACCCTTCCAGTGGTCAAATCTTAACCGAAATCCATCAGTCGACCGAACTCCTTCAGTCGACCGAACTCCTCAACAGTCGAGCTCCAGCCGAACTCCTCCAATGGTCGAACTCCTCTCAAACTTCTTCCTCAGTCAGACTACTCCAGGAGCCAAACACCTTCTGGACCTCTCCTTCAGTCGATCGAACTCCTCAGTAGCCGAGCTCGAGTTGAACTCCTCTAGCAGTTGAATTACACCCAAACTTCGCCCGCAGTCAAAATCCTCCAGGAGCCGAACTCCTTCCTGATCTCTCCTATAGATGGATGCCTATAGAAGCCAAACTCCTTTCGGATCTCTCCTTTAGACGGATGCCTATAGGGGTCGAACTCCTTCTGATCTTCTCCTTCAGCCAGATTTCTATAGAAGCCGAACTCCTTTCGGACTTCTCCTTCAGTCAAATTTTTATAGGAGCCGAACTCCTTTCGGATTTCTCCTTCAGTCGGATTTCTATAGGAGCCAAACTCCTTTTGGATATCTCTTTAAGTCAAGATCCTCCAAGAGCCAAACTTCTTTCAGACTTCTCCTTCAATCAGATTTCTATAGGAGCCAAACTTCTTTTGGACTTCTCCTTCAGTCGGATTTCTATAGGAGCCAAACTCTTTCCAGATTTTTCCTTCAGTCGAAATTCTATAGGAGCCGAACTCCTTTCGGACTTCTCCTTCAGTCAAGTTCCTCAAGGAGTTGAACTCCTTTTGGACTTCTCCTTCAGTCAAGTTCCTCCAAGAGCCAAACTCCTTTCGGACCTCTCCTTCAGTCGAATTCCTCTTGGAGCCAAATTTCTTTCAGATTTTTCCTTCAATCTAGTTCCTCATGAAGCCAAACTCCTTCCTAATTTCTTCTTCAGTCGGATTTCTACAGTAGCTGAACTCCTTCCAAACTTTTTCCTCAGTCGGACTCCTTCAAGAGCCGAACTCCTTTTGGATCTCTCCTTCAATCGGGTGCCTATAGGAGCCGAACTCCTTTCGGATCTCTCCTTCAGATGGATGCCTATAAGAGCCAAACTCCTTTCAGATCTCTTCTTCAAACGGATGCTTATAGGGGCTGAGCTCCTTCCAAACTTTTCCTTCAGTCGGACTCCTATAGAAGCCGAACTTCTTTCAAATTTCTCCTTCAGTTCGATTTCTATAGGAGCCGAACTCCTTTTGAACTTCTCCTTCAGTTAAGTTTCTCCAGGAGTCGAACTCCTTTCGAACTTCTTCTTCAGTCGAATTTCTACAGGAGCCGAACTTCTTTTGAACTTCTCCTTCAGTCAGATTTCTACAGGAGCCAAACTCCTTCCAAATTTCTTCTTTAGTCGAATTTCTATAGAAGCCAAACTCCTTTCGAATTTCTTCAATCAAGTTTTTCAAGGAGCCGAACTCCTTTCGAACTTCTCCTTCAGTCAAGTTTCTCTATGAGCCAAACTCCATTCGGAGCACTCCTTCAGTTGGATTCCTTCAAGAGCCAAACTCCTTCCAAATTTCTCCTTCAGTCTAGTTTTTGTAGGAGCCAAACTCTTTCCAGACTTCTTCTTCATAGGATTTCTATAGGAGCCAAACTCCTTCCGAACTTCTCTTTCAGTTAGATTTCTATAGGAGCCAAACTCCTTTTAGATCTCTCCTTTAGTCAAATTTCTATAGGTGCTGAACTTCTTCCGAACTTCTCCTTCAATCAAGCTCCTTCAGGAGTCGAACTTCTTTCGGACCTCTCCTTCAGTAGGATTTTTGAAGGAAAATCCTGATTTTTTAGATCAGATTCGTTCAGATTTGATCGAATTAAGAGATATATTTCAAAACTTTTTTTTTTGATTTTGATCAGATCTGGGATATTTTAGATCTGATTCTTATTATTCTAATAATAAAAATAAAATCTAGATAAATTAAATCAAATTTAATTTATCTTGATGTAGCGTAATCCTATTACCCGTTTGATGATCTTGTAAGCAACGGAAGGTTCTGGATCTAGCCACACAAGTGCCTAGCCTCTACCGGTATCCACTCACGCTGGATCTGAAGATCCTCTTCTTCTCTATCACAGCACTGAAAACTAGATCTGAATCTAATTTGGAGGATCTTCAAAATATCTTTCGAAGATCAGCAGTTGTCCTTTGTAGCAGCGCAGCCTTCTAGCTTTCTGTCGCCTTTCTCTCGCCTGGATCGCACCAACTAGATCCCAAACTAATTTGGGCATGGAGAGGAGAGGGAGAAGATGGTCTTGGTGTGGAGGAGGAGGAGAGAGGCAGCCTTGGGGCATGGAGAATTATTTTCATTCTTCTATTGAGTTAGGCATAGGGTCTTATTTATAGACTATGTGTGATCCAACTCCTCTTCTTCCCAACCAATCACATCCCTTTGTGAAATCAGATCTAAATCTAATCGATGGAAATAGAGTCCCTTGGATTCATCCTTAGATGGCGCCTAAGACCAATCAAAGTTGGTTCTTAGGAGGAGTCTAATCAGAATCCAAAAAGGAGATGGAGTTCCTGTCCAATAGGGACACATGGGCACCTCAAACTTTGGTGCACGCCACCCTTGGCGTGTGCCCTCCTCCTTGCCAGGTTTTGGCAAGGGGACAAGGCCCCACTAGCTCTTCAATAGGTGCATGACACATGGACAGAAGTCAAAGTGTCAATGGTCAATATTTGTCCAGTCAAAGGTCAACTTTTGTCCAAAGTCAAAGGATGAGAAATGGTAGGTGATCAAAAATGGTAGGTATTATCTTACAAAATAAGACAACCCTTTTCTGATCTAGACAAGCGTCAGTTAGACCAAGTGAAGGCCTCTGATCGAGCACAAACTCCTTTGGCTCAGTTAGGACAACTATTTATGATAGTAAAAGAAGAACATTAGCTTCAACCGAGTGCTAGCACAATTTCCTTGAACCTAATTGAATCTCATTTAGATCAATTGAATTAGATCAGTTCAATTGATGATGACTAGATTCAAACCCTTATTTGTGTGACCCAGTTAGGTTCAGTTTCTGTATGGTAATGGGATATGTCATGATCTCTATCATTCGACATCATCGAAACTTCCTTTCGATGGATCAGAACTCTTCTGATTCGAATAACTAGAATGATCGATCATCTAAATCATTCTAATTGCTCCCAAAATCCACCTAGTGACACCTAGCAGTATATGGTGGCAATCCATCAGAGCTGAATGCGAACCTCTTGGTGCAGCTACCTGTGTGATTAAGTTCTTCTATCTTGAGCCCCGATCAGATTAGGGTTAAGGTGAACTCGTCAAACCCTAGTTTCTGTCATATGATGTAATCATTCGATTCAAGTCCGATGTGAAAATCTAAATAGAAACTCTTTCTATTATTTCACTCTGCCATGGCCATGGGCTTCTGGACTTGATTCTCATGATCATCATAGGGCTGCTCCTCTACCACCGAGGTAGATAGATTCTATCTTGATGCAATCCAGTTCCTATAATGAACATGCTATAGCCAACATACACCTCAGGGAATTCCGTATGGCTAGGAGACCGAGTTATGGTGTAGTCAAACTATAACACCCATCAAGGTGAACTGCCGATGCACCTCAAGTCGAAGAACCAGACACACCACTGCAGCAATCGAGTCAGTCATTGACGAGAATGTAGACTTCCTAATGACTACTCGAGGTGGTCACGCTCAGTGCCCTCGTTCTCTAACGAGTACCTATACTCTCACTCCGGTGTCTCCACACCGTAGACTCAAGACTCATCTACTAAAGAGAAGTGATTGTATACCAACCTTCTGGATCAATCACCATCCTCGTGATGATCCTATGGTCGGGAGCATTTTATGAGTTAATAATGATTATTCATGTCTTAAATTTTCAACTCTTGAAAATATGAATTATCATTACCATTAACTCAAAGAATGTATCACAGACACTAAATACACATATATGATAGAAAATAACCCATTTTATTGATTTTAATCAAAATTACAATTTTGCCCCTACAGGTGTATTACAAGTGTCAGTTAATTTTGGCTTCTAGGACATATATATCTAACAATCTTCCACTTGTCCTAAAGTCAATTGGCTACAAGTCTAAGTCCCATCTTTTCAAGGTGGGCTTCGATCTTTTGTTATCCCAACGGCTTTGCAAGTGGGTCTACCACATTGCTTGTGGAGTCGACTCTCTTGACCTCGACGTAATTCTTCTCGAGGTAATCACGGATGAGGTGGTATCGCCGCTCAATGTGCTTGGATTTCTGATGAGATCTCGACTCCTTAGCAAGGGCTATGGCACCATTGTTGTCACAGTATAGAGGAATGGCATCTAATGGCATTACTCTGATTTCTACAGCAAATTTCTTATACCAGAATGCTTCCTTTGTAGCCTCTGATGGAGCGATATATTCTGCTTTCATGGTGGAATCTGCTATCATTATTTGCTTGAAACTCTTCCAGCTGATAGCACCACCATTGCACACAAACAGACTCCCAGATGTCGTCTTTCGATCATCTACATTGGACATAAAATCCGAGTCTGTGTATCCCTGGACTTAGAGTTCTCTGTTACCAAAGACCAACATTATATCCTTAGTTCTTCTTAAGTACTTAAGGATACATTTCACAGAAGTCTAGTATTCTTCACCTAGATTTGACTGATATCTACTTGTAACACTCCCAGCATGGGCTATATCAGGTCGTGTACATAGCATGGCATACATGAGGCTCCCTATTGTAGAAGCATAAGAGATCTTGCTCATGCATTCTGTTTCCTCAGGTGTGCTAGGGCACATCTTCTTAGAAAGATGAATACCATGTCTAAAGGGTATTAATCCTCTCTTAGAGTTTTTCATACTAAACCTCTTTAGTACTTTCTCTATGTACATCTTCTATGAAAGTCCTAGCATCCTATTCGGTCTATCCCTATAGACCTTAATTCCTAGAATAAAGGATGCTTCACCTAGGTCTTTCATGGAGAATTTCTTGGACAACCATAATTTGACTGTCGTCAACATGGGAATATCATTCCCAATAAGGAGGATGTCATCCACGTACAATACGAGGAAGACAACAGCGCTCCCACTGATCTTTTTGAAGACACACGATTTCTCTTCATTTTTGATGAAACCAAACTTTTTGATCACATCATTGAAATGAGTGTTCCAGCTCTGAGATGCTTGCTTAAGTCCATATATGGACCTTTGCAGCTTGCAAACCTTGTGATCAGTATCACTGGATGTGAAACCTAGCGGTTGTTCCATATAGATATCTTCCTTAAGATATCCATTTAAGAATACCATTTTCACGTCCATTTGCCATATTTTATAATCAAAATAGGCTGCAACAGCAAGCAATGTGCGGATGGATTTTAGCATAGCCACTGGGAAAAGGTATCCTGATAGTCAATGCCTTCGCGTTGACTATAACCTTTTGCCACTAGTCTAGCCTTGAATGTCTCCACATTCCCATCTGCACCAATCTTTCTCTTGAAGATCCATTTACACCCAATAGGTACTATACCTTCTGGTGGATCTACCAAGGTCCAGACTTGGTTCGAGTGCATCGAGTCAATTTCTGACTGCATTGCCTCTAGCCATTTCTTAGAGTCGATATCCGATATTGCCTCGTTGTAGGTTTTGGGATCATCACCATGAGCATCATTACCTACGAGAAATATTTCCTCTACTTTCTCAGAAATAATACCTAAGTATTTTTCAGGAGGATGGGAAACTCTTTCCGATCTATGAGGTGTAGGAGGTAGTGTTCTTATTAGCTTAGCCTAATTTGGTTCCAATTGGTCCTTAGCTCATTGTACTTGTGAGACTTTCTCATCAAGCTTAATCTACTTTCCAATGCTGGTATTTTGAATAAATTATCTTTCAAGAAAAATGGCATGTCGACTCATAATCACATTATGGTCTTTTGGAATGTAGAAATAGTATCCTAATGACTCTTTAGGATATCCTATGAATCAAGCTCTGAAGGACCTAAACTCTAACTTATCCGCTTGTTGTCTTTTGACATGAGCCGGACAACCCCAAATTCTGAGATGACTTAGACTTGGTTTCTTACCATGCCATATCTCATACGGTATGGTAGGAATGGTTTTAGAGGGAACCCTATTCAGTAGATAAATTGAAGTTAACAATGAGTGTCCCCTAAAGAAAATTAGGAAGGTCTGTGAAGCTCATCATGGATCGAACCATATCCAATAGAGTCCGATTTCTCCATTCTGAAACCCCATTGAGTTGAGGTGTTCCTGGTGGAGTCCATTGAGAGACTATGCCATTTTCCTTTAGATAGTCTAGGAATTTTTCGGCTAAGGTATTCACCTCCTCGATCTGATCGAAGAACCTTAATGGGTTTTTCAGTTTGTTTTTCTACTTCATGTCTGAATTCTTTGAACTTTTCAAAAGCTTCAGACTTGTGTCTCATAAGATACACATACCCATACCTAGATAGATCATCGGTAAAGGTAATGAAGTAGACAAAATTATCTCTAGCCAGCACATCAAATGGGCCGCACACATCAGTATGTACTAGGGCAAGGAGATCTGTGGCCCTTTCCCCATGTCCTACAAAAGGGAGTTTAGTCATTTTGCCTTGAAGACAAGATTCACAAGTTGGATATGACTCGAAAGTCAATGGACTCAATAGCCCATTTTTCTCCAATTTGTTGATCCTATCTTCTACTATATGACCTAATCTCAGGTGCCATAGATATCTATTCGTTTGGACTATCCCTAGGTCGTTTGGCATTCACGTTTTGCTCGACAGTTAGAACAGATACATCAATATGTAGCTGATAAAGACCGTTAATAAGAAAACCATTTGCAATTTTATTTCTTTCATAAAGAATATTACAATGGTCCTTAAAGAAGGTAATCACATAGCCTTCTAGTGCTAAGCATGAAACAGAAATCAAATTCCTGCTAGCTGCAGGCACATAATAATAGTCTTTCAAAACTAAGTCTAAACCAGATGGTAATTGAAGAGGGTATGTTTACACCACCACTGCAGCAACTCTTGCTCCATTACCAACGCGTAGGATCATGTCTCCATCCCTCTACCTCCTGCTATCCTCAAGACCTTACATGGAAGTGCACAGATGAGCACTGAAACCAGAATCAAGCACCCAATTGGATGCAAAAGAAACTGTAAGGTTAGACTCGATAATGAGCATACCTCTAGAAGGACCTTCCTTCTTGTTCTTCAGGGTGGCCAGGTAAATAGGGTAGTTCTGCTTCCAGTGGCCATCGCTGTTGCAATGGTAACACTTTTCTTTGACAGCGGCCTTCTTTTTCTTTGCTCCTTCCACCTTTTTCGCAAACTTTTCTTTCTACCTTCTGCTTTTTTGCAGACTTTTTTTTCTTTCCATAAGACTTTCTTTTGGAAGAAGTCCATTCCATAGCAAGAACTGAGCCTTTAGAACCTTTTATAGAAAGCTCAACGGTAACCAGCATATTCATTAATTCGGCCAAGGAATTTTGAAGTTTATGCATGTGGTAATTCATGATGAATTGTCCATATGCATCAATCAAGGATTGCAGAATAATATCGTTCTGCAGGTCCAAGTCTAACTTCACATCGAGCTTCTCAAGCTCCTCCATGTCCTTGATCATTGTCAGACAGTGATCTTGGACTGACTACCCATCATGCATCTTAGCCTTAAAAAGTCATTTCGTGACTTGATATTTGGCTGCGCGACTCTGTTCACCAAACATCTCCTGCAGGTGAGCCAACATTTGGCGAGCAATCCCGATATCCTCATGTTGGTGCTGGAGCTCATCAGACATCGAGCCCAACATGTAATATCTAGCCTTATTATCTTCATCTATCCATTTTTTCAGAGATGCTCTCTGTTCAATAGATGGATGGGCTCGTAAGGTTGGAGGGTCCTGGTCTAGTACATGGGTTAACTTCTTGGAACCCAAAACTATTTTGTAGTTTCTGAGCCAATCTTTATAATTGGATCCAGTCAGTCTGTGTGTGTCCAAGATACGTGCTAATGGGTTGGACGCAGACATTTTTCTGTAGAGAGTCAAAGATTCTAGTTAGATACTATAATTATGACTTGACCAATTTGTTTAGAGATTTTATTTTTAAACAAATTAGCTCCCACTATTTTCTCGGATCCCTACACTTTCTCTGTAGAGATGCGAAAATCTCCACGATTAATGATTTCTAGTGGGTGGTGCAGTCTCACCAACTGACTCATCACCTCACCTAACAGTTATTGGTGATGGGTTAGCCAATGAGTGAACAACTCTTGTTCAATGATTCTCTAATCATGGTGCACCCAAACTTGATCTCTAATTCATGAATCTCACCGTATCCAAAATATTGAGCCAACTCATCCTCACCTAGCACAATGCCTTAGACATGATTGCAGTCTTCCGTGAATAGCCACTGTATCCAACTGAGAACAATAACCAAAGCCCGCACATCTACAATGGTGGAAGACCTCAGATTAATCTTCTTAGGAGAATTGATTAGGTCTCATTTAATAGACTTGTATAGTCATAACAATTATGACTAACTAGGGCTGGGTTTCGGGATTCATCAAATTAGAACTAGTAAAAGTATGGCTAGGTAAGTGAGAGGGTGGAAGATATGATTAAATCGTACAAGAAGCTTGCAGACGAGTAGCTCTAATTAAAAACTAGTCGCGTCGTATGTGCCAACTTACCTTAGACACCAAATTATTGGAGTCAGAACAATTGGGTAGCCTACAATCAGACTCTAACCTCTAAGCTAATAGGTCTTGCTTGACGTGACTCAATCTGACCAGACTTAATCCTATTAGGCTATCAATTTAGCATTGTTGATCCCATCTAAACCACTCTTATTCGGTTT
>QRFJ01000778.1:286762-353702 GCA_006176705.1 Cocos nucifera
TTATGGAATATTAATTAGGTCTAAAATTGAGAATTTTAGATCTAAGACATATTCATTAAATACTGGGTTTGGGCTTTTGGTAGCTCAATTAGGTCTAACGGTTGATCTCTTTGCTCCTTCCACCTTCTGCTTTTTCGCAAACTTTTTTTTCTTTTCATAAGACTTTCTTTTGGAAGAAGTCCATTCCATAGCAAGAACTGAGCCTTTAGAACCTTTCATAGAAAGCTCAACGGTAACCAGCATATTCATTAATTCAGCCAAGGAATTTTGAAGTTTATGCATGTGGTAATTCATGATGAATTGCCCATATGCATCAGTCAAGGATTGCAGAATAATATCGTTCTGCAGATCCAAGTCTAACTTCACACCGAGCTTCTCAAGCTCTTCCAAGTCCTTGATCATCATCAGACAGTGATCTTGGACTGACTGCCCATCACGCATCTTAGCCTTAAAAAGTCATTTCGTGACTTGATACTTGGCTGTGCGACTCTGTTCACCAAACATCTCCTACAGGTGAGCCAACATTTGGCGAGCAGTCCCGATATCTTCATGTTGGCGCTGGAGCTCATCAGACATCGAGCCCAACATGTAATATCTGGCCTTATTATCTTTATCTATCCATTTTTTCAGAGACACTCTCTGTTCAGCAGATGGATGGGCTGGTAAGGTGGGAGGGTCCTGGTCCAATACATGTGTTAACTTCTCGAAATCCAAAATGATTTTGTAGTTCCTGAGCCAATCTTTATAATTGGGTCTGGTCAGTCTATGTGTGTCCAGGATACGTGCTAATGGGTTGGACGCAGACATTTTCCTATAGAGAGTCAAAGATTCTAGTTAGATACTGTAATTATGACTTGACCAATTTATTTAGAGATTTTATTTTTAAACAAATTAGCTTCCCACTATTTTCTCAGATCCCTACACTCCCTCTGTAGAGATGCAAAAATCTCCATGATTAATGATTTTCTAGTGGGTGGTGCGGTCTCACCAACTGACTCATCACCTCACCTAACAGTTATTGGTGATGGGTTAGCCAATGAGTGAACAACTCTTGTTCAATGATTCTCTAATCATGGTGCACCCAAACTTGGTCTCTAATTCATGAATCTCACCGTATCTGAAATATTGATCCACCATTTGCAGAGACTAGATTCCTAATTGAGTCTCTCACCGTATCTAGAATATTGAGCCCAACTCATCCTCCAGCCCATAGCATCCAATGCCTAATAGACATGGTTGCATCTTCCCGGTGCAACTGAGCCACTGTATCCAGCCGAGAACAATCAACCCCAGGAAGGGCCCGCACATCTACAATGGTGGAAGACCTCAGACTTAATCTTTTCTTAGGGAGAATTGATTCAGGTCTCATTAAACTAGACTTGTCATAGTCATAACAATTATGACTAACCTAGTGGCATGGGTTAGCTCGGATTATTGACCACCTCAAATCAGAACTGTGTCAACAGATATGGCCAGGTAAGTGAGACCGGTGGAAGGAATATGCCATTAACTCGTACAAGAACGCATTCAGGTCGAGTAGCTTCCTAATTAAAAACCAGTCGGTCGTATGTGCCAAACTTACCTTAGACACCAAATTATTGAGTCAGAACCAATTGGGTTAGCCTACAATCCAGACTCTAACCTCTAAGCCTAATTAGGTCTTGCTTGATCGTGACTCGATCTTGACCCAGACTTAATCCTATTAGGCTGGTCAATTTAAGCATTGTTGATCCCATCTAACCAACTCTTGATTCGGTTTGATCAACCGCTTAGACCTAATTGAGCTACCCAAGCCCGAACCCAGTATTATGAATATGTCTTAGATCTAAAATTCTCAATTTTAGACCTAATTAATATTCCATAATCTTAATTTTTAATTAAGTAGGGTTCATAAACAAAATATGCACAATAAATCCTAGGGTTTCAGGATCTAGGTTTTGCAGAAAGTAAGTTTTGGGTTTCTGATTAAGGAGGAACGTGCAGCACTCCTACACATTATAAGAACACACCATTGGATGGGAGGAGAGGGTCTTTAAACCCTTTTTCATTCTTATGATCGGACGGCCAAGAGGAACGCCTTAATCAGGAACATGTAATACTACAAAATAATTTTAGATCTATATCATATATCTCATATATAAATTAGATCTAATCATGGCATATTTTGCATACATCTCATATATCAAATCATGCATATTTTCAGATCTAAATTATTTCATAATAATCTAAAAAATTAGATTTAAATTGATCTTATCAAAATAAACTCTAATCTAGACAACTATGTAAAACTATTCTACAACTAGTCTAGACATGCATCAATTATATCTCATATGATGTTTAAATTAAATAATTTTATTTACTATTTTTTAGATATTATTATAATAATTATAATATTAAAAAATAATAAATAAATAGATCTAAAATATGATTTAATTAAATTAAATTATAAACATGCAAGACTATTCTATAGAACTATTCTATTTTAGAACTAGTCATGCATATTTTCTAATCTTAAATCCGAATCATTTAATTTTAATCTTTTTTTATTTTAGATCTGATCACATCTCATGTGATATCTAAAATCACTTATTTTTTAATTAAAATAAATTTAAAATTAGATCTAAAATATTTTAGAATCTTGGCTCTGATACTAGTTGAATGGAAATCCTGATTTCTCGAACCAGGTTCGTTCAGATCTGATCGGATCAAGAGATATATTTCAAAAATTTTTATTATTGATCCTGATCAGATCTAGAATATTTTAGATCTAATTCTTATTATTCTAATAATAAAAATAAAATCTAGATAAATTAAATAAATTTTATTTATCTTGATGTAGGGTAATCCTATTATCCATTTGATGATCCTGTAAGCAGCGGAAAGTTTCGAATCTAGCCACGCAAGTGCCTGGCCTCTATCGGTATTCACTTGGGTTGGATCTAGAGATCCTCTTCTTCTCTATCACCTCTCCAAAAATTAAATTTGAATCTGATTTGGAGGATCTTCAAAATACTTTTCAAAGATCAGCAGTTGTCCTTTGCAACAGCGCAGCCTTCTAGCTTTCTGTCGCCTTTCTCTCACTTGGATCGCACCAACTGGATCCCAAACTACTTTGGGTGTGAAGAGGAGAGGGAGAAGATGGTCTTGGCATGGAGGAGAAGGAGAGAGGCAGCTTTGGGGCATGGAGAATTATTTTCATTCTTCTTTTGAGTTGGGTGCATGGTCTTATTTATAGACTATGCGTGATCCATCTCCTCTTCTACCCATCCAATCACAACCCTTTGTGAAATTAGATCTAAGTCTGATTGGTTGGAATAGAGTCCCTTAGATTCATCCGTAGATGATGCCAAAGATCAATCAAAGTTGGTTCTTAGGAGGAGTCTAATCGGAATCCAAAATGGAGATGGAGTCCCTGTCCAACAGGGACTCCTGGGCGCCTCAAATTTGGGCGCACAGGCATGCGCCCTCATCCTTGCCAGGTTCTGGCTAGGGGACAAGCCCCCACCAGCTCTCCAATAGATGCATAACACATGGATAGAAGTCAAAGTGTCAATGGTCAACATTTGACCAGTCAAATGTCAACTTTTGACCAAAGTCAAAGGACAAGAAATGGCAGGTGACGAAAAATAGCAGGTATTGTCTTACAAAATAAGACAACCCTTTTCTGATCTGGACAGGCTCTAGTCAGACCAAGTGAAAGCCTTTGATCAAACACAAACTCCTTTGGCTCAGTCAGGACAACTATTTATGATAGTAAAAGAAGAACGTTAGGTTCAATCGAGTGCTAGCACGATTTTCTTGAACCTAATTGAATCTCATTCAGATCAATTGAACTAGATCAGTTCAATTGATGATCACCAGATTCAAACCCTTATTTGTGTGACCCAGTTAAGTTCAGTTCTGTATGGTAATGGGATATGTCATGATCTCTATCATCGACATCATCGAAACTCCTTTCGATGGATCAGAACTCTTCTGATTCGAACAGCTAGAATGATCGATCATCTAAATCATTCTAATTGCTCCCAAAATCCACCAGTGACACCTAGCAGTATATGGTGGCAACCCATCAGAGCTGAATGCGAACCTCTTGGTGCAGCTACCTGTGTGATTAAGTTCTTCTATCTTGAGCCCCGATCAGATTAGGGTTAAGGTGAACTCGTCAAACCCTAGTTTCTGTCATATGATGTAATCATTCGATTCAAGTCCGATGTGAAAATCTAAATAGAAACTCTTTCTATTATTTCACTCTGCCATGGCCATGGGCTTCTGGACTTGATTCTCATGATCATCATAGGGCTGCTCCTCTACCATCGAGGTAGATAGATTTCATCTTGATGCAATCCAGTTCCTACAATGAACATGCTATAGCCAACATACACCTCAGGATTCCGTATGGCTAGGAGACCGAGTTATGGTGTAGTCAAACTATAACACCCTTAAGGTGAACTGTTGATGCACCTCAGGTCAAAGAACTAGAGACACCACTGCAGCATCGAGTCAGTCATTGACGAGAAGGTAGACTTCCTAATGACTACTCGAGGTGGTCACGCTCAGTGCCCTCGTTCTCTAACGAGTACCTGTACTCTCGCTCCGATGTCTCCACACCGTAGACTCAAGACTCATCTACTAAAGAGAAGCGATTGTACACCAACCTTCCGGATCAATCACCATCCTCATGATGATCCTATGGTCGAGAGCATTTTATGAGTTAATAATGATTATTCATGTCTTAAATTTTCAACTCTTGAAAATATGAATTATCATTACCATTAACTCAAAGGATGTATCACAGACACTAAATACACATATGTGATAGAAAATAACCCATTTTATTGATTTTAGTCAAAATTATAATTTTGCCCCTAGAAGTGTATTACAAGTGTCAGGCAATTCTAGCTTCTAGGGCACATATATCTAAAAATTTCTACAGGAGCCGAACTCCTTCCAGACTTCTTCAGTTAAGTTCCTCCAGGAGCCGAACTCCTTCCAAATTTTTTCTTCATTCGGATTCCTCTAGGAGCCAAATTCCTTCCAGATTTTTCCTTCAGTCTAGTTCCTCCAGGAACCAAACTTCTTCCGGACCTCTCCTTCGGTTGGATTCCTATAGGAGCTGAACTCCTAAATTTTTTCTTCATTTGGATTCCTCCAGGAGCCGAACTTCTTCTAAATTTCTTCTTTAGTCCAGTTCCTCCAGGAGCCGAACTCCTTCCAAACTTCTCCTTCAGTCGGATTTTTATAGGAGCCAAACTCCTTCTGGACTTCTCCTTCAATTGGATTCCTCCAGTGGATTACTTCTAGAGTTCAGCTAGCATTCCTTTTGAATGATCCCCTCTAGCTGTATTCCCTTTAGGAGTCCGAACTCCTCTGGAATTGATGTATGTCAAAGCTCTTCACCATCCAACTCCTTCTTCCTCCGAACTTCGACTATCAAATCTCAATGAATGGCCATTTCATGGCAACGGACACCACTCTCCATAACAAACTCCACGTGGCCCCAAGCGGCCTATTACCGAATGACCATATCATAATAATGAATACCTCTCTCCATAATAAACTCCACGTGGCCCCGAGCGGCCCACTATCGGATGGTTATGACAAGCTCCATCTATAAAAAGGGATTCTCCAGATATGTTTTCTCTAAGCTCTCTTCTTCTTCTCAAAACTCTACTGATTTCTTTTTTGAGCACTCCATTTCTATTGGCCAGAAGAGCTGACTTGATCGTCAGAGGTTCCCTTGTTCTAAAAGAAGTGCTTAGCAGCGATTTTTTTTCTTCCTCTCTTGAGTTTTTTTCCGAGAAAAAATGCCTCTCAGAAAAGCCTCAACCCGACGATCAACGGCCTCTACAGCCAGATCTCGTCCAGACCTATCCGTTCCCACTCCAACCATGGCAACTCAGGCTCCACCTGCATCCATGATGGATGCAGAGCAGTTCAACCTGTTGGTTCAGCAGGTTTGCGGTCTTATGGAGGCAGTGCAGACCAGATGTCGGCATGCCTCGACATCGATTCGGCTGGAGCAGGCCTCTCCGGAGCCCCATGATCTGATCTTGGGATGATCGACTAAGGCTGGCTGATCGCTGATCTCTGAAAAGGGAAAGCAGAGGATAGAGGACCCTTGCTCGGATCATGACTTGACCCAGGGGGAGGCTTCACACCCGCTCGGCCAAAAAATCCTAGAGATAAATGATCGTGAAGATCTTCTTGATCAAAAGCTCCAAGAAATGAGCAATGAATCGAAGAACTCTATCATGCTCCCTCCACCCACGGTAATGATATTTGCACTGACCCTCCTTTTTCCAAGATGATTATGCAGGAATCGATCCCACTGAACTTCAAGCTCCCTTAGTTTAAGAGTTACGATGGGGCCATCGATCTGATCGACCACCTGAATGCCTTTTGAATGATGATGTTGCTCCATGGCATGTCAGACACCATTTTATGCCGCACTTTTCCATCCACCCTTAAGGGAGCAGCCAGAAATTGGTACTCAACTCTTAAGCCGAATACTATCTTTTTCTTTAATCAGATGAGCCATCAGTTTGTGGCTCATTTCATTTGTAGCTGACGTCCTCACCAAGGTTCGGATTTTTTGATGAACATCAAGTAGAAGGAGGGAGAATCCATCCGAGCTTATGTTACCCAATTTAATGCTGCTGCATTAGAGGTTCAAAACTTAGACCAGTTAGTTGCAATGGCCATACTCAAAGACGGCCTTCAGAAGAATGATTTACTATTCTCCCTGAAAAAGAAGTACCTCAGAAACTTTGCCGATATGCTTGCTCGGGCTGAAGTTATGCTCGAGTTGAAGAGGCCCTCAAGGCCAAGGATAATGAAGCCATTGGAGAGTGGTGAATTGACGAGCCAGGCAGGTCCATCGAGGTAGAAAAGTTGAGTGAAGCTCGACCGCGCTTCCATACTCCCTCTGAGCATAAGCGAGCCTGAACTTTTCCCTGGGCTCGGGGGCAGGGAAGCCTCGACAAAAGGGCACAGCAGGGTTCTCCCCTCTAAAGATTTCATAATTATGTCCCTCTCAATGCTCTAAAAACCCAAGTACTGATGAAAATCAGGAAGCAACTACCGAGATCGAAAAGGATGCATACTCATCCTGGCAAGCACAATCCTAACAAGTTTTGCCTTTATCATTATGACCATAGTCACAATACTGAGGAGTGTATTCAGCTCCAAGATGAGATTGAGGAGCTCATCAGATGAGGTAGACTCAATCGATTTCTGTGGCATCAGCCTGAAGGATGGAAAGATCGGTCAAGGGCACTGCCATAGCCTGAACCACCAAAGGGGAAGGATCAACAAGGAGATCGACTGTCTCTCGACATCATCAACACTATCTCGAAGGAACTTTGGCAAGAAGAGGCCGATAGATCCAAGGGATCAGTAAAGAGATGGAGGACTGAAGAATCCATAACCTTCACTGAGGTAGATGCCCAAGGAGTCCAGTTTCCGTACAATGACGTGGTTGTAATTTCTTTAAACATTATCGATTATGATGTATGCCGCATTTTGATAGATAATGGAAGCTTGGTCGACGTATTATTTTATGATGCTTTCTCAAAAATGTCCTTGCTCAATAACCACTTAGGACCTATGAACTTTCCATTGGTAGGCTTCACTAGCGATGCCATGCCAGTTGAGGGCATAATAATCTTGACTGTGATTGCAGGGCAACGTCCGAAGCTAGTTAAAGCATAAGTCGATTTTCTAATCATAAAGGCTCCATTTGCCTACAATGCTATTCTCGGTCGACCTAGGTTGAACGCGCTTCGAGTAGTGGTGTCGACTTATTATCTAAAGGTAAATTTTCCAACAAACTATGGAATTGAAAAGATCAGGGGAGACCAGGCATTGGCGAGATGCTGTTATTTCATTGTCCAGCAGAAAAATGTCCAGCCTGACCTTTGTCCTGTCGAGGGGCTGGATGCTTGTGATGACCTCATTGAGGAGCGAGGCGAACCTATGGAGGACCTCGTATCTATGATCTTAAATGATGGAAATGTAGAGCACACTATATAGATTGGCTCCAACTTAGGGATGAGATTTGGAAGCAACTTGTCATCTTCCTTAGGAAGAACGCGGACATCTTTGCCTAGGCCCCAATGGATATGCCAAAAATTAATGCTGAGGTCATGGAACTTTGGTTGGCCATTGATCCTAGGTATCGATCGGTAAAAGAGAATATGCACAGCCATGCCCCAGAGAGGCAAAAAGCAATCACAAAAGAAGTAGGCAAGCTCCTCAAAGCTGGATTTATCTGGAAAGTTAACTATCCGACTTGGATCTCAAACGTGGTCCTCGTCAAAAAGGCAAACAACAAGTGGAGGATGTGTATAGACTTCAAAATACTGAACAAAGCCTGCCCAAAGGATAGCTACCCTCTTTCTAGGATTGATTAACTGGTGGACGCAACCTCGGGCCATAAGCTCCTCACTTTCATGGATGTCTTCTCTAGCTATCACCAGATACGGATGGTGCCAGAGGACGAGGAGAAAATTGCTTTTGTTACTGATCGTGGTCTTTACTGTTATAGGGTTATGCCCTTTGGGCTCAAAAATGTAGGAGCAATGTACCAGCATCTGATCAATAAGATCTTCAAGGAGTAAATCGACCATAATATAGAGATGTATGTGAATGACATGCTCATCAAAAGTCGAGCTTCTATAAACCATCTCGCCGACCTCGAAGAGACCTTTAGTGCACTCAGGAAGCACAAGATGAAGCTGAACCCAACCAAGTGTGCCTTTGGTGTGACCTCAGAAAAATTTCTAAAGTATATGGTGTCAAGGCACGGGACTGAAGCAAATTCAGAGAAAATTTGAGCTATTCAAGAGATGACTGCTCCAAGAATAATCAAAAAAGTTCAGTGCCTGACTGAAAAAGTAGCATCCTTAAATCGCTTCATCTTAAGATCGGTCGAGCGATACATGCCCTTCTTTCAAATTTTCAAGCAACCAAAGAACTTTTGCTGGATGATGGAGTGCCAACGGACATTTGAGGAGCTCAAAAACTACCTCGATGCACCCCCACTGCTGGCAAAGCCCAAACCTGGAGAAGAGTTGTTCTTGTACCTAGCAGTCTCTCCGGTGGCCTTGGCAGAAGTCTTGATCAAGGAGGAAGTGAAGATGCAGCGACCGATCTAATACATAAGCCAAATCCTGAGGGATGCAGAGATCAGGTACTCTAAGCTGGAGAAATTGATCTACTCTCTTTTAATCGCTGCCAGGAGACTCCAACCTTATTTTTAGGGGCACACCATAACGGTCCTCATGGATCAACTAATAAAAGCAGTTCTTCATCGAACGTATGCTTTCGAAAGAATCGCAAAATGAGCGATCGAGCTCATAGAGTTTGACATCAATTATCGACCTCGGCCATCAATCAAAGCTCAAATATTGGTAGATTTTATAGTAGAATGCATCATTCCAAATGATGCTGAGCTTGAACAAAATGAGATCGACGCTCTGTTGTCGTAATCGAGCCTCTCCAAAGAGAGTGCGGACCTTTTTGATGATTTTTGGGCCCTATACGTGGATGGTTCGTCCAACTCCACTAGAGTAGGTACGGGATAAGTCTTAGTCAGCCTTGAGGGAGTCGTCATCGAGTACGCACTATGCTTCGAATTTTCTGCAATTAATAATGGGGCCGAATATGAAGCACTGATCATCGGATTAAAAATAGTGAGAGAGTTAAAAGTAGATCGGCTTCAAGTCTATAGTGATTCTTAATTAGTGATCGGACAAGTTAGTGGCAACTATGAAGCATGGGAGAAAAGTATGATGAAATACCTTGAGAAAGTAAAGGATTTGACTCCGACCTTTGACAGTTTTGGCATTCGATTGATTCTGAGTGCAGAAAATATAAGAGTCGACCTCCTCTCTAAGTTGGCCACTTCAGTCCCAATCAAACTACCCAAAGAAGTATTTTTCAAAACTCTAAAATGCCCAAGCTCGGAGGAATCACAGTTCGTTATGCAGATGAGCTCGAGCTGAGCTGGATTGACCCGTTGGTTGCCTAGCTCAAAGAGAAAGTTCTTCCTCGTGATTCGAAAGAAGCTCAAAAACTCAGGAATCAAGCCTCTTAGTACGTTTTGTATGAGGGCAAGTTGTATAAGAGATCGTATTCACTACCGCTGCTGAGATGTCTCCAACCTTCAAAGGTCGACTTCGCATTATGGAAAGTGCACGAGGGAATTTATGGAAGTCATGTAGGAGCTAGGTCCCTGTCACAAAAACTACTTCGACAAGGGTACTGTTGGCCGACCTTGTACCATGATTCTATTAAATATGTCAGAAAATATGATCGCTGTCAGAAGAATGCAAACATACAAAGACAGTGGACCTTTGAGCTTACTCCGCTAAGCACGCTTTGGCCATTTGCATAGTGGAGAATTGACATACTTGGCCCTTTCCCTGGTCACGATCGACTACTTCACCAAATGGGTTGAAGCCAAATCACTAGCAAAAATTACTGAGGTCAAGATATAGGACTTTATCTGAAACTCAATAGTTTGCTTGTTCAGTCTGCCCCAAACTTTCATAACTGATAACGGATGATAGTTCACTGGGATGAGGTTCGTCGAGTTCTGCAAAGATCTAAACATCTCCCATCACCTCACATCGATAGCTCACCCATAGGCAAATAGGGAAGCTGAAGTGACCAACCGGACTCTTCTACAAGGCATCAAGACAAGACTTGATAGAGCAAAGAGAGCTTGGGTGGATGAACTCTACCATGTCCTTTAGGCATACCGATCTACTCGAAGGCTGTCGATTGGAGAAACACTATTCACCTTGGCCTTTGGAATGGAGGCAGTCATCCCAATCGAACTTAAGCTCCCATCAGCATGGATTGTGGCCTTCAATGAGCAGCATAACTCAAAAGATCTTAGAGTCAACCTCGATCTACTGGAAGAAAAATGGGAGGAAGCCGAGGTTCGAATGGCGGCCTACAGACGAAGGGTGGCCCGATACTATAACTCTAGAGTCCGAAATAAAATGTTTAGAATGGGGGACTTAGTACTTTAACGAGCCACCATCTCTCAACCTCAAAGCAAGGGAAAGCTTGCCCTAAATTGAAAAGGCCCATATGAAGTGGTGGAGGTCGTCTGGTCCGAAACTTATCGTCTGAATGAGCTCGAAGGAACAATGCTTCCATGACCTTGGAACTCAGAAAACCTGATGATGTACTATCAGTAATTTTTCTTCAATAAAACTTCTTCATTTCAACATTATTATTTCTTAGTGCAAAAACTATGTGATGACAGGAAAGAAATAACCAAAAAAAGCAATGTTAGGAACAGGAGGAGAACCTCATCCTAATATGAGTAGGATCGAAGACCTCATTCAATTTAGACGAGATGAGGGGAGAGGCCCTGACAATGGCCCTTATGTGCCCCCATAGTCCGTTAGGAATAGGAGAAGAACCTCATCCTAACGTAAGCAAAGTCGAAGGCCTCATTCATTTTAGACGAGATGGGAGGAGAGGCCCTGACAACGACCCTTATGTGCCCCCACAGTCAATTAGGAATAGGAGGAGAACCTCATCCTAACGTGAGCAAAGTCGAAGGCCTTATTCATTTTAGATGAGATGGAAGGAGAGGCCCTGACAATGGCCCTTATGTGCCCCACAGCCCATTAGGAACAGGAGGAGAACCTCATTCTAACGTGAGCAAAGTCGAAAGCCTCATTCATTTTATACGAGATGGAGGGAGAGACCCTGACAATGGCCCTATGTGCCCCCACAGTCCATTAGGAATAGGAGGAGAATCTCATCCTAATGTGAGCAAAGTCGAAGACCTCGTTCATTTTAGATGGGATGAGAGGAGAGGCCCCGACAATGGCCCTATTTTTCCCAACAATGATAGGAGATAAGATCTTCTTCAATCTCGATTAGAGAAAAGATCTCTTCCGAGCTTCAACTTCAACTTCAACCTCGGTTGAAGAAAAGATCTCCCTCGAGCTTCAACGTCAGAAGGAGATAAGATCTCCTTCAACCTCGGATGGAGATAAGATCTCCCCCGAGCCTCAACTTTAACTTCAACTTTGGATAGAGATAAGATCTCTCTCTAAGCTTCAACCTCAATGATGTAGAGCCTGAAAAAGGACTTCGATAGTCATCTTTTTTATACTCTCTTCCTTCAAATTTCAAACTCGAGAGTGGGAGGATTATTGTTGGGGATAAATTTTGCTCCCACTGAAGTCCAACCTGATGCTTAGCCTAATGCAATCGATAATCATGGAAGAGCTTCAATCAAAAATTTTTCTGCAGTGGCTGGACCCCAGTCGAACTCCTCTAGCAGCCAAACCTTAGTCGGACTCCTTCAGTCGACCGAACTCTTCCAATGGTCAAACCTTAGCCAGACTTCTTCAATCGGCCGAACTCTTTCAGTGGCCAAATCTTAGCCAAACTTCTTCAGCCAGTCGAACTCCTTAATGATCGAGCCCCAGCCAAACTCCTCCAATGGCCGAACTCCTCTCGGACTTCTCCCTCAGTCGGACTCCTCCAGGAGCCAAACTCCTTCTAGACCTCTCCTTCAGTTGGCTAAACTCCTCAATAGGCGAGCCCCAGCCAAACTCTGCCAGTGGCCGAACTCCTCTCAGACTTCTCCCTCAATCAGACTCCTCTAGGAGCCGAACTCCTTCTGGATCTCTCCTTCAGTCGGGTGCTTATAGGAGCCAAACTCCTTTTGGATCATTCCTTTAGATGGATGCTTGAAGGAGTCAAACTTCTTTCGGATCTCTCCTTCAAACGAATGCCTACAAGGGCCGAACTCCTCCCAGACTTCTCCTTCAGCCGAACTCCTTTCAGATTTCTCCTTCAGTCGAATTTCTATAGGAGTCGAACTCCTTCCAGACTTCTCTTTAGTCAAGTTCCTCCAGGAGCCAAACTCCTTCCAAACTTCTTCTTCAGTCAAATTTCTACAGGAGCCGAACTCCTTCTAGATTTCTCCTTCAGTCGAATTTCTAGAGGAGCCAAACTCCTTCCAGACTTCTCCTTCAATCAAGTTCCTTTAGGAGCCAAACTCCTTCTAGACTTCTCCTTCAATCAAGATTCTCTAGGAGCCGAACTCCTTTCGAACCTCTTCTTCAATCGGATTCCTCCAGTAGCCAAACTCCCAAATTTCTCCATCAGTCCAGTTCCTCCAGGAGCCAAACTCCTTCCGAACTTCTTCTTCAGTCAGATTTCTATAGGAGCCAAACTTCTTTTGGACTTCTCCTTCAGTCGAATTTCTACAGGAGCTAAACTCCTTCCAGATTTCACCTTTAGTCGGATTTCTATAGGAGTTGAACTCCTTCCAGACTTCTCCCTCAGTCGGACTCATCCTGGAGCCAAACTTCTTATAGATCTCTCCTTTAGTTCGATGCCTATAGGAGTCGAACTTCTTTCGAATCTCTCCTTCAGATGGATGCCTACAGGAGCCAAACTCCTTCCGAATCTCTCCTTCAGATGGATGCCTATAGGGGTCGAACTCCTCCCAGACTTTTGCTTCAGTCAGACTCCTATAGGAGCCAAACTCCTTCCGAATTTCTCCTTCAATTAAATTTCTACAAGAGCCAAACTCCTTTCCGACTTCTCCTTCAGTCAAGTTCCTCTAGGAGCTGAACTTCTTCTGGACTTCTCCTTCAGTCGAATTTCTATAGGAGCCAAACTCCTTCCAAATTTCTCTCTCAGTCGGACTCCTCTAGAAGCCAAACTCCTTCCAGATCTCTTCTTCAATCGGGTGCCTACAGGAATCAAACTTCTTTTAGACTTCCTCTTTAGTCAAGTTCCTCTAGAAGTCAAACTCTTTCCGGACCTCTCCTTCAGTCGGATTCCTCCAAGAGCCAAACTTCTTTCAGATTTTTTCTTCAGTCTAGTTCCTCCAGGAGCCGAACTTCTTTCAGACTTCTTCTTTAGTCGGATTTCTATAAGAGCCAAACTCTTTCTGAACTTCTTCTTCAGTCAGATTTCTACAGGAGTCAAACTCCTTTTGGATTTCTCCTTCAGTCAAATTTCTACAGGAGCCAAACTTCTTTCAGACTTCTCCTTTAGTCAAGTTCCTCCAGGAGTCGAACTCCTTTTAGACCTCTTTTTCAGTCAAATTTCTATAAGAGTCAAACTCCTTTCGAACATCTTCTTCAGTCAAGTTCCTCCAGAAGCTGAACTCCTTCCAAACTTCTCCTTCGATCAAGTTCCTCCAAGAGCCAAACTCCTTCTGGACCTCTCCTTTAGTTAGATTCCTACAGGAGACGAACTTCTTCTAGATTTCTTCTTCATTTAGATTTCTTCAGGAGCCAAACTCCCTCCAAATTTCTCCTTCAGTCCAGTTCCTCCAAGAGTCAAACTCCTTTCAAACCCCTCCTTCAGTCACATTCCTATAGGAGCTGAACTCCTAGATTTTTCCTTCATTCAGATTCTTCCAGGAGTCAAACTTCTTTTAGATTTTTTCTTCAATTCAGTTCCTTTAGGAGTCAAACTCCTTATGGACTTTTACTTCAGTCAGATTTCTATAGGAGCCAAACTCCTTCCAGACTTCTTCTTCAGTCGGATTCAACCCGATTCACTACTATCTATATATTTTTAATTATTTTAAGAAGTCAGATTAAACTGATAATCATGATGTCTTAATGATAATAGACTTTTTTATGACTACTCGAGATGGTCAAGCTCAGTGCTCTTATTCTCAATAAGTACCTATACTCTCACTCCGGTGTCTCCACACCGTAGGCTCAAAACTCATCTATCCTAAGAAAGCGATCGTACACTGATCTTTTAGATCGATCACTATCCTCGTGATGATCCTACGATCGAGAGTAATTTATGAGTTAATTATATAACACATGTCTTAAATTCTTAACTCTTGAGAATATATATTATCAGACCTATTAACTCAATGAATGAATCACAAATACTTTAATTCATAACATGATGGAATAAATAAATCTTTAATTAATTTTAAGTCAAAATTATGAAAATGCTCCTAGAAAGTATTTAACAAATGTCGGTCAATTTGGCTTCTAGGATACATATCTAATATGTTCTTAGTGATTGTCACTTTTGTCCTAATTTTTTTTTGAATATCATTTCTATAGGCCTTTTGGCCAAAGATAATTATCAAATTCTAGGAAGAAGTTCATTGCACCTAGACTTCTTGTCTTTCTCCTATTTATTTGTATTATAATTATAGGAAAACTTTTGGGCAACAAATCTGATGGGATCAGGTGTGTTTCAACATGGGATATCAGGTTTAAAGCCTGATTAATCAAGCAATTAGATTGCTTGATCAATTAGGACTCTAGTTTGGCATAGGCTCTATTTAAGAGACCCTATGCCCTAGGATTTTTTATGATACTTGCATCCCATGCCCACATGCTGCCATCCTCACCCCTATCCATGCCATCCTTCTTCTGATCTCCTCTCTCTTTTCCATGCCAAGGGTTGGGCACAAGTTGAGAAGGAAGATCTTTTGATCCTATGATTGATTTTGATGATCATAAAATATTAAGTAAAAATATTACTAATCATATATTTTAAGAATGAATATAGAATTTTTCAAATGCTCACATTGAAAAAATTATCTTTGGAAGAAATCCTCCCAAGATGTTAAGCCAAAACACTTGAAAGATGAAATTTTCATAAATTTGGATGGCTCACTATAAAGCATATTTAAGAGAAAGAAACAAATATTATTTGGAAGATTTAGGACTAAGAAATTCAAGTTTGGAAGGTCAAGTAATAAAAAAAAATGAAGTTGGAAAGTTTAGAGCTGAGACACCCAAGAATAGATCAAGCTCTAACACCAAACAGGATTGATACTTCGATTTAGCATGCAGCTAAGCCAACTTTAATTGGATCCGAGCCAGCTCTCTTAGGATGGTAGAAAAGATATTTTTCTATTCTACTAGTTGAGCCAGCTCGATTTGGATCCAAGCCAGCTCTCTCAGGATGACAAAAAAAAAAAATTTTGAGTTCTGCAAGTCAAGCTAGCTTGAGACAAAATTGAGCCAGCTTTAAGCCAAAATCGAGGCAGCTTGATGATGTCTGACAGCCTTTAATGGCTAGTTTCTGCAACCTCTTCAATGGCTCTTTTTCATCTCCAACGGCTATTTTAGAACTTTCAATGGCTAGAACTCACTCTCCAACCATCTCCAAGGATATTTAAAAGTGGAGAATCAATTTAGAAGTAGGATTCAGTGGGATTAAAAGAGAAATCATCTTCAAATAAGAGGGATTCCATTGGATATCAAAAAGAGAGAAAAAGAGAGGGATTATGTAGTGATTTTGAAAGGCATTCAAGAGCTATCTTCTACAACTTCTTAAGCATCCTCTCAAGTCTCAAAGAAGAGAGTTCAAGCTTCAAAAGAGCCAATCATTCAACCTCCTTTTTGCATCTAAAAGAGTTTAAATTCTATTTTTCTTTTGAGCTGAACTTCTGCATCTTATATTTTTGTTTTCTTTACAAGTTTCTTTGGAAAGAAACTTGGAGTTTAGGCTAGTCCAAGATCATAATTGGACATTATAGGTTTCGGTTGGTGAGCCCATAAAATCAACTAGATTGATAGTGAGCCCAAAAAACTATTGGTGTAAGATTTTTGTTGATGATCTCGAAAAATCAACTAGATTTATTTATGAGTCCAAAAAAATAAACACATTGTAATCAGTGGAATTATAGTAAAATTTTCAAGAAGAGCTTGGAGAGTAGACATAGGTATGGGTTGCACCGAACCACTATAAGTTCTTGTGTGTTTATGTTGTGCCTTGTTTAGCTTATCTTTCTTACATTTAATTCTTACTTGCTTAGTTTTAATTCTTGAATTAGAATCTTTATATGCTATTTTCACTGCTTCATTATATGTGCTTTACCAACACTTGAGTTAGCCTAATTAAGTGCACATACTTGCTTAGATTTTAAATTTGGTTAAAATTTTCTAAGAACCCAATTCACCCCCCTTCCCTCTTGGATTGCTATCTCTGGGCAATAATTGGTATCAGAGCAGGTGCTCTATTATTGATTTTTGATGTAACCATCAAGAGTAAAAGATCTTGGCAACCCAAATAGAATCTTTTTTGAATGAAGGCCATTCTACTGATCATCCCCCACTATTAAATGAATCAAATTACATACATTAGAAAATTAGAATGAAAAATTTTATACAATCACATAACTATAATCTATGGAAGATTATTGTCAATGGTCCTCACACATAAAATACATCATTTATTGATGAAGAATCAATGCATCTAAATGTTAAGGCTTTATATATGCTTTATTTTTTATTAGATATAAATGTGTTCAATCTAATTTTTTCTTGCATTTCAGCAAAACAAGTTTGAGAAAAATTGGAAAGAACTTATGAGGGAGCAAATCAAAAAGAGGATTCAAGCTTCCAAGAAGAAAAGAAAGCTCACCCCAACATATGCCTCATGGTTCATGAGGATGGAAAGAAAAAGAAGAAGAAAAAATAAAGAAAAAAGAAAGTTTTGATTAAGGGAGAGAAAGGCATAGAAAAAAAAGATGAGGAAAAAGAAGAAGGTGCCAATCATTGCCTCATAACTAATGCAAATGAGGTAAATCCTGAAAATTCTTCCGACTTTATATTTGATGAATTATATGAAGCCTTTAATGACTTAATGGATGAATTTAAAATATTAAGGCTAAAAAATAAAGAACTTAAAAGATCAAATCTTCTTTTAGCTAAAGAAAAAATGAGTTTTTAATTGAAAAAGAAGATTTCTTGAAAGAAAAGAACCTATTGGCTGAAGAAAAAAATAAAATATTAATTAAGAAAGATGATTTTTTGGAAGAAAAATAAAGTTAAGTTGAAGAAAATAAATTATTTTAAAATCTAAAAAATTCTTAATTGAAGATAAAGAAAAGCTCTTAAAATTTGAAAGATCTCTTTCGAAAGAAAATGCAAAACTAAGAAAAGAGATTGAAAATTTAAAATCCATGCTTAAGAAGTTTACACTTGGATCACAAAAGCTCCAAGCAATGTTAAACAGTCAAAAAGTTATTTTCAACAAAGCAGAAATTGGCTATAATCCTTTAATAAAATAGAAATTTATCAAAAATATGTTCATGAGAGCTTCACTTAAAAATCATTCTATAGTTTTCTTTAAATATAATAAAGTTGGCCATAAAATTTTTAAATATAGTGCTAAAAGAATTGGTCATACATTGATTAAGTAAATATGGATTTCAAAAGAAACCATAAGCTCTAACTCCAATGGAGCCAAGATGGCTTGGGTACTAAAGATTAGCAAATGATTTTGCGGGTACACCAAGGATCCAATGGAATGAAAAGAGAAAAATATTATGGATGGATGCCTTGAAAATAAAATTGGATGGATGATGATGTTTGGTAAAATCTAAAATTTTCTCATATAATGCCATCATTATTCTGATTATTAATTAGCATAGTTATTGTATATGCTTGATTGATTTTGATGTTCTTTTCATGCTTATAATGATCATACTCCATGACTTGAATATTTTGATGTATTGCTTAAAACTAGTATATCATTTTGATTATTTATTTTTAAGCTTATATTTTTATCCTAAATTCATCATGCTTGTTCAATCCCCTGTATCATGTTATCATTACTTAAAAAAAACATAAAATGAAATAAACATAATTGTATAAGGATCTTTTTTATTACAAAACTTATAAATTAAATTAATTTTTGACATTTCCCCATAAGTTGCTTAATTATCAAAATTATATTAAAAATTATATGACCTAAGTACTTGAAAATTAGACATATAATCATAAAAATCAAGTGCTTGATTGATATGCATTGTATTTTAATTTAGTCTTTAAGGATTTGAAAATTTTCTAGTTATACTAAAATCTTAGAACCTTTATCTAGTTTTCTCTTAACCTAATTTTGATTTAACCTCATTTGATTTGATTATCATACCTCCAATTGATTGATTTTTGATCTCCTAAATTAATATGAATATCTTTCTTGATCATTGATTAGATTGATTTTTCTTATCTTAAAAGAGAATTTATTGATGAACATTTATACTTTATTTCAATTAATTAATTTTAAAAATTAAATTTGAAAAATGCACTTCTTGAATTTTTGAAGTTAATATCAAGCAAAATATTTCAAGAAAGTTGTCACTTATCTTTAAATCAAAATATTTAATGAGAACTTTAGTTTTAATCAATTAGTATCAAATAGATAATTATTTATCTTGTATTTGATTTATGTATCATTCTAAATCCTCAAAACTATTCGATTTGAATTAATTCATCTTTATCAATTCAAAACTAAAATAATTTGTATTAAGCTGAACTTGAAATATTTTAACTCTAACAAATAAATTTAATTATTATAGAGAAATAAATTTAACAAATATTTCTTTTAAATCTTTAATTGTTATCAAGAAATTTTTAAGAAAATTCTTAATTGATTTGAATTTTAAAGTAATTGATATCATTATTCTCATAATTGATATCAAATAGTTTATTCTTATCTTAAATTTTATCGCTTTATCTTTTGGCAAAAAGAAAAGAATATTTTATCTCAAATTTGATTTTGCATAACTAATATGATTTCATTTGAGATAAATTTAAAGAATTTTATGCATTTTCTAAACTTAATTAAGTGATATCTCTTAAGAAAAAAAAGATCTAAATTTAAATTAAAAATTTATCAATAATTTATTTTGCATGATCTATTGGTATCAATTAAAAATAATTTATCAAAATAATTTGATCAAAAATTAATTGATTTATCTTTTTTGATCAAAAACTTTAACAATTTGTATCAAATTGATCATTCTTACCTTGCACTTTATTGCATTACTTTTGGCAAAAGAATTAAATATTCTATCTCAAATCTATTTTGTATTAATATACTCTTGATGTGATACTATTTGAGATAAAATTCAAAATATATATATCTTTTCATAACTTGATGGATTGATAACTCTTAAAAAAACAAATATTTTTTAAAAAATTAAATAGATCTTATGCTTAGTTTTGATACTCAAAATTCTTAATAGTGAAAAGCACTATTTCTTTTGAATCTTTAAAGCTCAAAGTATTTTTCTAACTAAATTTAAGAAAATATTTTTGCATCCATATTTTTGAGAATAGGGAGAAGTGCCATTAGATTTATATTATTCAAAAATATAACTAAAATATATTTTTTGAAATTAGCCAAGTTTAATTTAAATTTAAAAAGAAAAAGAAATTATGAAATCTAAATTGAAGCTAAATTTGAAAAATAGGGGAAGAAAATATTAAAGAAGAAAACATGCTTAATTTTAAAATAGCTTTGTTTGCAAAAGTAAGGAGGAGAAAATATTAAAAAAAATGATCATTTAATTAAAAAGATCTTTGAATTTAAAAATATCCTTCAAATTTAAAAAAATTAAATTTAGCAGTTAAATTCATGTTAAATATGCTTGATTTGAAAGATAAAATAATCCAACTATAATTATGAAAAATAGGAAGAGAAATGTTTCTTATCTTGATTTGATTGAAAATTTTCATTAATTTGCATTGAAAAAAATAAATTTTGATCTTAAATTCTTAATCAATTATTTTATGAGCTTCTTAAATTCATGTATTTATTCAATTTGATATGCATGATTTCATAGTCTAATCATTCTTGATAATTAATTAGAGTTAAATTGAATGGAAATATAATCTCACTTCAAGAATTGAATTTGATACACACTTCAAATTTTGAAACTTACTTGAAAATTTGAATATAATAAAGAACTTTTGATGTGCTTTAAAAATCCTTATAAAATTAATTTTATCAGAGTAATTTTTACTTAAGAAATGAATTTAAAAAAGTAACTTTTATTTGCCTTGATACTATCATTGATTTGCTCGATACATTCTCGATATATATCTTTTATGAAATTAAATGATGAAATTTCATTAAGAAAAGAAAAGATTGAATATTGATGTGCATATTATGCTTGATTTCATATTTAAATATTTTAAAAAGCTCTATTCTTCTTAAAGCTTACAAGTGCATGTTTAAAAATCTGATTAAAAAGTTATATTCATTCAAAAAGTTGGAGAGACTTTAATATTTAAATTCAAGCCAATTTTTAAAAAGAAAATCAATATTTTAAACATATTTTGAATCAAAAGATAAGTTTTCAAAGTGAAGAGGATTCATTTGAATTAATTTTTTGAATTTGATATATCTTACATTTTGATACATTCTAACATATTATTGATTTTGATGATTTTTATTCAACCTTTTCTTGAGCTTTTTGATGTTGTCAAAAAGGAGGAGAGGAATATTGAGTATATGCTTAATGAATTAATTCTTAAAATGCTCATTAATTTGATGCTTGAAATCTTAATACTCATTAATTTGAATTGAGATATTAATTTGAAATGAATATATGAAATATATGTAATAAACTAAAGACTAATTGGAAACTTTCATAAAGTATGCATTCATGTGTTTGATCTAGTACTTCATGATACATGTTGGCAAAATGCATTTTAATATATTATTTATTTTTATTGTGTATATACTCAAAGTTTTGTCATTATCGAAAAGAGAAAGATTGTTAATCCTATGATTAATTTTGATGATCATAAAATATTAAGTAAAAAAGTTACTAATCATATATTTCAAAAATGAATATAGGATTTTTCAAATGCTCACGTTGAAGAAATTATCTTTAAAAGAAATTCTCTCAAGATGTCAAGCTAAAGCACTTAAAAGAAGAAGTTTTCATAAATTTGGATGGCTTATTATAAAGATAATGAAAAAGAAAGAAACAAATATCATTTGAAAGATTTAGGGCTAAGAAATTCAAGTTTGGAAGATCAAGCAACAAAGAAAAATAAAGTTGAAAAGTTTAGTGCTGACCCGCCCAAGAATAGAGCAAGCTCTGCCACAAAATAGGATTGACACTTTGAGCATGCAGTCGAGCCAGCTCTAATTAGATTGAGCCAGATCTCTCAGGATGGTAGAAAAGGTATTTTTCTATTCTGCTGGTCGAGCTAGCTCGATTTGGATCCAAGTTAGCTCTCTTAAGATGATAGAAAATTAATTTTTTGAGTTCTATAATTCGAGCTAGCTCAAGATAGAATTGAGCCAGCTCTATCAACTCGAGCCAACCCTAAGCCAGAATCAAGCCAGCTCGATGATATCTAACAGCCTTTAATGGCTAGTTTTTGCAACCTCTTCAATAGCTCTTTTTTGTCTCCAACAGCTATTTCAAAGTTTTCAATGGCTAGAACTCACTCTCCAACCATCTTTAAGGATATTTAAAGATAGAGAATCAATTTAAAAGTAAGATTAAGTAGAATTAAAAGAGAAATTATCTTCAAATAAGAGGGATTCAATTCGATATCAAAAAGAGAGAAAAAGAGAGGGATTATGCAGTAATTTCAGATGACATTCAAGAGTTATCTTCTACAACTTCTTAAGCATCCTCTCAAGTCTCAAAGAAGAAAGTTCAAGCTTCAAAAGAGCCAATCATTCAACCTCCTCTTTATGTCTAAAAGAGTTTAAATTCTGTTTTTCTTTTGAGCTAAATTTCTACATCTTGTATTTTTATTTTCTTTATAAGTTTCTTTGAGGAAAAGAAACTTGGAATTTAGGCTAGTCCAAGACCAAAATTGAATATTGTAGATTTTGATTGATGAGCTTGTAAAATTAACTAGGTTGACAGTGAGCCCAAAAAATTATTGGTGTAAGATTTTGGTTGGTAATCTCGAAAAACCAACTAGATTTATTTATGAGCCCAAAAAAAACAAACACACTATAATTAGTTGTATTATAGTAAAATTTCCAAGAAGAGCTTGAAAAATGGAAGTAGGTGTGGGTTGTACTGAACTACTATAAGTTCTTGTGTGTTTGTGTTGTGCTGATAGGGACACGATGCTGTCGTTAAGACATCGTGTTTATCAGTTTAATCCGACTTCTTAAAATTATTGAAAATACGTAAATAGTAGTGAGTCGGGTCGAATCCACAAGGAAGGTAGTGTTTTTAGTTTTGAAATCTTTGATTTTATAAAAGAAAAAGATAAAAAAGAAGAGTTTTGGGATCAAAAGTGAAGTCGGAAAATAAAAAAAAGTAAAAATTAAAAGATGCAGGAATTTAAACTTGGTACTAAGATCTATTAGTTAGATCTTAGCATCAACTTGCAAAGCAATAGTTTAAAGTGCAGAAATTAAATTGCAATAAAAATAAAAAGCTAGAAATTAAAATGCAAAAATAAAATTTTTATTAATTAAAATTTTCAAAATTTAAATACATAAAATTTAAAAAGAAATAAAATAAAATAGAATAGCCTGATCTCTGATCTTGGATCGGCATTGGCAGAAAGATGGTGTAGAAGCTCGGCTCTTCTTCTCGGCACCCGTTGCTTCGAAGCAGCCTTTAACCCATAGCCTGGCTTCGCCCTGTACCAAAGCTTCACCTTGATCGGAGATATTGATTTTCTGATGGCCTGGGGTCCTTTTTATAGAGCTAGGAGGGCTGGATATTTTTTCTAAAGGCAATATGGGACTAATAGCCTTTGTAATCATAAAAATACAAAGAAATTTGGATAAAATTTGAATCAAAATAGCTCTGATATGACTCTGATAAATCTGATAAAATCCAGCCATTCAACAGGAATCCAACGGTCCAAAAATCATCAAAATCGGATGCAGATAAGCTCAGATCGGGTCGGATTAAATTCTGGCCGTTGGATCGCGCTTGATCGAGGAAATCTGGCCGCAAATCGCGCTTCGGGAGTCTTGATCACCGCCGGCAGCATTCTGGACCGTCGGATCTTCATCGCCTGGATCTGAGCCGTCCGATGGATCGCATCCAGTGATGCTTAATGTATCTGAATAAAAGCCTGGAAAGCAACCACAGCCGTCCGATCCTGACCGCAAACAACCACATCCGTCCGATCGCGCAATAACTGTTCCCATGGACCGCGTGGACCGGCCGCACCGCACACCGCAACCAATCAGCGCTTCTGTCGCCGAGTGAAAAGACTAAATTACCCTTGTGAGCCGCGATAAATTTCTGTAGACCCTTTAAGGGGTCTAGGTCCACCACGTGGCAATCTCTGATTCGCCGGAATTTTGCTGAGCTGGCGGTCCACGCCTGGATCGTGGACCGGCTGATGGCTTCAACGGCTGAGTCGGCTTGATGGCTTCGGCTTGGCTTGGTGGCTCGGCTTGCGGAGCCGGCTGAGCCATTTTCTTTTTTTATTTAATTTTTATTTATTTTATATTTTTAAAAATTCATATCTTTTTCATTTTAGCTCCGTTTTACTTGAAATTTATTTCGTTGTGATCAAGAAAAATGAGCTCTTTCTATTGATGATAAAATTTTATTTTTTAATTTTTATTATTTTTTATTATTTTTTAATTAATTTTTTAATTAATAAAAATATGAATTTTTCAAAAATTATATATAAATTGATTATTAATTCTTAAAAATTAATATCAATTAATTGATAAATTAATACTTTTATTGGTGAATTTATGATGCTTATCACACCCCCCAACTTAAGCTTTGCTCGTCCTCGAGTAAAGAAAGAATTTAGTTTTAAATACCTTTTAACTTTAGAGTTTCGAATTTTACCTAAGCAATTTTCAAAATGGCCATTGATATTCAGTAGAGCTTAAATGAGATATATCATTGGGGTATTAATACTTATCAATAGAAAAATTAAGTAAAGAACATTAAATTTTTCAGAACTTTTTCTAAATTATTCCACTTTTATCTCTGATTTGTCTAAACTTTCATATAGGCAGGTGTATTGCTACTTCCATCCTTCATTTATTAATTTTTATTTTCACATTGCCCACTTTTTGATGCGAATATCATTGCTTACTTAGGCAACGGGACCCGGTTACTCGGTGGGAAACCAATGTTTTTTTTTTTTTTTTTTTTTTTTTTTTTAACGTTGTACCACTATTGAGTGTCTTAACTCCTTAAGCTTTCTATTTGATCCATGTAGCGAGTCTTGGGCCAATGACTCCCAAACCAGTTGGCTTTAGGGCACTAGGTATAGAATACCCCTCGGGCTTACTAGCTCGAATCAAATAGGCTACGAGTTAAGACTAGCTTTACAACGAGCTTCTTTGCCCTTCCCACCTTTTGATGCGAAACTCAATGCTTGCTTAGGCAAAGAGGCCCGGTTACTCAGTGAGAAGTACTTGGAAAACTATTTTATTAAAATAAATTTTTATATGAAGAAACGTATAGTTACCCTACACAAGCCTATAAAAAGTAGACTTTTCTTTGATGCTAGTAGAAATAATTAGAAATGCTCCAAGAAAAAAATTTTTTTATGTTCTGGACTTAACTCTTTATTGAATTTTCTTAATACTTGATTCCTCAATATCTCATAGATTCTCTAATCTGTGCATCAATTTTCTTTTTAAAAATGCTTAGTTTAATTCGATTCTTAAGCATAATCAAGTATCTAAATACTAAATACTAACTTTTTCGAGGACTTAAAATTTTAAAATTTTTATTTTTCTCTCCCCCCAACTTAATCGACATTGTCCTCAATGGAGAAGAAAAAATAAAGGATGTAATAAAAAACATGGAAGAATACACCTATATATTTATTTATTTATTTATTTATTTTATTTTATTTTTTTGGTCCAGCACATGCCTTTACAAATTTGAGCTCTCCCTCCAACTTATTCAAATTATCCTAAAAAGAAAATAAGATAAATTAGATAAAAACTAAATATTGGGTTGCCTCCCAACAAGCGCTAAGTTTACCGTCTTCAGCCAGACACAATGTAGCTCACTATCCTGTGTCGAATATTGGATTGACAAATTCCAATGGTTTTGGATTGCCAATCTCAGAAAGTTGATGTTGATTTTTAATCCCATTATTGATATATTCACTGTTAATTTTTGGGATATAATTTTATGATTCCATTCTCAGACCCATGTTTATTAAGAATTACTCCTATTTGTTCTTCTAAAATGCTCATGAATGGAGTTTTAGGAGTTAAGTTTGATTCAATGGGTGCTGGAATGGTGACTAAAGGCGGTTTTAATTCTGGAGGTAAATTAATGTGATCCTGCTTAAACAACTCCATTGACATTTCATTACATGCCTTTTGATTTTTATAAGAAGAACCAGCTTCTAGGGTTGAAGGGAATAGGACATTAGGTTTATAAGTCTCGGGTAAATCATCTATTCTCTTTTTCCCTTATTTCTATCTCATTTAAACTGGAACTAGCATCAGTACTAATTCCTGGCTTGGGTTCTTCTATGTGGTTAGTCTCAGTACTAACCAGTTCCTCTAAATTTTTCATTTTGGCTAGCATCAGTACTAGCCTCTCTCACCTGGTCTTGGTATGGGTCCATAAGAATCCTATAGCTTTTAAGTTCAGGAATTACTTTGGTATTCTCAAATTGGAGATTCTTAGATGAAACATTAGATTGATAATTTAATCCAGGTGGTTGGTGGTCATTAGGTGGGTTATTTGAAATTGGTAGGTTCGGTAGTTGATCTAGTTCTCTCCTCATGTTAGACTCAACTAATTATCCTATTTGAGCTTCTAGTCTGGCGATAGATTGCTGTTGAGTTAGAATTAATTGTTGAAGTTGGTTAAATCTATCATCAGCTAGATTGGTCTGTTGAGGAGGTGGGTATGAAGGCTGATTATAATATGATGGCTGGTTAAACTGACTAGGCTGACCATTATTATAGGCATAATTTTGATAATTTTGCTCAAGTGAAATTTGGGTCTGAGCCTGAGTCTGTTGGGATGTCCAAGAAAAATTAAAGTTACTCCAATCTGAATTATATGAATTTGAAAATGGGTCATTAATCAATTTGGAGTATCCTTGAGTAGCTTGAACTTGTTCTTGGATAAAATATGGAAACTGTGCAGTCATAGGATATTCACTTACATGATGGGTTGGACTAGCACAGATTGAATAATTCTCCTGATAATTAGAAGATTGTTGACCTAGGGTTAGGAGTTGATCTATTTTCTGATCAAGAAGGTCAACTTTATCTAATTTTTGGACTATTAGATTTATATTAGCCATTTGATTATTATGTTTAATGTGAATCAACCATTCAATTAAGTTCAACTAAATCAGAAAAAGCGATTTCCTACCATGCATGTATTAGTGTAACCCTAATGTATGGTTTAAAAATTTTTAGAATATTTTTTTTTATTTATTATTATTATTATTATTTTATTATATTAAAAATTAATTTTTTTTAATTATTTTTATTTATTAATTTTAATTTAATTTAATTTAATTTAATTATTAATTTTTAGTTAGTTTAATTTTTATTTTATTTTATTTTTAGAGGAGAAAGGAGAAGAAAGAAAAAAGAGTTCTAAAGAAGAGGTCCTAAGGAGTCCTAGAACTAAGAAGAAAGAGAAGAATTCGGTTTAATTAGATCTAATGTTGGTTAGCAATCAAGTTGGTCAATCAATCCTGACTAAGGGTTATCCTAGATCTAGACAGCTCCTAACTGCCAAGGTCACCTTCAAGCCCTCCAAGTGTAGGATTAGCCAATCAACTAGCCAGGTAAGTGTAAGGTTCGGTGGGAGTCCCCCCGTTGCTTGCCTTAGACACCAATTGTGCTTGGCCAGGTAAGCGAACGGAACCAATTAGAAACCACCTTCCTTCGGGCCCAATCGTCCCTGAACCACTTTCCTAGACACCAGTCAAATTGACTTATCCTAACCCGGTTCAACTCTTAGGATTCCTTATCCTATTGAGCTCGAGTTCCTAGGGTTGATGTCTAATTGATTTTAAAATTAAAGGCTTAGGTCAATGCAGGATGTTGGTTGGTTGTTTGTGGGCTAAGGAAGGGTGATCAAATCCCCACCTTATCTTGTTTAATTGGGTTGTGCCCTTAATTTGATTTAATATGAATATGCAAAAAAAATTTTCAATCAAAGGGTTCTATGCAATTTAAACTAGATGCATGTAACTAATTGTATTCTGAAAGGCTTACCTTGCCTCCAGCAATCACCAAAAAAAAAAATAAAAATAAAAATAAAACTAATATGATGCATGCTCTAAACAGTTAGGGTTTCTAATCTTATCATGAGGCTTTTAATTAGGATTTAAATGGATATTTTTTTTAAAATTAATTTAAAAAAATAAAATAAATAAATAAATAAAATAAAAAGAAAAGAGAACTAGGGTTAGGATTGATCTCACCAGGCAAAACTTCTGATTCTTTTTGTTCTTTTTTTTTCTTTTCCTGCAAAATAATAAAAAAAATTAGTAAGAAAATAAAAATTTTATTTATAATTTTTTTATAGAAAAATCAAAGAGATCAAAAATTTAATATCCGTGCCTTCCCCGGCAACGGCGCCAAAAACTTGGTGCGTTTGCCGAAATTATTTTTAATAAATCAAAGAAATCAAAATCAAAAATCAAAAACCTTCCCCGGCAACGGTGCCAAAAACTTGATAGGGACGCGATGCTGTCGTTAAGACACCGTGTTTATCAGTTTAATCCGACTTCTTAAAATTATTGAAAATGCGTAGATAGTAGTGAGTCGGGTCGAATCCACAGGGAAGGTAGTGTTTTTAGATTTGAAATCTTTGATTTTATAAAAGAAAAAGAAAAAAAGAAGAGTTTTGGGATCAAAAGTGAAGTCGGAAAATAAAAAAAAGTAAAAATTAAAAGATGCAGGAATTTAAACTTGGTACTAAGATCTACTAGTTAGATCTTAGCATCTACTTGCAAAGCAATAATTTAAAGTGCAGAAATTAAATTGCAATAAAAATAAAAAGCTAGAAATTAAAATGCAAAAATAAAATTTTTATTAATTAAAATTTTCAAAATTTAAATACATAAAATTTAAAAAGAAATAAAATAAAATAAAATAGCCTGATCTCTGATCTTGGATCGGCATTGGCAGAAAGATGGTGTAGAAGCTCGGCTCTTCTTCTCGGCACCCGTTGCTTCGAAGCAGCCTTTAACCCATAGCCTGGCTTCGCCCTGTACCAAAGCTTCACCTTGATCGGAGATATTGATTTCTGATGGCCTGGGGTTCTTTTTATAGAGCTAGGAGGGCTGGATATTTTTTCTAAAGGCAATATGGGACTAATAGCCTTTGTAATCATAAAAATATAAAGAAATTTGGATAAAATTTGAATCAAAATAGCTCAGATACGACTCTGATAAATCTGATAAAATCCAGCCGTTCAACAGGAATCCAACGGTCCAAAAATCATCAAAATCGGATGCAGATAAGCTCAGATCGGGTCGGATTAAATTCTGGCCGTTGGATCGCGCTTGATCGAGGAAATCTGGCCGCAAATCGCGCTTCGGGAGTCTTGATCACCGCCGGCAGCATTCTGGACCGTCAGATCTTCATCACTTGGTTTTCTGGCCGTTGGATCGCACCAGATAGCTTAATAGAATTTGAATCAAGCCTGGAAATCACCACCGCCGTCCGATCATGACCGCAATCAACCGCAGCCGTCCGATCGCGCAATTACTATTCCCATGGACCGGATGGACCGGCCGCACCGCACACCGCAGCCAATCAGCGCTTCTGTCGCCGAGTGAAATGACCAGATTGCCCTGTGAGCTGCGATAAATTTCTGTAGACCCTTTAAGGGTCTAGGTCCACCACGTGGCAATCTCTGATTCGCCGGAATTTTGCTGAGCTGGCGGTCCACGCCTGGATCGTGGACCGGCTGATGGCTTCAATGGCTGAGTCGGCTTGATGGCTCGGCTTGGCTTGGTGGCTCGGCTTGCGGAGCCGGCTGAGCCGTTTTCTTTTTTTATTTAATTTTTATTTATTTTATTTTTTTAAAAATTCATATCTTTTTCATTTTAGCTCCGTTTTACTTGAAATTTATTTCGTTGTGATCAGAAAAATGAGATCTTTCTATTGATAATAAAATTATATTTTTTAATTTTTATTACTTTTTATTATTTTTAAATTAATTTTTTAATTAATAAAAATATGAATTTTTCAAAAATTATATATAAATTGATTATTAATTCTTAAAAATTAATATTAATTAATTGATAAATTAATACTTTTATTAGTAAATTTATGATGCTTATCATGTGCCTTATCTAGCTTATCTTTCTTACATTTAATTATGCTTGCTTAGTTTTAATTCTTGAATTGCAATCTTTATATTCTATTTCCACTGCTCCATTATATGTGCTTTACCAATACTTGAGTTAGCCTAATTAAGTGCATATACTTGCTTAGATTTTAAATTTGGTTAAAATTTTATAAGAACCCAATTTACCTCCCTCTCCGCTCTTGGGTTGCAACCTCTGGGCAACAAGATCAATCCTATTTGGCGCAAAGTCAAGAAAGAAGACAAGCTGTTCGTGAGACAAACGCGTGTCCTTCAAAGATAGATTTGAAGGATCAATCAGAAGATTCTTGATCTAATTTATAGAAATTAAATCCAGAAGGAGATCGTGTCCAGATCCTATCCGAGTGGACTCTAGTAGAGGTCAAGCGCTTGCATGGCTAGATCCAAAATCCTAGGCTTTAGCAGATCATCAATAAGGTAAAAGAAGTTTATCCTAAAGGTAATAATTATTGTTCCTATTTTATTTTATATTAGTTTTAAATATTAGATCCATAGGATCATATCTAAGAACTCTTAGATCTGATTAGAATTTGTTAGAAAAATTTTTAAAATTACCTTTTAGATGTAATCGGATCTGTGGAAAATGCCGATTTTTCTTCAACTGGTATCAGAGCTGCATTAGCAGTTCTTCATATTAATTTTAGATCTAATTTTTATTATATTTTTGATCTGATATTAAAAGATTTTGGATGTCATATTAGATATGATTAGATCTAAAATCAAAAAAATTAAAAATTTTAGATTCATATCAATGATGTATGAGATACATGTCTAGATTAGGTGTAGAATTATTCTATGTGTAGTCTAGTATAGTGTTTCTTTTTGATATGATTATATATAATTTTAATTCTTTTTTATTTATATTTTGATGTTCTAAATATTATAATTAGACCTAAAAAATAAAAAAATAAATTTTTAATTATTCATATAAGATATGATAAATGCATGCCTAGACTAGTTGTAGAATAGTTCTATGAATTATCAAGAATAAGTTTTATTTGATGTGATCAATTTAAAATTTTATTTTTCAAATTTTATATGTGATATATCAGATCTGAAAGCATGCATATTTGATTTAATGATTGATACATGAGATGTATACAGAACATGCATGATTAGATCTATGATTTTATATAAGATATATATTATAGATCTTATAATTCTATAGTGTAGTAATTATTTTTGATTAAGGCATTCCTCTGACTGTCCAATTATAAGAGTAAGAAAGGTTTAAAGACTCTCTTTTTTCTTCGATGGGGTGCTCGTATGGTGTGTAGGGTTGCTGTGCGTTTGTTCTTAATCAAAAATTAAAAATTTATTTTTCTATAAAATCCTAGATCCTAAAATTTTAGGATTTTTGGCATATTTTTATTTATGAAATCAAACTTAATTAAGAATTAAGATTATAAAACTAATTAGATCTAAAAATTATGAATTTTCATATCTAAGACACCTTCATAAATTTGGGTTCGGGCTTGGGTAGCTCAATTAGGTCTAGCAGTTGATCAAACTGAATCAATAGTTGGTTAGGTAGGATCAAGAGTACTTAGAATTGACTAGTCCAATAGGATTAAGTCTGGATCAAGGTTGACACACAGTAACATGTGGTCTACCAAGTCAAGACCCAATTTGGCTCCATGGTTTGAGCCTAGATTGTAGGCTAATCCAATTGATTCTGGTTTGATAATTTGGTATCTTAGGTAAGTTTGGCAAATATGATTGACTGATTTTTAATTGGGAGCTACTCGATCTGAATGCATTCTTATCGAGTTAATGGTATATCCCTTCCACCAGTCTCACTTACCTAGCCATTTAGGTCGATCTAGCTCTGATTTGAGGTGGCTAATAATTCGAGCTAACCCATGCCACTAGGTTAGTCATAATTATTATGACTAAGTCAAGTCAAGTTTAAAGAGACCAAAATTAAATTTTTCTAAGAAAATATTAAGTCTTAGGTCTTCCACCATTGTAAATGTGCAGGCCCTTCCGGGGGTTGATGATTCTCGATTGGTTATAGTGGTTCAGCTGCACCGAAACGATCCAACCATATCTGTTAGGCATTGGATGCTATGGGTTGGAGGATGGGTTGGGCTCAATATTTTGAATATGGTAAGTGATCCAATTAGAAATCCAATTCATGCAAATGATGAATCTGACTTAACCTAGGAGTGGAGCAATATTTCGAGCATGGTGAGCTTCATAAATTAAAGACCTGATTTGGATGCACCATGATTAGAGAATCATTGGACAAGAGTTGTCCACTCATCGATTGATCCATCATCAATAACTATTAGGTGAGATGGTGAGCTAGTCGGTGGGACCGCACCATCCACTAGAAATCAATTGGTCACGAAGATTTTTGCATCTCTATCAGGGAGTGTAGAAATCCGAGTAAATAGTTAGAGTCTAATTTGTTTAAAAATAAAACTCGTAAATAAATTGATAAAGTCTAATTATAAAATCTAACTAAAAACTCTAACTCTCTATAGAAAAATATTTGTGTCCAACCCATTAGCTCGTATCCTGGACACCTACAGACTGACTAGATCTAATTACAAAGATTAGCTCCATAACTATAAAATTATTTTGGATTTTGAAATCCTGACTCATGTATTGGACCAGGACCCCCCACCTTACTAGTCTGTCCATCCACTGAACAAAGAGCATCTCTAAAAAAATGGATGGATGAAGATAATAAAGCTAGGTACTATATATTAGGCTCGATGTCTGATGAGCTTTAGCACCAACATGAAGACATCAAGATTGCTTGCCAAATGTTAGCTCTCCTACAAGAGTTGTTTGGTAAAGAGAGTTGCGCAGCTAAGTATCAAGTCGCTAGAAGACTTTTTAAGGCTCAAATACATGATGGGTAGTTAGTCCAAGATCATTATCTAATGATGATTAAGGACTTAGAAGAGCTTGAGAAGCTTGGTGTCAAGCTAGATAGGGACTTGCAAATTGATATGATCTTGCAGTCCTTGACTGATGCATATGGATAGTTCATCATGAACTTTCATATGCATAAGCTGCAATGTACCTTAGTAAAATTGATGAACATGCTAGTTACTGCTGAGCTTTCCTTGAAAGGTTCAAAGGGCTCAGTGCTTACTATGGAGCAGACTTCCTCTAAAAGAAAGTCTTTTGAAAAGAAGAAAAGGTCTGCAAAAAAGCAGAAGATAGATAGAGGGAAGAAGAAGAAAAGAGAGCCGAAGAAGAAGGCCACCGACAAAGAAAAGTATTTCCATTGCAATATAGATGGCCATTGGAAGTGGAACTACTCTCTATACCTGGCCAGTCTGAAGAATAAGAAGGAGACAGATCCTTCTGGAGGTATGTCCGTAATTGAATCTAATCTAACAATTTCTTCTGCATCCAGTTGGGTGCTTGAATCTGGTTCTAGTACTCATTTGTGCACTTCTATGCAGGGTCTTGAGGAGAGCAGGAGGCTAAGAGATGGTGAGATGATCTTGCATGTCGAAAATGAAGCAAGAGTTACTACCGTGGTTGTGGGAACCTACCCTCTTCTACTACCGTCAAGATTAGATTTAGTACTTAGAGACTATTTTTATGTGCCTACAGCAAGCAGAAATTTGATTTCTATTTCTTGTTTAGCATAGGAAGGCTATGTAATTAGTTTTTTTAAGGACTATTGTAATATTTTTTTTGAAAGAAATAAAATTACAAATGGTTTCTTTATTAATGGTCTCTACCAGTTACATATTGATATTTCTATTTTCAATATCGAGCAAAACATGAATGTCATAGGATCAAAGTGACCTAGGGATAGTCTAAATGATAGATATCTATGGCACCATAGGCTAGATCATATAGCGAAAGATAGGATTAATAAACTAAAAAATCTGGGTTATTGAGTTTGTTGACTTTTAAGTTATATCTGATTTATGAATCATACCTTCATGGCAAAATGACCAGGCTTTCTTTTGTAGGACATGGAAAAAGGGACACAGACCTACTTGCCCTAGTACATACAGATGTGTGCAGTCCATTTGATGTTCCAGTCAGAGATAATCATGTCTACTTCATCATCTTTATCGATGATTTATCTTGGTATAAGTATGTGTATTTGATGAGACACAAGTCTGAAGCCTTTAAAAAGTTTGAGAAATTCAGACTTGAAGTAAAAAAATAAATAGAAAAATTCATTAAGGTTCTTTGATCAGATCGAGAAGATGAATACCTTAGTTAGAAATTTTTGGACTATCTCAAAGATAATGTCATAGTCGCATAATGGACTCTACCTAGAATGTATCAACTCAACGAGATTTTAGAATGGAGAAATTGGATCCTATTAGATATGATCCAATCCATGATGAGCTTCATGGACCTTTCTGATTTTCTTTGGGGATATAGTCTAATGACCATAATATATTTACTAAATAGGGTTTCTTCTAAAATCGTTCCTACCATACCGTATGAGATATGGCATGGTAAGAAACCAAATCTGAGTCATCTTAGAATTTGGGATTATCCAGCCTATTTTAAGAAATAACAGACGAACAAGTTAGAGTCTAGGTCCTTTAGAGCTTGGCTCATAGGATATCCTAAAGAGTCGTCAAGATATTATTTCTATCTTTTGGAAGACCATAACGTGATTGTGAGTTGACATACTATTTTTCTTGAAAGATAGTTTGTTCAAGATGATGGCACTGGAAGACAAATCAGGCTTGAGGAGAAGGTCTCTGAATAGCAATAAGCTAAGAAATCTATGCAACCCAATCAGATTGAGTCAGCCCAAACACTATCTCCTCCACCTCGAAAATCAACTAGGATTTCCCATCCTCTTGAAAAGTACTTAGGTACTATTTTAGAGGATGTTGAGAAAATATTTTTCTTGAAAAGTAGGATTTATGGTGATGATCCCAAGACCTATGATGAGGTAATATCAGATATCAACTTCGAGAAATGGTTAAAGATAATGAGGTCAGAATTTGACTCGATGCACTCAAATCAAGTCTAGACCTTGGTAAATCCACCTAAAGGATAGTATCTATTGTGTAAATGGATCATCAAGAGAAAGATAGATGTCGATGGAAATGTAGAGACATTCAAAGTAAGGCTCGTAGCAAAAGGATATAGTCAGTACGAAGGCATTGACTATCAGGATACCTTTTTGCTAGTAGCCATGCTTAAATCCATCTATACATTGCTTGCTATTGTAGTCTATTTTGATTATAAAATATAGCAGATGGATATGAAAATGGCATTCTTAAATGGATATCTTAAGAAAGATATCTATATGGAATAGCTGCTTGGTTTCACATCCAGTGATAATGATCATAAGGTTTGCAAGTTGCAAAAGTCCATATATGGACTTAAGCAAGCATCTTGGAGCTAGAATGCTTGTTTCAATGATGTGATTAAATTATTTAATTTCATAAAAAATGAGGAGGTGCCATGTGTATTGAAAAAGATCGGTAAGAGCACTATTATCTTTCTCGTACTGTACGTGGATGACATCCTCCGAATTGAGAATAATATTCCCATATGGACCACGATCAAAATGTGGTTAACAAAGGTGTTCTCTATAAAAGATCTAGGAGAAGCAATTTTTATATTGGGAATAAAGGTCTATAGTGATAGACCGAATAGGATGCTAGAACTTTCATAGAAGATGTACATAGAAGAGGTGATAAAGAGGTTTAGCATGGAAAACTCCAAAAAGGATCTAGTACCCTTTAGACATGGCATTCATTTCTCCAAGAAGATGTGTCTTAGCACACTTGAGGAGATTGAATGCATGAGCAAGATCCCACATGCTTCTGCAATAGGGAGCTTCATGTATGCCATGCTATATACACGACCTGATATAGCCCATGCTGTGAGTGTCTCTAGCAGATATCAGTCGAATCTAGTTGAAGAGCACTGGACTTCTGTGAAGTGTATCCTTAAGTACTTGAGAAGGATTAAGAATATATTTCTAATCTTTAGTAATGAAGAACTCTAGGTCCAAGGGTTTACAAACTCAAAGTTTATGTCTGACGTAGATGATTGAAAATCGACATCTAGAAGCCTGTTTGTATGCAATGGTGGTGCTGTTAGCTGGAAGAGTTCCAAGCAGACAGTGATAGCAGACTCCATCATAGAAGTAAAATACATCACTATGTTGGAAGCTACGAAGAAGGTATTCTAGTACAAGAAGTTTGCCATAGAGCTCGGAGTGATGCCATCGGATGCCGTCCCTCTATATTGTGACAATAATGGTGCCATAGCCCTTGCTAAGGAGCCAAGGTCTCATAAAAAATTCAAGCACATCGAGTGGCGATTCCACCTCATTTGAGATTATCTTGAGAAGGGATATGTCGAGGTCAAGAGAGTCGACACCATAGACAATGCAGCTGATCCACTAACAACGCCATTAGGATAGTAAAAGATCAAAGCCCACTTTGAGAAGATGGAACTTAAATTTGTAGCCAATTGGCTTTAGGTCAAGTAGGAGTTTGTTAGATGTGTGCCCTAAAAGCCAAATTCGCTTACAATTGCAATACACTTCTAGGAACAATTTTATAATTTTGACTATAAATTAATAAAAAAATTATTTTCTATCATAGCGTGTATTTAAAATATCTATGATACATCCTTTGAGTTAATCATAATGACAATTCATATTTTCAAATTTTAAGACATGAATTTTCATAATTAACTTATAAATTGCTCCTGACCGTAGGATCACCACGAAGATGGTGATCAATCTGGAAGATTGGTATACGATCACTTTCTTTGGATAGATGAGTTTTGAGTCTATGGTGTGGAGACACCAGAGTGAGAGTATATGTACTCATTAGAGAATGAGGACACTGAGCATGACCATCTCGAGCAGTCATGAAGAAGTCTACCTTCTTGTCGATGACTGGCTCGATGCTGTAGTGGTATGTCTAGTTTTTTGACCTAAGGTGCATCGACAGTTCACCTTGAGGGTGTTATAGTTTGACTATACCAAAACTCAATCTCCTAGTCATTCGAAATCCTAAGGTGTATATTGGCTATAGCATGTTTATTATATGAATTGGATTGCACCAATAGGGGATCTATCTACCTCAGTAGATGAGGAGTAGCCCTATGAGATTGAGTCCATAAGTCCATGGCTATGGCAGTGTGAAGATGATAGAAAGAGTTTCTATTAGGGTTTCATATCAAACTCAAATCGAATGGTTAATTCATATGATGGATGTTGGGTTTGTTGAGTTCACCTTGATCCTAATCCTATCGGGGCTTAAAATAGAAGAACCCAATCACATAGGTAGCTACACTAAGAGATTTGCTTTCGATTTTGATGGATTGCCACCATATACTGCTAGGTGTCACTAGTAGATTTTGGGAGTAATTAGAATAATCTTGATTATTGATCATTCTAATTATGTGAATCAAAAAAGTTTGGATCCATCAAAAATTATTTTGATGATGTTGATGATAGAGATTGTGACATATCCCATTATCATACAGAACTGAACCTAACTAGATCATATAAACAAGGATTTGGAACTAGATATGATCAATTGGACTAACCTAGTTTGATTGATTTGGATAAAATCTGATTAGGTTCAAGGAAATCATGCTAGCACATGATTGAGCCTAACATTCTCCTTCTGTAGTCTTTCTGGTTAGTCTCGGATGATTTTGACTCATCCAAAACCCTGACTGAAGCCTGTCTAGGTCAAAAAAAGATTATCTTAATTCACCAAATGAATTTAAGATAACACCTACTAATTTCTATCACCTATCATTTTCTGTTTTGGACAAGGGTTAAAAGTTGACCCTAAAGTACGAAAGAAGGGATAGGGGGCACGTGCCCCCTGAAGAATTTCTAGGGGCACACCCCGTAGTTGTTTTCACGAGCATGGAGAGGGTGCGCATCCCCCTAGGTGTGCATCTCATATGGATAGCTTTTGACCAGGTCAAATCTAGATATTATCAGGTCAAAGGAATTTGATAGAGATCAAATTCTAGGAAGAAGTTTATTGCGCTTAGACTTCTTCTCTTTCTCCTATTTATTTTGTACGACAATTATGGGGCAAATTTTGGGTGACAAACCTGATGGGATTAGGTGTGTTTCAACATGGGATATCAGGTTTAAAGCCTGATTAATCAAGCAATTAGATTGCTTGATCAATTAGAACACTAGTTTGGCATAGGATCTATTTAAGAGACCCTGCGCCCTAGGGGTTTTATGATACTTGCATCCCACACCCACATGCTGCCATCCTCACCCCTCTCCATGCCTCCCTTCTTCTGATCTCCTCTCTCTTCTCCATGCCAAGGGTTGGGCATAAGTTGAGAAGGAAGATCAATCCTATTTGGCGCAAAGATATGGAAAGAAGACAAGCTGTTCGTGAGATGAATCCATGTCCTTCAGAGATAGATTTGAAGCATCGACTAGAAGATTCTTGATTTGATTTTGGAAATTAGATCTAGAAGGATATCACATCTAGATCCTATCTAATTGAACTCCGATGAGGCTAGGCATTTGCATGGCTAGATCCAGAACCCTAGGCTTCAGTAGATCATCGATAGAGAAAAAATAGTTTACCATAAAGATATCATTATTATTCCTATTTTATTTATATTAGTTTTTAATATCAAATCTATAGAATCAGATCTAAGAACTCTCATATTTGATTAGAATCTATTAGAAAAATTTTTGAAATTACATTTTAGATTTAATCGAATCTAAACGATCCTGTGGCGGAAAATGCCGATTTTTCTTCACTTGGGTGAAGCATCCTACATTTTGGAATTGAAGATCTATAGAGATAGATCTAAAAGAATGCTTGGGTAATCATAGTCCACGTATATAAAAACTGTGCTACAGAGGTTTAGCATGGAGAATTTCAAGAAGGGCTATCTTTTGATAGGCCATGGAATTTCTTTCTCCAAGAAGGATTGTCCGACAACTCTTGAAGAGAGAGAGCATATGAGTAGAGTTCCATATGCTTTGGCTTAGGGATCTATCATGTACATCATGATATGTACGAGACTAGATGTGGCATACTCACTAGGAGTAGTGAGTAAATACCAATCTGACCTAGGAGAGAACCACTAGAAAGTGGTAAAAGCCATCCTTAAGTATTTGAGAAATACTAAGGACCAATGGTTGATTTATGGCGAGTCAAATCTAAAACTTATGGGGTTTATTAACTCTAATTTTCAATCTAACCATGATGATAGCAGAAGCGTGCTGGGTTATGTCTTTACCCTAAATAGTAGAGCCATCTATTGAAAGAGTTCCAAGCAGCATACTACGACAGACTCTATTTGTGAAGCAAAGTACATCACAGCATCAGATGTCATGAAGAATGCTGTGTGGCTGAGAAAATTCATCATCAAGCTCGGAGTAGCATCCTTCTTTAATGGACTAGTCCTACTCCACTGCGATAGTACTGGTGCCATTGCTCAGGTGAAAGAACCAAAAGCACACCAGCAAATAAAGCATATACTGCATCACTACCACCTGATCCGAAAGATCGTGGATCGAGAAGATGTCAACCCTCGAAAGATTGATGGAAAGAAGAACTGGGCCAACCCCTTCATTAAAGCCTTAGTGATAAAGGAGTTTGACAACCATAAGTCAAAGATAAGTATTAGATACTGTGCTGAGAGGCTTTAAGACAAGTTGGAGTTGTTGGAAAATATCTTCCAAAGCCAATCATCAGTCTATTGATGGTTGTGCTATCTTGTTATTATAATTGATTTATTAATAAATAGAATAAATATTTTAATATTTTCATCATAAAGTCTACATCTTCTAATAAACTTTATTATTGTGATGAAGTCCTTAAGACTATTTAGTTTTGATAACGAGAGGATTTATCAATTAATTCTTAAATAGTTCATGACTAAATGATACGCTATTAATTAGAACGATAGCATTTATCGAGCATAGATCATTGTGTGCCATATAGGTTGGTTGTCCTCTCAACCAAGGAGTGTGGAGATTCTAGTATGACATACAAGTGAGATGTATGGGTACATCGTCACGGGACATGATCAACTCTAGAGCATTCTACTATCGATAGTTGCTCTGATGGGATATAGGTATAAATGTCCCTTAGACCTAAGACCACCATAGTGGCTTGCAAGCAACTCACTGTATCAACCCTGATAAAGGTATCAACCCTAACTTGGTCATCCACATTGTATTTCAAAATATCAAATCCATCTCATGGATTATCCTGGCTAAGATTTTGCTAAATTAAAATATAGTAATGCATTTTTTTCAATCTCTTGGAGCGGTCAATCCTATTTTGATCACTCACCGACTTTGGAAGTACTTAACTATGCCCACAAATCTTTCTTAACTAAATTAAAAATTCAGGTAGTCCAGCACCAAAGCACAGTGAGTTGTTTGCAAGTCACCATGGCAATCTCAGGTCTAAGGGATACTTATACCCATATCCCATTAGAGCAATTCTCGATAGCAGAATGCTCTGAAGTTGGTCACATTCAATGATGATGTACTCTTATATCTCACTTGTATGTCATACCAATTTCTCCATACTTTTTGGTTAAGAGGATAACCAACCTATATGGCATACAACAACCTATACTCAATAAACGTTGTTATCCTAATTAACAACGTATCATTTGGTTGTAAGCAGTTTTAAGGAGTAATCGATAAATTCTTTCTTTATCGAAACTAAATAGTCATAAGGACTTCATCATAATAGAAAAAGTCCATTAGAAGATGTAGAATTTATGATGAAAAAGCTAGAATAATATTTTATTCAATAATAAATTATTTATAAATATAAAATAGGATAACCATCAACACACTGATGATTAGCTTTGGGACACAATTCCCAACAACTCCCACTTAACCTAAAGCCACTCGATACAGTATTGAATACCCATCTTCGTCTTGGGGTTGTCGAACTTTTGTACCGCCAGGGCTTTAGTGAAGGGGTCGGTTACGTTCTTCTTTTTATTGATCTTCTGAAGGTCGATGTCACCTCGATCCACTATCTTTCGGACTAGATGGTAGTGGCACGGTATGTGCTTTGTCCATTGGTGTGCCTTTGGTTCCTTCACCTAAGCAATGGCACTAGTGCTGTTGCAACAGAGTAAGATCGGACCATCAAGGGAGGGTGCTACTCCAACCTCAGTGAAAAACTTCCTCAGCCACACAACTTCCTTCACAGCATTTGATGCTACGATGTACTCCATCTCGCATACAGAGTCTACCATAGTATGCTGCTTGAAACTCTTTCAATAGATGGCTCTACCATTTAGGTTAAAAATATAACTCGACATGCTTTTGTTATCATCGTGGTCAGATTGAAAGCTAGAGTCGATAAACCCTACTAGTTTCAAATCTAACTCATCATAAATCAATCACTAGTTCTTAGTATTTTTCAAATACTTAAGGATGATTTTCACCACCTTCCAGTGGTTCTCTCCTAGATCAGATTGGTATCTGCTCACTACTCCTAGTGAGTATGCCACATCTGGTCTTGTACATATCATGGCATACATGATAGATCCTACTATCGAAGCATATGAAATTCTATTTATATGCTCTCTCTCTTTAGGAGTTGTTGAACAATCTTTCTTAGAGTGAGAAATTTCTTGGCCTATCGAAAGATAGCCCTTTTTGAAATTTTCAATGCTGAACCTCTTCAGCATAGTTTCTGTGTATGTGAACTAGGATAACCCAAGTATCCTCTTAGATCTATCCCTATAGATTTTCATCCCTAAGATGTAGAATGCTTCACTTAAGTCCTTCATGGAAAACTAAGATGACAATCATACTTTTATTCCTTATAGTGCAGGAATGTCATTCCAGATTAAAAGAATATCATCAATGTACAAAACAAGAAATACCACTATCAAACCATTTGCCTATTTATAAATGTAGGACTCTTCTCCATTCTTAATGAAGCCATATGTTTTGATCATCTTATCAAAATGAATGTTCCAACTCCGAGAAGCTTTCTTCAATCCATATATGAATCTCTAAAGCTTGCACACTTTGGACTCATCTATGGATGTGAACCCCTCAGGTTGTATCATATACACCTCTTCGATTAACTCTCTATTCAGAAAAGTTATCTTCACATCCATCTGCCAGATCTCATAGTCCAGATGAGTAGCTATTGCAAGCATTATCCAAATGGATTTAAGCATTGCCACAAAAGAGAACGTCTCATCATAGTCAATACCATAACATTGACGATACCCCTTGGTAATTAGATAGGCTTTATAGATCTCCATCTTTTCATCTGTGTCCTTCTTCCTTTTAAAAATTCACTTACATCTAATGGGTTTAACCCCCTCAGGTGGGTCAACTAATGTCCACACATCATTGACCTTCATGGATTTCATCTTGGATTTCATGGCTTCAAGCCATTTCTCAGAATCAAATCTCTATATTGCATCCATATAGGTAATTGGATCCTCATCATTCTCATCAAATTCGATAGGATCACCATTCCAAACAAAAAAATCATAGTATCTACCCAGCTAATGTGGTACTCTACTGGATTGCCTTAATGATGTAGGTACATTAGGTTCCAAATTTGGTCTAATCAAATCTGATTCTGATTCAGCTACTGGTGTCAATTTTTCTACCTATTGAACTTCCTCAAATTCAACCTTAAAGACAATAGTTCCTTCACCAAGGAACTTTTTTTCTAAAAAGATTGCCTTAAGGCTGACGAACACTTTTGTTCTTAAGAATGGTAGAAATAGTAATCCTTAGTTTTCTTAGGATACCCCATAAACACATACTTATCAGTTGGGGTCTAAGTTTTTTTATATGCAAACATTGACATAGGCCAGATAACCCCAAACCTATAGGTGAGAGAGTGTAGGCCTATGCCCAGTCCATATCTCATATGAAGTCTTTGCGATAGATTTACTCGATACATTGTTCAATATAAAACATGCAGTCCTAAGAGCATAACCCCATAACAAAATAGGCAGACTAGCAAAATCCATAATGAATTGAACCATGTCCAACAGGGTTCGACTTCTCCTTTTCGATACACCATTATGCTGTAGTGTCCATTGTGAGAGAATCCCATTCTCTGCTAGATATATCAAGAATTCACTGGATAGATATTCACCTCCTTAATCAGATTGAAGAGTTTTAATGCTCTTTTCAGTTTATTTTTCTACTTTTCTTTGGAATCGTTCGAATATTTCAAATGAATCTAACTTATGTTTCATCAGATAGACATATCCATACCTAGATAGATCATCTATGAAAGTGATGAAGTAAAAGTATCCATCTCTAGCACTTATACTCATAGGTCCATATATATCAGTATTTATTAGACCTAAGAGCTTAGTGGCTCTTTCATCTTTTCTAGTAAAAGATGATTTGATCATTTTTTTAAGAAGACAGGACTCATAGATTGAAAGTAATTCATAATCACTGACTTCGAGGATTTCTTCTTCAGTCAACTTATTTATCCTATTCTTGTTAATGTGACCTAGCCTACAGTACCATAGGTAGATGTTAGAGACATAATCTAATCTAGGATATTTTTTAGAAGTGTACATTACACTCACAAGCTATGATAAAATATAAATACCATTTCTTTGTTATCCTTGCATTATCATAATATCATTCATAATAATATCATAATAATCTTTCTTTATTGATAAATGATAATCATCTTTAGCCAAAAGACCAATATAGATTATATTCATCAAAAAAGAAGGACAATAATAACATTCATTTAAAAAAATGATATTAGTATTGAAAATAAGTTAAACTATTTTTATTGCTAGAACTGGAATAGACCTTCCATCTCCAACATTCAGAAATCATTCATTATTTTTAAATTTTCTACTAATTTAAAGTTCTTGCAACATATTGCAAATATTGACTGAACTTTTGATATCCAATACCCAGATAGTAGTATCACAAATAGAGAAATTATAAGATGTTATCATGTAACATCCTTGATCAGCAACTTCTTGCTCTTTTCTCTTATTCAGCCTGTTGGGGTCATCAGAATCAAGATATTGAGGATAGTTCTTCTTCCAATACCCTTGCTCCTTACAGTAAAAGCACTCTGCCTAATCTAGGTTAATCTTGGACCTTTTGTTTAAACTAGGTATAGAGGCCCTAATACGAATCACTTTGTGCTGTTGAATAACATTCAACTTTCGATACTTATTATCAAAGTTGGATCTCATAAATTTATCACTATCTAACAGTAAATAGAGCAACTATGATTTGAATTTAACTACATAAAGAAGAACCAAAAGCCTAATTAATAAATAATTTATTAATCCTTAAGATTTAGACTTTAATCAAAAGGTTCTTTCATTATTTTATTCAAATTGGTAGCCTCTACCGCCAATTCGAGGAATTACCGTAATTCCTTAGTGGATACTAGAATCCACATAAACTGCACATAAGTCCAATTATGGTTGGTCAACCCATGTACATCTAAGGGTAGGTTTATAACCAATTTTTTAAAAATAATTTTAAGTAATTTAATTTTGCCCCAAGTATCTTTTCAGTTGGCTAGGGCCTCCACTAAAAGCCTCGATTAGATCCAACTATTAACATGATCATACTTGGTCCATCTAACTAATGAATGATTAAGCCTAACTATGATTGGTCAATCTAACCACCATTTAGAGAGACATGGCCAAGAAATCATATTATGAATGATAATTTCATTAGCCGATAAGCACCAGGCCTTTGGGCCTTCAATGATTATCTAACTAATGGACTCATTATCATCTACTTAACGGAAGACTATGATCTAGTTATCATCATAACTATTTTATTTTTAAGGATCTAGTAATTTTAGAGAATTTAATTTGATTTAGAGAAGAGAGCCAGATGAACTAGCTAATCATGATCCTCCCACTGACTTCACCAAGTCAGATTAAGAAAGACTATTAATAGGCTAATCTAGGAGCACCTAAATCTGTCACACTAATTTATCTAGCTGACATAGATTAGCTTGAATTATCAAGTGATCTTATCAAAATATAATTTTATCAAGAAGGCTAGGTAAGTAAGATCGATGGGAGGGTCTGCCAAAGCTTGCCTTGGACACCATCAAAAATGGTCAGATAAGCAGGCTGTCAATTAAAAACCACCGATCTGGATTATCAAACTTATCTTAGATACCAACTGGTTAATTAGTTTTGATTGGATCAACCTAACAGTTCATGCTAGATCATGTAGCCAAGAATCAAGTCCATCTTGATTCTTGTTAAAGATATGGACTTGACCAACTACAGCTATTATAATTGATCTAAAGAATCCTTGACCAAATCTAAAATAACTATTGATTAGATTTAGTCAATTTTCTAATTAAGTCCATTCTTTAATCTAATCTTAGGTCTAATCCAATTAATGGACCTAATTTTTACTAATCCATTAACCAAAGTATTATGATTTGTATCTTAGGATCTTTAATTCATAATCCTAGATCCTAATCAAACAACTCTTAATTCTTAATTAAGTTTTGGGCTAAGGGTTGGGGTTCACTATTTCAAAAATAATTTTTATATTTATAAAATATTTTTATAATATGGTTCTACCAATCAGTTGCATATTTGATTCACAATCAATATGCAAATAACAAGAATCTACTTTAGATCTAATCTAAATATATTCATGCAATCCAAATTGAAACTATTTCAATTCTAATCTATTATAAATCATCTTAGATCAAATCTAACCTATTTATAATGATAAAAAATTAGATTAAAATACTTTTATTTAGATCATAAAATTTGTTAGATCTAATCTAAAATTTTATGATTAGGATATTAGATCAGCACGTACTAAGACAACCTTTTCACTATAAGGGATAAATCTTATAGTAGAAATACCTTATAAGATTAGTCCGTGCAATCTAAAATTTTAATTTTTAAATTTAAATAATTTTAAATCTAATTAATCATAAATTAATTTAGATCATATCTAATAATTTATAACTAACATTAGATCTGCATGAACTAGGATAACCATTATACTATAAGGGATAAACCTTATAGCAGGACAATCTTATAAATCAATTCATACAATCTATTTTTCAATTTTAGATTGAAACTATAAATTATAATTTAGATCTAATCTAAAAAATAGTCTAAATATGCATCATAAATCATGTAATAAAGAATCTGGCTCTAATACCAAATGAAGAAAATTATCTATGATTTTCAAGAATCGATTTTGAAATTTTTCAGAAATCAGATAGTGGAAGCAATAAATTAATCATGTTAATTTATTTAAAACCCACAAGGAACCCTAGATCTAGGATCCTATCACATTATTTAATTAGATCCATAAGGGAGATTGCATCTCTCTTACCTTTGCAAGTTGAGTTCCTTAACTTGCTGATCTGAGGCTGAGGTTGTTGTTCTAGGCCACACACATGTCCGGTCTCTATAGGTTATCCACACATGGCCTCGATCCTCGATCTGAAGTTTGATGCAGGAAATCAGCATAGTATGTTAGTACGGTGCTGATCCTTCTTTTGATTTCTAATCTGGATCCTCCTTCTTCAAATCTTTAACTCTCCAATTTTCAAAAAGAAGGGAAGAGATTTGTGAAGAAGAGACACCTCTCAAAAATCACAAAAAAAGAAGGATCAAGAAAAAACCTTTGAGAGGAATCCTTTCTTCACCCTTCTTTTTCTCTCACTAGGACATAACAGTTTGTATCTTAATGAAGCACCACCCCCAGATCTTTTTTGCACCCAAACATTCCACATCTCAAACCTCTCTCTCGAATCTAAAACTTGTAGAAAACTCATGCCCTAACTCCTTTTGAATAGAGAGTTATGATAGAGTCCTTGTCTAGGTCAAATACCTAGAAAGGCATGTCCAATTTGAGCAAGGCTTGGGGCATCCAACTCTTCGGCATCCCCTCCTTATTTTTTTTTGTGGACTCTAGAGAATATGTGTAAATAAATCTTATATTTTTTATAAAAAAATTAGAGAAAAATCAGGTGGTTTGGTGCCTCAATGAAATAAGGAAAGATGATGTATCAAACTCTATCCAATAGAGACCTAGGTTAAAACAACTTATTTGTTTTGACCTATTCCACAACTAATTTTCTTCTAAAATAATGGAAGACATAAAAAAGGGTGTAGATATTCTCTAGACATAAAATTTCCCATGAAAATTCCAAGGAATTGGTGTGGGGAGGCATGGAAAATAAGGTGGTGCAAGAAGGAGAAATCCTAGTCACACTGGGCCTTCTAGTTTTGACTTGGTCCAACTTATCATTTGAGCCCAATTAAATCAAAATTAATATGATCCAATTAAAGATGATATTAGTCCAACTAAGAGATTAATTAAATTAAATTAAATTATATTTAAATATAATTTAATTTTTAATCAAATTAAAAATTGGGTGCATATAAGGCCTAATTGAATAGGGACTTATTCTCCCTTACAATTAGCTCATCCAATACACCAATTGGACTTGATTCAATCAAATCCAAACTAAATTTAATTAAATTATATTTAATTAAACTTAATCTTAATTCTCTGACTTAATCAAATTAAGCTAATTAGTAATTTAATTGCTAATCGATCCTCCCATAATACTTGCACTCAGTCAAACATCAATCGTATTGATTGTTTGACCTAAGAACGATTCTAAATCATTAATCAACCATCCAATTAGATTGAGACATTTAATGTGTGTAATCCCATAGATTTTAATCTAAGCCAATAGCATAAGAATAAATTTTTATACCAATCGAAGTGATCATCTAGCAATGATATGCGATGGTCGAATAGGTCGAATGTATAAAGCAACACTCTTAGAACCCATGTGGATATGGTTTTCATATAATTTATCCTCTTAACCAAAATGCTCGTAGAACAACTCAGGATTTAACTATCAATCCTGATTAGATCATTCATATTGTATTTTATGATACCAAATCCATCTCATGGATTACCGTGACCATGGTTTTGCTAAATTAAAATAGAGCAATGCATTTCCTCCAATCTCTTGGAGTGGTCAATCCCATCTTGATCACTCACCAACTTTGCAAGTACTTGATTGTGTCCAAAAATTTTTCTTAACTAAATTAGAAATTCAGGTATTCCAGCATCAAAGCACAATGAGTTATTTGCAAGTCACCATGGCGATCTTAGGTCTAAGGGATACTTATGTTCATATCCCATCAGAGCAATTCCTGATAGTAGAATACTTTGAAGTTGGTCACGTTTAGTGACTATGTATCCTTATATCTCACCTATATGCCATACCAATATCTTCACATTTCTTGATTAATAGGATAGCCAATCTATATGGTATACAACGATCTATACTCAATAAACGTTATCATCCTAATTAACAATCCATCATTTGATCATGAATAGTTTGAAGAACTAATCAATAAATCCTCTCTTTATCGAAACTAAATAATCCTAAGAACTTCATTAGAAAATGTAGAATTTATGATGAAAAAGTTAGAATAATATTTTATTTAATAATAAATTATTTATAATTATAAAATAGCACAACCATCAATAGACTAACGATTGGCTTTGGGATACAATTCCTAACATTAAGGCCTCGGCTTTTTTAGTGTTGATCGCCTTGATGTTGGCGATCAATTGGTGACTGAACTATAAATGACTAAATCAACTATGCCATTGAAAAACCCATAATTGAATTTGAAAAAGGGAAAGAGATTACTGCCTTAAGATAAACTCCAAGGGAATCTTTAACCTACTAGTCAATGTCGGTATGGACGATCCTATTGACGATGTTCGGGAGGATACATCCATCAATCAAAGCCTTGATGACTTTTCAATCATTAAAGGAGGTGTTGTCCCAATCTATGCCGTTGTCATTGGACTCCCCCAAATTTTGTTAGGGCTAGGCACTCTTAGCAACCACCTCCTTCTTCTTCTTCTTTGTCTCCTCTTCAGAGGGAGGAGGTAGAGTAGGAACCACGATGGGCGGGCTCAAGGTTGTTAGTGGCACTGCAGTCTTTAGGGCGAGGGCTCCTTCTGCTAGAGTAGTCGAGCTCGAGCTCCTGATCTTTGCCTGCTTGGATGACTCTCTGAGGCATTCTTCTTTCTTTTCTAAGCCCAAAGTTCTTTTGATAGCATTTCTACCTTTTCGGGAGTCATTTCTATAATAACAAATAAGCTGAGGTTATAAGAAAAATAAGAAGAATAAAAGAAGATATAAATGGGTACCTTTGGGATTGAGTGGGCTTAAATCGAGGTTGTACAAGGTCTGCATATCAACAAGTTTGGACAAAGAAGGAATTTTATAGGCTTTTATTTTGTTGATAGAATCAAGATCTTCCCTCTCTAATCCTAAAGCTCGGTGGAAATATAGATTAAACTATTTAATCTACTAAAGCATATAATCTAATTACTAAACCCTATATCTAAAACCTATAACATGTCATAATGCATACATAAATCTGAAAATTAAAGTGCTTTGGTATTGATCAGATCAATACCGAAGATCTAGAATAGTTCTAGATCAAACCCTAAATCGGATCTAGGTGAGAGAAGAGATCAAATCTCCTAACTTCAAGTGGGTCGAGAACACCATGGTTGACTCTTGATGTTGTCCTTGTTGTTTGGAGCCACACACGCATCCAGCCTTTATAGATAGTCCACATGAGACTGCAACACAAATTAGAGGTTCGTCGAACGAAGATCCGCTCGAAGTGCTAGCTTCTCGTGGATTCCTTCTGGTGGTTAATCTAAAAATTATTCTTCGGATCTCTTGGAGACTCTAAGAGATGAAGAATAAGAAGAAGAATAAGAAAAAAATCCAACCCTTGGATCTCCCAAAAGTTAGAAAATAAAACATAAGAAAAAACATCCTAGGTGAAGATAGATCTTCTCTTTGAGGACATCAACGATTGATGTCCTGAAAACATCTCTAGGTTAGGATAAGAGGAGACCTTCTCTTCTAAACATTTTTTATGCTTCTAGATCTAACATTCTCTAATTTTTCTCATAGAAAAATCTCATAAATAAATAGAGAAGAAAGGTTCTCAAAGAAACCCTAAGAGAAGACCTTTCTTCTCTCATCAGGACATGATCAAATCATGTCCAAAGAGGACCACCATGCCCCAACACCTTGGAGCATTCATCCCCATACCCTCTCCCTCTCTCTCTCTCAGATTTTTTGTCACATAAAAATATATTAAAAAAATAAGAAGGAAAAACTTAAAAGAAAAAACCAAGAGAAGATAATCTTCTCTTACCTTTGTCCCTTCAAGACATCAACTTTTGATGTCTAGATGTTGACCTTTTCTCCAAGAAACATGGCACCCATAACCCCCATGCCAACTCCTCCTTTTCTCTGGTTTGTGCCATGGAAATTCCCCAGGTTTTGACATCACTATTTCCAAAAGGTAGGTGCTAAGCAATATAAGGGAAGACTAGATCAAAAGATGTAGTCAAACAAGGAAGTTAGGGGGCATCCAACACTTGGATGTCCCCCCTCTTATTTTTCCTGCATGAGGACCAAGAAATCATGCACACACCAAGGAAAAAGGAGCAAACAAAAAACCATTGGCATGGGAAAGCAAGGCGCAAAGATTGGAAGAGGTGTTTAGTATTCTAGGGACTCTTTCAAAACAAGAAACCAATCCTAACCACTTTCCAAATTGACCAATTCAGATTTGATTCATATATTTCAGAATATGGGGCATGGGAAACCATCCTTAGGTGTGGAAACATCTCACAAAAATCTGGCAGCAAATATGTGGGCGTGGGCTCTCATAGGTGGTGCAAGGTAGGAGTCCTAGTCTAACTAGGACTCTCCTATTTGACTAGGCCAAAGACTTTTGAACCCAAATCAAAATTATTTTGAGTCAACCTAATTAGTAGATAATTCTAATTCAGTTAGAAGCTAAATTAAATTATATTTAAATCATATTTAAATATAATTTAATTTTTAATCAAATTAAAAATTAGGTGCACTCAAGTCCTAGTCTAATAAGGACTTGTTCTTCCTTGCAATTGGCTTATCCAATAAACTAATTAGACTTAATCCAATTAAGTCCAAACTAATTCTACTTGAATCTAATTTAATTAGACTTAATCTCAGCTTGATTACTCAATTTAATTGAGCCAATTAGCAATCTAATTGTTAATCGATCCTCTTGTAATACTTGCATTAGGTCAAACATCAATCGCATTGATTGTTTGACCTTAGAACGATTCTCAATCATCAATCAACCATCCGATCAAGTTACAACCTATTATGTGTGTGACCCCATAGGTTTGAACCTAAGTTGATAGCATAAGAATAAATTTTTGTACCAACTAAAATGACCATCTAGCAATGGTACCCGACGTTTGGATAGATCAAATGTATGTAAAGCAATATTCTTAGAACCCTGACCCATGGTTACCGTATAATTCATTCCTTTGACCAATAATGCTTAAGACAACTTCAAGTACACTATCAATACTCATACAAGTCATCTATATTGTGTCTCAAAATTTTGCAAATCCATGACTCCTCACGAGGATTACCCAGGCCTAAGTTTTGCTAAATTGAAACACAGTAAGTTATTCTCATCCTACAGTTAATCAAGAGTGGTCAATCCCATCTTAACTCGTACACCAACTCTACAAGTACTTGACTATATCCAAAAATCTTCCAAATCTATATTAGAAATACAGACAGTCCGACACCAAAGTACAGTGAGTTGCTTTTAAGTCACCATAGTGATCTCAAGTCGGAGGGACACTTATACCCATTGGCCTTAGCTAGCTACTCTTGATAGTAGAGGGCTATATTAGTCATGTTTAGTATAGATATACTCCTACATCTTATCTAGATCCTATATCAGTGTCTCCACACCACTTGGTTATGAGGATAACCAATGCATATGGCATATAGCGATCTACACTCGATAAGTTATCATCCTCTTTAATAACTTATCATTTGGTTATGAACAATTTAAGAACCATCTGATAAATTCTTCTTTATCAATTGATTATGGTTCTAAGAACTTCATTATAATTTAGAAGTTTATTTATGAAAGATAAAACTTTTATGATGAACCAATCAAATAACTATTATTATTAGATAATTCATATATAGGTTTCAATCATCTACAACTTAGATGATTGGCTTTAGGATATATTTTTCAATAAATTCTTCTTAGAGAGAGAAATTTCATGGCCTATCAAAAGATAGCCATTTTTGGAATTCTTCATGTTGAACCTTTTTAGCATAGTTTCTATGTACGTGGACTGAGATAACCCAAGCATCCCCTTAGATCTATTCTTATAAATCTTCATTCCTAGGATATAGAATGCTTCACCAAAATTCTTCATGGAGAACTGAGATGACAATCAAACTTTTATTCCTTGCAGTAGGGGGATGACATTTTCGATTAGGAGAATATCATCAATATACAAAACAAGTAATACCATAGCTGGATCATTTGCCCATTTGTAAATGCAGGGCTCTTCTCCATTCTTAATGAAGCCATACGTTTTGATCACTTTATCAAAATATATGGTCCAACTCTGAGATGCTTGCTTCAATCCATAAATAGATCTTTGAAGCTTGCACACCTTGGATTCATCTATGGATGTGAACCCCTTAGGTTGTATCATTTATACCTCTTCGGTCTGCTCTCCATTCAGAAAAGTTATCTTCACATCCATCTACCAAATCTCATAGTCCAGATGGGCAGCTATAGCAAGTATTATTCGAATGGATTTGAGCATTATCACAGGAAAGAATGTCTCATCATAATCAATATGATAATATTGATGATATCTCTTGGCAACCAGATGGGCTTTATAGGTCTCCACCTTTCTGTCTGCGCCCTCTTCCACTTGAAGATCCATTTACACCCAATAAATTTAACCCATTTAGGTGGATCAATCAATGTTCATACATCATTGACCTTCATGGACTCCATTTTGAATTTCATGGCCTCAAGCCATTTCTTGAAATCATGCTTCTACATTGCATCCATATAAATGATCAGATCCTCATCATTCTCATCAAGTTCGATGGGATCACCATCCCAGACTAAGAAATTATAGTATCTATTTGACTGATACAGTACTCTATTGGATCGCCTTAATGATGCAGGTACATTGGGCTCCAGATTTGATCTAATCAAATTCAATTCTGATTCAGCTACAGGTGTCGGTGTTTCTACCTGTTGAACTTCATCAAGTTTAACCTTAGAGGCAAAAGTTCTTTCACCAAGGAACTTCTTTTTTAAAAAGATTGGCTTAAGACTGACGAACACTTTTTGTTCATCAGCATGATAGAAAATATATTCTTTTGATTCTTTGGGGTATCCTGTAAATACACACTTATTAGATTGGGATCCAAGCTTATCAGTATGCAAACATTTGACATAGATCGAACAATCCCAAACCCATAGGTGAGAGATTGTAGGCCTATGCCCAATCCATATCTCATATGGAGTCTTTGCGATAGATTTACTTGGTATATTGTTCAATATATAACATGCAGTCTCAAGAGCATAATCCCAAAATGAAACAGGTAGACTAGCAAACCCCATCATGGATCGAACCATGTCTAACAAGATTCGATTTCTCCTTTTTGATACACCATTATGCTATGGTGTTCCTAGAAGAGTCTACTATGAGAGAATCCTATTCTCTTCTATATATATCAAGAACTTACTAGATAGATATTCATCTCCTCAATCCGATCGAAGAGTTTTAATACTCTTTTCAGTTTATTTTTCTACTTTACTTTAGAATCATTTGAACATTTCAAATAAATCCGACTTATATATCATCAGATAGACATATCTGTACCTAGATAGATCATCTATGAAAGTGATGAAGTAGAAATATCTACCTCTAGCACATATTATTGCAAAATATATCCCAAAGCCAATCATCAGCCTATTGATGGTTGAGCTATATTATAATTATAATTGATTTATTAATGAATAAAATATATTTTTAACATCTTTCATTACAAATTCTATATCTTCTAACAAACTTTATTATTATGATGAAGTCCTTAGAACTATTTAGATTCGATAAAGAGAAAATTTATCAATTAGTCCTTAAACTGTTCATGATCAAATGATAGGCTGTTAATAAGGATGACAGCATCCATCGAGCATAGGTTGCTGTGCGCCATATAGGTTGGTTGTCATTCTAACCAAGGACTGTGGAGATACTGGTATGGTATACATGTAAGATATAAGGGTACATCATCATTGAACATGACCAACTTCAGAGCATTTTGCGATCAAGAATATTTTTTATGGGATATAGGTATAAATATCTCTTAGACCTGAGATCACCTTAATGGCTTGCAAGCAACTCATTATGATTTGGTATCAGACTAACTAAATTTTTAATTTAGTAATAGAAGGCTTCTAGGCACAATCAAATACTTACAAAATTGGTGTATGATCAAGATGGGATTGACCACTCCAAGAGTTAGAGAAGAATGTATCACTATATTTTAATATAGCAAAACCTTGGCCAAGATAATCCATGACTTGGATTTGATATTTTGAAATATAATGTGGATTGCCTGATCAAAGTTGATAGTTGAACTTTGAGGTGTCCTACGAGCATTTTGGTCAAGGGATGAATTATATGGAAACTATATCCACATGGGTTCTAAGGATGTTGTTCTACACATTCGATCTATCCGATCGTTGGGTACCATTGCTAGATGGTCACTTTGATTGGTATAAAAATTTATTTTTATGCTACTAGCTTAGGTTCAGACTTATGGGGTCACACACATAAGTGTTCACAATCTGATCTGATAGTTGATCAATAATTAAGAATCATTCTAGGGTTAACCATTCAATATGATTAATGTTTAACCTAGTGCAAGTATTATAGGAGGATCGATTAGCAATTAGATTGCTAATTGACTTAATTTTATTAAGCCAGATGATTGAGATTAAGTCTAATTAAATATAATTTAATTAGAATTAATTTGGACTTGATTGAATCAACTCTAATTAGTTTATTGGATAAGTCAATTGCAAGGAAGAACTAGTCCCTAGTTCAATTAGGACTTGGGTCAACCCAATTTTTAATTTAATTAGAAATTAAATCAAAATTTAATCTAATTTAATTAAGTTTTTAATTAGACTAAGATCTATTCTAATTGAATTTATTTATTTCTAGTTTAATTTAGTTTGAATAACCATATTTGACCAAGTCCAATATAGAATCCTAGTAAGACTAGGATTCATCTCCTTGCGCCACCTATATCCCACATCCCCCCATGCCCAACTTGGATTTTTTTGTCCATGAAATCTCCTCTCCTAGGCCTTCTCATGCATGCCCCTCTCTCCCTATCTTTCCTATATGGAAAATGATTATGGACCAAGTCAAAGAAGATAAGTTGTTTTGGTTTCAAATTCTATGAAATAGAGTTTTGAGAAACCAAAATTCCTCCTTCCCTATGCTGCCCACACATCCAAATTTTCTCTAGAATTTTTTATGGAAAAGGGAGACTTTTTGTGTTGGGCTCCCCAACTTGTTGCCTAAATTGGACCTGCCTTGTCTAGGTATTTAACCTAGAAAAGACTCCTCTGTATCTCATTATATAAAATGAATTTTGACCTAATTTTTTGATATATTCTAGATATTTAGAGAGGAATTTTGGGCATGTGAAAATTAGGATGAGAGGCCTCTTGGGCATGGGGATTTCATAGATACCAATCTGGGTGTCTAGGTGAGAGAATATAGAAGAAGAAGAGGGTCTTTTTCTAGGGTTCTTTTGATCTTCCCTTTTCCTCGAACTTTGAGATTTATTTGAGAGTTGTCTTAGATTTAGAATCTCTCTCATTCCTTTTGATATTTTGGAGAGTCCAAATCTTAAAGAAGGAAGAACCACATCGATCAGCACAGTACTAGCATACTATGTTGATTTTCGAGAATCGAACTTCTGATCGAGATTCGTGGGCTTGTGTGAATGTCTCTTAGAGGCCAGATGTGTGTATGTCTCAGAGCTACATTCTCAAGTTTAGAATAGTAAGTTAGAATATCTAACTTACATAGGTAATATGGATCTAATCCTCTGTTACATACTTACAATAGATCTAGTGTAGATCCTTGTTGATGTGATCAACATGTCTTTCTCTTCTAATAATTTTTTATTTTTGATTTAATTTCATGCTATAATCATGTAATTGGATCTTAGATCAAGGGTTCTCTATTTTTTATAAATTAATTTTGATTAATTTCTATCTTTCATTGCCTAGATCTAAAAAACTTTCAAGATTTAGTCCTGAAATCCAATCTAGTGGGACTCTTGATCATAGAGCCACAGACCAGTGGAACTCTAGAGTCCCAGTCCGATGGAACTCTTGGTCAGTCATATGATCAGATAAGTACTTCTTTTGAATGTAACTTTATAGGTTCAAATCTAGGTCGGTAGCACAATAATTAATTTTTATACCAATCAAAGTGACCATCTAGCAATGGTACCCGACGTTCGAAGAGGTCGAATGTATGTGAAGCAACATTCAAAACCTACTCGAATATGATTACTGTATAATTCATTCTTTTGATCCTAAATGCTCAGAGGATGACTTAGGATTTAACTATCAACCCTAATCAGGTTGTCCTCATTATATTTTAAATTTCAAATCCATCACATTAATTGCCCTGACCGAGGTCCTGCTAAACTGAAATATAGTAATGCACTATCTCCAGTTTTACTTGGAAGGATAAATCCCATCTTAACTCACATATCGATTTAATAAGTACTTGACTGCACTTGAAAATCTTTCATCTCTGAATTAGAAATTTAGATAGTTCGGCACCAAAATACAATAAGTTGCTTGCAAGTCACCATAGTGATCTCAAGTCTGAGGGACACTTATACTCATATTCTTTTGAAGCAAGTCTTGATAGCATAATGCTCCAGTATGATCACATTTAGTATAGATATACTCCTATATCTCACATGTATCCTATACCAGTGTCTCTACACTCCTTAGTTAAGAGGACAACCAATCTATATGGTACATAATGATCTATACTTGATATTGTTATCATCTTTGTAATAGCATATCATTTCATCGTAAATAGATTTAAGGACTAAATGATAAATCATCCTTTATCGATTCTAAATAGTCCTAAGGACTTTATCATAACACAAAATTTTGTTAAAAGATGTACACATTTATGATGAGAAGAGATAATAATATTTTATTAATTATCAATTTATATATATTTATATATAATAGCTCAACCATCAATAGGCTGATGATTAGCTTTGGGATATATTTTCCAACAACTCCCATTTGTCCTAAAATCATTCGGTACAGTATCATATGCCCACTTCGACTTGTGATCATCGAACTCCTTTACCGCTAGGACTTTAATGATGGATCAGTCAGGTTCTTTTCCTCGATCTTCTAAAATTTGATGTCACCTCGATCCACGATCTCTAAGATAAGATGGTAGTGATGCAGAATGTATTTCGTCCATTAGTGTGCCTTTGGCTCCTTTGCTTGAGAAATAGCCCCAGTGCTATTGCAGTAGATCTGGACTAGACTATCAAGAGAGGGTGCCATTTCAAGCTTGGTGATGAACATCCTCAACCACACAACTTTCTTTGTAGTATCAAATGTTGCGATGTATTCCACCTTGAAAACTGAGTTGGCCACAGTGTTCTACTTAGAACTTTTCCAGCATATAGCTCTACCATTAAGGGTAAAAACATACCCCAATATACTTTTGCCATCATCATGATTAGATTGAAAACTAGAGTTTGTAAATTCTATAAGTTTTAAATCTAACTCACCATAAATAAGCCACTAGTCCTTAAAATTTCTTAAATACTTAAGAATGATTTTTTCAACCTTCTAGTGGTTCTTCCCTAGATCAGATTGGTATCTACTCACTATTCCTAGTGAGTATGCCACATATGGTCCCATACATATCATGGTATACATAATAGAACCCGGTATTAAGGCATATGGAATCCTACTCATATGGTCTCTCTTGAGGTATTGTCAGACAATTTCTTTTCGAGAAAGAAATTTCATGGCTTATTAGAAGATAGTCCTTCTTGAAGTTCTTCATGCCGAATCACTTCGGCATAGTATCTATATACGTTGACTGAGATAAACCATGCATCATTTTAGATCTATCCCTATAGATATTCATTCCTAGGATGTAGGTTGCTTCTTTCTAGTTCTTCATGGAGAACTAAGATGATAGCCAAATCTTTATTTTTTGCTGTGCAAAGATGTTATTCCTAATTAAAAGAATGTCATCCATATATAATATAAGAAATACTACAATTGAACCATTTGCTTATTTGTAAATTATTGCCTAGCTATGCAACCCAAGTGGGGGGGCAGTGACTTGGATTTTTGAAATTTTAAAGCTAACTTAGAACTATAAGGATTATGTAATTATTAGAAATTTATATATAGTGAGTGAATAAAGCAAAGTACAGAATGAGATGCAAGTATGCAAGAAAATAAAGAAATAAAGATAAAAAATAAGTACACCATAAACAATTAAGATTTATAGTGGTTCGATGCCAATCTTGTACCTACATCCACTCCCCAAGCTTCTACTTGAGAATTCAAATCTACTAAATGTATTTAATAAGAATACAACATCGATACCTCTGATCCTAGCTATCCAAAGCTAGAAAACTTATTTTTTGAGTACAAGCCAACACAATATAATCCGATTCAAGGTTTGGATCAATCTTTCCAAGTTTTGAAACTTTTTCAAAACCTAAAAATAAGACAAAAATAGAGTATCAGAGTTAATGACTAAGAAATACAAGTTTAGCTTTCTTAATGAGCAAATAAAACTTTAAGAATACTTTACACAACTAAGGAGAAAGCTTTTCTAATTTCTCTCAAGGTTATTGAAGACTTGAATGAGCTTTTGAGGGGTAGGTGAACTTGAAATGAAAGTTTCTTTTGCTTGAAGAGAACTTTTTGCTAGGATTGAAATGAATGCTTAATTTTTTTTTTATATTTTTCCTCCTTTTATAGCTTTTTATATCTTCAATAGATGCTAGAGAGAATTTTTGATAGATTTGTAGTCATTGGAGAGCTTTAAATATGCATTAAATGTGGTCGAAATAGGCTAAAATCTAGCCATTGCGAAGATTTTTCGTTATAGGGGTCGACCCTAGGGTCGTCCCTTGCATAGGGGTCGACCCCTATTGTGTAGAATAGAAAACTTATTGTTTTATCTTTTTGATCTGCAGAACTATAGAGGTTAACCTCTAGCATAGTGGTCAACCTTAGGGTCATCCGCTTTGGGCGTGTCGGTCAAAAGATAGTATTCCAATCAGCCCTTTTAGCAGGGGTCGACCTAGGGGTCGACCCTTTTCTTCAAAACTGATTTTCTTGCAAAATATACATCTAAAATTCATGAAACTACCTTCAATAGATAAAAAATCTTCCATACTTGCTCTTGAGGCTTTTGAATCAGAACTTGATAAAATTATGATTTTGCCCTTGAAATATAATAAATCTTTTTCTAAGCCAAAATTATTAGTAATCTCCTCAAATATTTTATAATCATCAAAATCAATTCTTGGAGCAACAACCTTTTTCTTTTTAATGATGACAAAATACTTGAGCAAAAGCAAAATATAACATATATGAAGCATTGATTAAGAATTTTAAATTTTTGAAGATACATCATTTCAACATTAGAGCCAATCATTTGAATAAAATGCATCATGAGTAGATTGAAAATTGCATATAAGATTATTTTCTTTGACAAATTTGCTTATTGCCCAATTCTATTTCTCTACTCTCCCCTTTTGACATCATCAATTACAATTTTAAGAAGTTTTTAGAGAAAAAAATAAGAAAAAAGCTCCCCCTCACTATATTTCTCATGTTTTACTGTTGAAATAAGAGTTTATAAAAAAAATGCATATGGTAATCAGATAGGACATTTTGATTTGCTCACATGTGTAAGCACATCAACTAGCATCACCTCTCCCTGATATCAATTGATGTTTCATGATATCCCTCGAATGCCAATCATCCTTGACATCACAAGCCCCGATATCATGTTACAGAAGCCCCTGATCTTTAGCATGGATCTGAAGGAACCTATGACGTTCTCTATGGGCAGCACACCACTGATCCTTCACCTAGATCTATGATGGGGTGCCTCTCTCCTTGGGCTTGAGGGAGACGCCCCCTTCTCTAGGGCTTCTTCAAGAATCCTAGGGCGGCAACTCTAGAGAAAAGAGAAGAAGAGAGTTGAGGGAGAAAAAGTCTGTATTCCACAACATTCACAGCCTTAATGAAATCCTAATACAATCTATGTATTTATACATAGCCATTAGGTCCGACCAAAAAACTCTCCGGCTAACTCAATACACGAAAGCACTCACCGAGCCCACGTACACCCATGTCTCCCATGCTCTCATCCTCTGAATCAGACCCCACCCATACATGAATTAGCCCCCTTAAAACCTCTCAAACTATGCCTTGAGACCCTTAGGATCATCCCAAACCCTAGCCCAAAATAGACCATCGCGTAACTCTGCCCGCGCATTGAGTGTCTCAATCTTAGCACTAAGCCAGCTAAGTTACACTGGGTTGGCTTAGTTTGAAACTGAGCAGGCCCAATCCTATGCCGTGCTAGCAGTTTTGAATGCGTAGCTCTCTATTTTGCCTGTGCTCTGAGACTTAGCCGATCCAGTTTTGGACTGAGCCGGCTAAGCTGTAGAAAATCTTCTTTCTATAGTCTTGATTCTTCAACTTTAGTTTCTTGCTTCACCTTGTGTCCCAGATCTTTGAAGCACCAATCAAGCCCCTTAAATCTCTAGAGCCAACCCCCTGACTCCTCCCGTGGCCTCCCAAGGCTTGGAAGCACTATAAATCATCATAATCTCCATCTTGGTGCCCCAAACCTTGGCAAACCCCTCGGCAATGACCTCCTGCACATTCTCGCTATCTCTGCACACTCGATAGCACCTATGCAAGCATCACCTCTACCAATCCTCTTCAACTATTGTGCACCCTTGAGGCCTTTGGAATGACCACCTCCACTACTAAAGACCTGTGCTTGCTTGTTGGCACCATCCTAGAATTATAGGATCCCTTTTGCTTAGTAGCTACATCACCTTCTTTGAACTTTTTTGGAGAACCTACAGTATTTCTGCACCAGCACATGCTGTACCATCTAACATGATCTCCTCAAAGCTACGCCTGTCCACCTGCACATGCCACTCCACCTGGAACTATGCATCACCGACGCTTTGAACTCATGCCAAATTTTCTCTCCACTTATGAAGCCACCACTATGGAGCACCACCTATATCCGAAGTCCACCTGATGCCGCAGAAGCTGACTCTATCATCGAGTCCCTCAAGGCCAATCACTCAACACTGCATTACTGAGCCTGCCGCTGCACCTCGAACACCGACGCTACCCTTTCAAACCCTCCGCACTCCACGAACCCCTTCAAAGCTATCTTGAATACCTCTGTAATCTGTGGGCACCTCCAAAACTCAAGAGCTCATCCAACTCTTCTGAAACCAGCGATTAAACCCTAGGGAATTCCACCCTAGTCCTTCTCTTCTGCCCCTATACCAGCCATCGCTTTAGTTGCATCCGAAGAACCATCCTCCATCTGAACCACGACTCTCTCTGGTACCCCTACAAAAGAAACCTGATCCATGATACTTTCGACTGTCTGAGACCTCCTGGCGCTCTTTGAGACCTCCTGGCTCTTTCTGAGACCTGATTTTGATCTTTCTGAGATACCACTGACACTCTATGTTGAGATACACTCCTTGGTTGCTGCACCACCAAGCCATTCTCAGTCTCATGCCTCTAGGGAAGTGCTCCTGTAGCACTCCCTAACTCGTCTCTGCACTACTCTACAACTGCCCAGCCCTAACCTGCTGGACCTTCCTGGATCATCCATCTCCATCATTTCCAAGGCTTCATAAATTGATGCTCTAATCAAACCACTGAATACATCTCCGACTACTTCCCCACCTTCCAGACATCAAAGGACGTATAGTCACTTCTTCAATCTTTCTTCGACCATTATCCCTTGGAAAACCTCTCTTCAACAGCCCTACACTGCCAATCTTCCTAGAGAACCTTGATGCTCTCTGCTGAGATACCTCCCTTGGCTGCTGCATCATCGAGCCTCTCTCAGCCCTGCATCTCTAGGAAAGTGCTACTGCAACACTCCGGCGCTCCCTACCTATCACATAACTATCATACGCCCCAATCTTTCCACCAAGATCGATCAGCAAATCATGCACCAAATCCTTCCACCCTGAAAAATCCCTTTCCGTTAATCCTCTCAAACTCCACCTTCAATTTGTTGCTTCCGATTGGCCAAACCACAGTAATAACAAGATAGATTTAAGACATACCATAGAATCCTTATGCAGATTTTTGATTTTACCTTGTACGACTTCTCCTTCCCTTCCATGCACCATCAGGCTTGGAAACTTGGCTCTGATACTAGATGTAAGCACACCAACTGGCATCACTTCTTTTTGATACCAATTGATGTTCCATGATATCGCTCAAATGCCAATCATCCTTGGCATCACAAGCCTCGATACTATGTTGTGGAAGCCCCTGATCTTTAGCATGGACCTAAAGGAACCTATGACGTTCTCTATGGGCAACACACTGCCGATCCTCCACCTGAATTTATGATGGGGCATCTCCCTCCTTAGACTTGAGGGAGACGCCCCCTTCTCTAGGGCTTCTTCAAGAATCCTAGGGTTGCAAATCTAGAGAGAAAAGAAGAAGAGAGTTGAGGGAGAAAAGGTCTGTATTACATAGCATTCACAGCCTTAATGAAACTCTAATACAACCTATGTATTTATACATAGCCATTAGGCCCGACCAAAAAAATCTCTGGCTAACCCAATACATGAAAGCACTCATCGAGCTCATGTACACCCATGTCTCCCATGTTCTCATCCTTTGGATCTAGATCCGATCTATACATGAATTAGCCCCCTTAAGACCTCTTAAATCAGGCCTTAAGACCCCTAGGATCATCCCAGACCCTAGCCCAAAATAGATCCTTGCGTAACTCTGCCCGTGCACTGAGCTAGCTAAGTCTCAGCACTGAGCTGGCTAAGTTACATTGGATCAGCTCAGTCTGAAACTGAGTTAGCCTAGTTTTATGCCGTGCCAGTAGTCTCGAATGCGTAGCTCTCTATTTTGCCTATGCTCTGAGACTTAGTCGATCCAGTTTTGGACTGAGCCAGCTAACCTATAGAAAATCTTTTTTCCGTAGTCTTGATTCTCTGGCTTTGGTTTTTTGCTTCATCTTATGTTTTAGATCTTCGAAGCACCAACCAAGCTCCTAAAATCTTCGAACCCAACCTCCTAACTCCTCTCGTGGCCTCCCAAGACGTGGGAGCACCACAAATCCTCACAACATGCAAGATATTGTCATTCATAATATTTCATAGCACATATATAAGACATTTCTCATATCACATTGTTGTAACATTTCAATGTGATGCCATTCATAAAAAAATTGATCCAAACGATATTTATAGAAGTTAAAAGCATATATATATCCCAAACATAGCAAAAGTTATAATAAATGATAGTATATAAGAGTTAGAATATAATGCTAAAATGTTAAGAAGTCATAAGTCATCAATACATATAAAAGACATGGATACCCAAAAAATACAACCATCCATGAGTCAATCAGCCAAAAAGTACCAAGCCTAAAGCTAGATCCTAGATACATAAGTCTGACTATACTAGATCTAAAAGATATCACAGCTAGATGCATCAGAATTAGAAGAGTTAGAAATATAATGAGGAGTATCAGGATCAAAGCCATGGGCATGTCCTCGACCACGTCTGCCTCGCCCATGGGTAGAAGTATGAGCACAAGCAGCTGGACGAGAGGGCCCAGCAGGAAATGAAGATGAAGTCTGGGATAGGAGAATGAGTCTAATGGAGTCAAGCTATCCTACTGCTCTCGATAGCATCTGCATGAGAGTGCCAATAACAGTAGAGACATCCTCACTAGATCTTCTAATCTCATACCTCAAAGACTGAATCTCAGCCTCCAATGTACAATGAAGACTGTCACCCTCCATCGATAATGAAAAAATTAGGGGAACAAACTTGCTCGATAGAGGGATCCCCAACCCCATCACTTGCCTCTAAAGATCCAACACCCTCCTAATCAACCTTAGTACCGAACCCTCTTGCTCCTCAAAATGAGCAAACATAGCAGTAAGCATCTGAAATACTATAGAGATATATGGAGCCATCGACTAGTCTGATAGGGGATTAGCCTAAGATGTTTCCTCTGACCAAATCTTGAGGTGGCAAACTACTGGGACAGGATAGTGGCAACCTACTGGAAAATCAACTGGATTTGATCATCTGCAAGTTTGACCACTAAGGGATCTACTCTACTCCCTGACTATGGTATAGTAGAATCTCTCCTCATGGACTCAGAAGGACCTGTATCATGATCTAATACAAATTGAATATCTGATGAAGCTCTCCACTCACCAGGTGGTGAAGAAGATCCTTCCTCCTCTGGTCTATCATCCTCTTCCTCAGCTCCCTTCAACCAACCGCCATCAAGTTTTGAAAAACTCATATGGTGCAAAGTGTGATGATTGATGGTGTCAGTGTGCGACAATCTAGCAACAACCTCTCCCTCAAAATAGACTTCGAACCTCCTAAAAACTAAGGTGAGGGCCATACCATAAGGCAAGTGCGCCTTAGATCTATTTAGGATCTCTCTCATGGCCTCAATCATAAGTATAGGGAGGTTTAGGAGGGTCTCAGTGATCACATGGTACTAAAAAATGTATTCTAAATTCAATCATTAGTCTGTTGATGGTTGAGCTACATTGTATCTATAATTGATTCATTAATAAAATATATTTTTGGCATTTTCCATCATAAAGTATTCATCTTCTAATGAACTTCATTACTGTGATGAAATCCTTAGGACTATTTAGCTTCAATAAAGAGAGGATTTATCAATTAGTCCTTAAATTTATTCATGACCCAATGATAGATGCTTAATTAGGACGACAGCGTCTATCGAGCATAGGTCACTGTATCCCATATGGGTTGGTTGTCCTCTTAATCAAAGAGTGTGGAGACACTGATTTGGCATACAAGTGAGATGTAAAGATACATCATCATTAAACATGACCAACTCTAAAGCATTCTGCTATCGAGAATATCTCTAATGGGATATAGATATAAGTATCCCTTAGACCTAAGATCATCTTAGTGACTTGCAAGCAACTCACTGTGCTTTACTATCAGACTAACTAAATTTCTAATTTAGTAATGAAAGGCTTCTGGACATAGTCAAGTACTTATAAAGTCAGAGTGTGATCAAGATGAAATTGACCACTCCAAGATATGGAGAAGAATGTATCACTGTATTTCAATATAGCAAAACCTTAGCTAGGGTAATCCATCAGATGGATTTGATTTTTTAAAATATAATGTGGATAACTGAATCAGAGTTGGCAGTTGAACTCTGAGGCGTCCGATGAGCATTTTGGTCAAGGGGATGAATTATATGGAAACTATATCCATATGGATTCTAAGGATGTTGTTCTATACATTCAACCTATCTAGCTATTGGGTACCATTGATAGATGGTTAGTTTGATTGGTACAAAAATCTATTCCTATGCTACCAGCATAGGTTTGGACCTATGTGAAGGGAAATCCTGATTTTTCGGACCAGGTTCGTTCAGATCTGATCGAGTCAATAGATATATTTCAAAAAAAATTTTCTTTGATCCAGATCAGATCTGAGATATTTTAGGTCTAATCTTTATTATTTTAATAATTAGAATAAATTTAGATAAATTAAATTAAATTTAATTTATCTTAACGTAGGGTAATCCTATTATCCGTTGATGATCCTGTAAGCAGCGAAAGATTTTGGATCTAGCCATGCAAGTGCCTAGCCTCTATCGGTATCCACTCAGGTTGGATCTGGAGATCCTCTTCTTTTCTATCATTTCTCCAAAAATCAGATCTGAATTTGATTTGGAGGATCTTCAAAACACCTCTCGAAGATCAGCAGTTGTCCTTTGCAGCAGCACGGCCTTCTAGCTTTCTGTCGTCTTTCTCTTGTCTGGATTGCACCAACTTGAATCCCAAACTACTTTGGGCGTGGAGAGGAGAGGGAGAAGATGGGCTTGGCATGGAGGAGGGAGAGACAAATAGCCTTGGGGCATGGAGAATTGTATTGCATTTTGAGTTGGGCGCAGGGTCTTATTTATAGACTATACGTGATCCAACTCCTCTTCTTCCCAACCAATCACAACCCTTTAAGAAATCAGATCTAAATTTGATTGGTGGGAATAGAGTCCCTTGGATTCCTCCTTAGATGGTGCCTAAGATCAGTCAAACTTGGTTCTTAGGAGAAGTCTAATCGAAATCCAAAAAGAAGATGGAGTCCCTATCCAACAGGGACCCTTGGGTGCCTCCTGCTTGGGCACACGCTAAGGGTGGCGTGCACCCTCCTCCTTGCCAGATTTTGGTAGAGGGACAAGCCCCCACCAGCTCTTCAATAGGTGCATGACACATGGATAGAAGTTAAAGTGTCAATGGTTAATATTTGATCAGTCAAAGGTCAACTTTTGACCAAAGTCAAAGGATGAGAAATGGCAGGTGACCAAAAATGGCAGATATTGTCTTACAAAATAAGACAATCCTTTTCTGACCTGGATAAGCTCTAGTTAGACCAAGTGAAGGCCTTTAATCGAGTACAAACTTCTTTGGCTCAGTCAGGACAACTATTTATGATAATAAAAGAAGAACATTAGGATTAATCGAGTGCTAGCACGATTTTCTTGAACCTAATTGAATCTCATTCAGATCAATTAAATTGATCAGTTCAGTTTGATGATCACCAAATTCAAATCCTTGTTTTGTGATC
>QRFJ01000778.1:353727-529480 GCA_006176705.1 Cocos nucifera
TAGGGTGGCCAGGTAAGTATGCAGTTCCACTTGTGGCACGCTGTTGCACGGAAATACTTTTCTTTGCAGCGGGCTTTCCCATCTTACTCTAACCTTCTTCTTCTTTCCTTCTTCCATCTTGCTACTTTTTCATAGACTTCTTTTTCTTTCCATAAGACTTTTTTGTGGAAAGAAGCTCCATCCAAGCAAGAACTGAGCCTTTAGAACCTTTCATCGAATAGCTTAGCGATGATCAGCTTTTCATTAATTCGGCCAAGAAAATTTTGAAGTATGCATGTGGTAATTCATGATAATTCCCATATGCATCAGTCCAAGGATTGCAGATAACACATTCATTTTGCTAGATCAGTCTAACTTTCACACCGAGCTCTCAAGCTCTTTCCAAGTCTTCATCATTATTAGCATAGCTGATCTGGATTGACTGCCTCATCATGCTCTTAGCCTTATAAAAGTCATTTCATGACTTGAACATATTTTGACTGCGCAATCTCTGTTCACAGCCAAACATCTCCTAACGGTGAGCACATGTTGGTGAGCATCCCCCGTATATCTTCATGTTGGTGTTGAGCTCATCAGACATCGCGCCAACATGTATATAGCTTATTATATTCGTCTATATATTTTTCTAAGAGATGTCTCTATTCAGTGGATGGAATGGCTGGTAAGTGGAGGGTCGCTGGTTAATACATGTGTTAACTTCTCGAAATCCCAAAATGATTTAAGTTCCTGAGCCAATCTTATAATTGGAATCTGGTTAGTCTATGTGGTTCAGGATACGTGCAATGGGTTGGGACGCAGACATTTTTTCCTGTAGAGAGTCAAAGATTCTAGTTAGATACTGTAAATTATGACTTGATCCAAATTATTTAGAGATTTTTTTATTTTTTAAACCAAATTAACTTCCACTATTTCTTGGATCCCTAACACTCTCTCTGTAGAGAATGCAAAAAAATCTCCAATGATTAATGATTTTTAGTGGTGGTGCGGTCTCACCAACTGACTCATCACCTCACCTAACAGTTTATTGGTGATGGGTTAGCCAATGAGTTGAACAACTCTTATTCAATTATTCTCCTAATCGTATGCACCCAAAATTGTCTCTAAATTCATGAATCTCACTGTAATCGGATATTGTCCACTCTTTAGTTAAGTTAGATGCCACCATTGCAATATTAACTGGATTCCTAGAATTGAGAAAAATAAGCATGACTACTCTCGAAGCAGTCATATAGAAGTCTACCTTCTTATCGATGACTACTGACATTACTGGCAGTGTGTGTCTAGTTCTTTGATCTAAGTTGCATCGGCAGTCATCTGAGTGTGTTATAGTTTTACTACATCATAACTCGATCTTCTAGCATTTCGAAATCCTGAGGTTGGTATATGGGCTATAGCAACTTAATTATAAAAATTAGATTCCGCCAATAGTGGATCTAATCAATCTAGTACATGAGGAAGTGAGCCCTATGATAATCATGAAGATCGAGTTCATTAAGCCCCAATGGCTCAATTGCAGAGTGAAGATTGATAGAAAGAGTTCTAATAAAGATTTCACATTCGAACTCGAATTGAAGTGATAATTTCAGATGACAGACGTGGGCTTTTGATGAGTTCACCTTAATCCTATCCTGTCGAGGTTAAGATGAGAAGAATCCAGATCACAAAAGGTAGCTATACTAAGAGATTCACATTTGGTTCTGAGTGGTATTGCCACCTATATTGCTATGGTGTCACTGGTAGATTTTAGGAGCACTTAGAATGTCTTGAGAATCGATTATTTCTAATTGTATGATCTGAAAGGTATTTCAAGGATGTCGATGATAGAGATTACGATATATCTTATTACTATATAGAACTGAATCTAACTGGATCATATAAATAAGGATTTGGGTCCGGATGTGATCAATTGGACTAATTTAGTTCGATTGATTTGGATTAGATCTAATTAGGTTCAAGAAAATCATGCTAACACATGATTGAGCCTAACATTCTCCTTCTATAGTCTTTCTAATTCATCTCGTTTGAGGCCAAATTAATTTGGCTTACTCAAAAATCCTTATAGAATTTTATCTAGTCTAGACTGGAGCTTGTCCAGATCAGAAAAGGATTGTTTTAATCCATTAGATGGTAATAAAACAATACCTGCCAATTCTTGACACCACCTACCATTTTTGGTTTCGTCAAGACATTGACCCAATCTTTGAAAGAAAGAAAAGAAGGGAGGAGGCATGCACCCCCTATTTTTCATCTAGGGTGCACATCCCAAGGAGGATTCTCATAAGAAAATTTAAGGGGGTTGGTGAAGAAAAAATCCTATTTTTCTTGCACAGGATCGTTCAAAACTGATTAGATCTAAAAGAATATTCCAAAAAAAATTTTCTACAATCCTAATTCAAATATGAAGACCATTTCAGTATTTTGAATCCTAAAGATCTAAATATTAAGAAAAAAAATAAAATTAAATATAATTTATTTCATACTTTTATTTTGGTAAAATCAGATATCCTTGTATGATCTTGAACTATCTGAGATTTTGGAGAGTCATGCCGTGCCTGCCTCCTACTGTTAGATATGTCTACCCTAGAAGCCAGAATTTGGCTGACCACTTGTACATACCACTCTAGGAAAAATACTATTATATAAATAATAAAACGGGATTATTTTCTATCACATATGTTATTAGGTCTGTGATACATCCTTAAGGTAATGGATGATACATTCCTTTATTATTCAAGATTATAAAAGTACTAAGACATTTACATATTAACTCATAAAACTCCTGACCGTAGATCATCACATGATGGTGATAGATGAGAAGGTTAGGGCAAATCGCTTCTCATTAGTAAGATGAAGTCTGAGTCTATGGTAGACACCAGAAAGTCGATAGATATTCCGTATGAGAAATGAGGCACAGAGCGTGATTCACTCTGAGCTAGTATACGAATACTACCTTCTGTTGTCAAAGACTGTGACTCGAGTACATAGTGGATGTGTCTGATTCTTTGATCTGAGTGCATCGATATTTTCCTTGAGGTGTTAATCGTTTTGACTACACCATGAACTTTCAGCCTTCTAAATCCGAGTTTAGTGAACTTACCAGTATCTTCTTACACTTTATTCGAGGAACGATAATGCATCAAGAATGAAATCTATCACACTCGATGGAGAGGAGCAGTCCCTATGATGGATCATGAAATCAAGTTCATAAAGCCATTGGCCATGGCAAAGAGCTAAATAAAAAGAGTTTCCTTATTAAGGTCTTCACTATCAGAACTATGAATCGAATAGATTACATCATATGAAGAAATAACTAGGCGTTGATCGAGTATCACATTTAACCCAAATTGATTGCGAAGCTCAAGATAAGAAGAAACTTAATCACACTAGTAGCTGCACACAGAGTGTCATACATTACTCTGATGGTCTGCCACCATATTACTCTGGGGGTTTGTCACTGTGTTGACGTATTTTGTAGGCAGCAAATTATGAAATGATTTAGATGATCGATCATGTAATCTAGTTCAATAGAAGAGTTCTGATCCATCGAAAGGATTTGAATGAGTTGGATGATAGAGATCATGAGTATACATCCATACGATAATACCATATTGAACTAATTGGATCACACAAAAAGGGATTTGAATCTGATACTCATCAATTATGCACTATCCAATTTATTTGATTGGAATGAATTCAATTAGGGTTCAAGAAAATCGTGCTAGCCACGAATAATTTGCCTAACATCCTGTTCTTTTTTTTATCATTAAATATTGTCCTGCGACTGAGCCAAATGAAGTTTGTCTCACTTAGTATGCTTACCAGTTGGTCTGAACTGAGAGCTTGTAACCAGGTTCAGAAAAAGGGTTATCTTATTTTGAGTAATTAGACAACTACATTTCCATTGTTGTACATCTCCTTATCATCCTTTGACTGTGTCAAATTGTTGACCTTTGACCCTTGACATCTGCCCCTAAAAATTGGAAAGGAAAAGGGTTCAAATCCTAGGATGGCGTGCGTCGATGGATAGGGACGCCGTGGAAGTTCCATAATGGATGGGAACTGCCAAGTTGCCTTCTTAGATTTAAACTAGGTTGACCTCACTTATAGACTTTGATCAGTCCTAAGGCACCAACCTAAGGATGAATCTAATGGTCTCTCAATCTGATTGGATCAGGTGAAGTCATTCACATGCCAAGTCAAATTTAGCAGTCTGATGTATAAGCAACATGTGGATTGACCGGAGTGAGTGTAGCACTGCATGGCGCAACAGGGTCTATATAAAGACACTATCTACGCCCACCTTTTAGAGACCTCTCGCTAGCCATGCCCTAAAGACTATCCGCTCTTTCTTTCTCCAATGCCACCTTCAGGTCAATCTCTCCTCCTCTCCATGCCCAAGAATATTTGGCTTCGATTAGTGAGATTCAGGTGAAAAGGTAATAGCAAAGAAGAAAGGCAGCACCGCTGTAGAAGATGACTACTGAATCTTCGAAAGAGTTTCGAAAGATCCTGCTCCACAAATCAAGATCCAGATTTAATTTTTTGAGACATGATAAAGACAGGAAAGGTTCCAGACTAGCCTTAGGTGGATAATCAGTAGAGGCTAAGGCACTTTGCATGGCTAGGTCCGATCTCAAACAATCAGCAAGATGCATCATGGATAATGCGGATTACCATATCAAGGTAAACTAATTTTAGGATTTAATTTAATTTTAATTTTTTATTTATTAGATATAAAATAGATCTATTAAGAAATGTTAGATCTGATTAGAAATCTTGAGAGAAAAAAATTTTGAAAATGTGCCTCTCGAATCCAGATCAGATATGAACGAACCTGACCTCAAAAATTTAGGAATTTTCCTTTAACTGGTATCAGAGGCCAGATTCTTATAAAATTTATTTAGATCTGATTTAATCTAAATAAATTAATGATTTAAAATATCACATTGAGATATAATTAGATCTAAAATTAAAAAAATTAGATAATTAAAATTAATTAATCTAGATCTAATATGTATGAGATACATAACAGTACTAGAATAGAATTATTCTATTGTAGTCTAGTATAATCATAAATTTTATTTAATTAAATGATAATTTAGATATATTTATTTACTATTTTTAATATTAATAAATATAATAATCTAATCTAAAAATAGAAAAATATTAAATTTAATTTATTCATATGGAGAAAGTGATAGTTGCATTTTAGACTAGTTGTAGAATTGTTCCTACAATAGGATCTAGATTAAATTTTATTTGATAAGATCAAATTTTAAATTTAATTTTTTAGATGATTAATGAGATAATTTAGATCTTAAAAAATTAGCATGATATAATTATACAAACCATGCTTTAATTAGATCAAAATTTTTATATGAGATATATGCTAGATCTAATTAGTTTTTATTAATTAGTTGTATTTCTGATTAGACGTTCTTCTTGGGCCATATGTCATAAGAACAAAGTAGGGTTTAAAGATCCTCTCTTCTCATTCGATGGGGTGTTCTTATGATGTGTAGGGGTGCGCGCGCTTTTGTCCCTCAAATCAGAATTGAAAACTATTTTCTATAAAAATCCTAGATCTCCTAAGAAATCCTAGGATCTTATTTTGCATGTTTTTATTATATCCTAAAAATCTTAATTAAGAATTAAGATATAAAGATATATTAGGTCTAAAATTGAAATTTTAGATCTAAAGACACGTCATAAAATTGGGGTTCGGGCTGGTAGTTCATATTAGCTCTATGCGGTTGAATCAAACCAATAAGAGTTGGTTAGATGGATAAATATAATGCTTAATTGACTGGCCTAATAGGATAGTCTAGGTCAAGATCGAGTCACATGAGTGATCGATCAAGGCCTAAGACCTAATTAGGCTCAGTGGTTAGAGTCTGGATTGTAGGCTAATCCGATCTGGTTCTGGCTCACAATTTGTGTCTAAGGTAAGGTTTGTAGAGTACGACCGAAGATTTTTAACTGGAAGCTAAACTCGACTTGAATGCATTCTTAACGAGTTAATGGCATATCCCTTCCACCGATCTCACTTACCGTGGCCATGTTTGTTGACCAGTTCTGATCTGAGGTGGTCAATAATGCCGGCTAACCCATTGGCCAACTGAGGTTAAGTCATAATGGTTATGACTATGCAAGTCTATGTTTAATTGAGAACCTAAACAAATCTCTCTAAGAAAGATTAAGTCTAAGTCTTCCACCATTGTAGATGTGCGGGCCCTTCCTAGGGATTGATTGTTCTCGGTTTGGTTTACCAGTGGCGTTCAGTTGCAATCGGAAAGATGCAACCATGTCTATTTAGGCATTGGATTGCTACAGACTGAGGATGGATTTGGGCTCATAATTTCGGGTATGGTGAGAGACCTCAATTAGGACTCAATCTATCAAATGGTAGATGCTGCTTAACTAAGGAGTGGATCAATATTCTGGATATGGTGAGATTAATTGAATTAGAGACCAAAGATTGGTTGCAATTATGATTAGAGAATCATTAAACAAGAGTTGTTCACGATCATTTATGCTGAACCGCATCACCGAATAACTGTTAGGTGAGGTTTGATGAGTAAGTCTATGGACGTGCCAACATCCATTATAAATCAGTAAATCATGGAAGATTCGCATCTTCTGCAGAGGAGAGTGTAGGAATCCAAAAAAATAGTGAGAGCTAATTTATTTAAAAAATAAAATCTCTAAACCAAAATTTGGTTAAGTCCAATTATATATATCTAACTTGAAACTTTGATCTTCTATCAGAAAAATGTATGCATCCAACCACTAGCACTAAATCCTGGACACCCAAGACTGACCAGTACCAAAAATTACAAAGATTGGCCCCCCCTCTCTAGAAATTCAAAGAATTATTTTGGGTTTCGAGAAGTTAACATCAGTATTGGACCGAGATCCTTCCCACCGTACCCAAGTCGTCCATCTACTGAGCAGGAGAGCATCTTGGATAGTGGATAGATATGAAGAAAATAAGCCAGATACTACATTTGGGAATGATGTTGATGAACTTCAAATGCCACAATATGAAGATATCAGGATGCTTCATCAAATGTTGGCTCACCTACAAGAGATGTTTGGTGAACAGAGTCGCGCAGCCAAGTATCAAGTCACTAAATGACTATTCAGCTTAGATGCGTGATGGGCAGTCAGTCAAGATCATTGTCCTAAATGATGATCAAGGACTTAGAAGAGCTTGAGAAGCTCAGAGTGAGGTTGAACTTGATCTATAGAATGATATAATTCTGCAATCCTTGATTGATTGCGTATGGGGTGTTCATTACATGAATAATCATAAGCAGTAAACTGTCAATTTTCTTAAGTCGAACTTATGAACATGCTGGTACTGCTGAGCTTTTCCATGAAAGATCTAAGGCTCGGTGCCTTAACTAATGGAATGAAACTTCTTCCAAAAAAAGAAATTTTTTTGAAGAAGAAAGAAGTTTATAAAATAGCAGAAAGGTGAAGGAGGAAAGAAAGAAAAAGGCAGAGCTGAAGAAGATAAGGAGCCGCTGACAAAGAGAAAAGTATTTCATTGTGCAACAATGACTGCCCAGAAAGCAAAACTGCCCTAACTAACTGGCCACCCTATAAGAAGGGAGCAGATCCTTCTGAAGGTTATGCTCTTATTGAGTCTACCTTATTACGATTTCTTCTGCAATCAAGTTGGGTGCTTGACTCTGGTTCTAGTGCTCACCTGTGCCTCTATGCAGGGTCTTGAGGCAATAACAGGAGGTTGTAGGGAATGTGAGATGAATCGCGCATGCGAAAATGGAGCAAGAGTTACTCGTCAATGGTCATTGAACATACGCTCCTTCGACTACCATCTGGTTTAGACTTAGTATAAAAGAATATTACTATGTACCGAGAAAGCAGGAATTTGATATCTATTTCTGCCTTGCAGTTAGAAGGATAGTAATTAGTTTCTTAATGTCCATTGTAGGCATTTCTTTATGAAAAAATAAATTATAATGGTTTTCTTTATTAACGGTCTTTATTAAGTTATATGTTGATGTATCTATTTTTAATTTTGGAGGCAAAATATGAATACCAATATAAATCAAAAATGAGCTATGAGATAGTCTAACTGATAGGTATCTATTTGGCACCGTTAGGTTGGTCATACGCACGAAGATAAGGTTAACAAATGAGAAAATCTAAGCTATTGGAAGTCCGTTGAACTTCCTGAGTCTGTATTCAATTTGTGAATATGGCTTCATGAGCAAAATGACAAGTCTACTTATTTAAGGGATCATGGTGAAAAGGGCCATAAGTCTTTCTGCGCTAGTACATACAGATTGATGTGATGCGCCCTTTGATGTGGCCTGAGGCCAGGGGCAATTATGTCTACTTCTATCATCTTTTACTGATGAATTTATCTAGATATCGGTATGTGTATCTATGATGTTTAAGATTCTGAAGGTTTTGAAAAAGTTCTAAAGAATTCAGAACATCGAAGTAAAACAAACAAAAAAAACTATTAGATTCTTTCATCAGATCGTAGGAGGTGGCAAATACCTTAAGTCAATTTCTGGACTATCTTAAGAGAACATCATGGCATAGTCTCTAATGGACCTCCAACCTGGAATACCTCAACCAATGGATTTTCAGAATGAGAAAATTGGACTCTATTAGATATGGTCCAATCCATGAATGAGCCTACATGGACCTTCCTGATTTTCTTGGGGAATACGTCCTTTGGAGACTGCAATATAGCTTACTGCTGAATCAGGAATTTTCTTCTAAAATCGATCCTACCACACACAATGGATGAAGAATATGAACATGGTAAGAAACTAAAGTCCCTGAGTCATTCAGAGATTTGGGATTGTCCTGCCATGTCAAGAGCAAACTAATGAGAACTAAGTTAGACTATAGGTCCTTTAGAGCTGGTTTAGTGGATATCCACTATAAGGTCCATTAGGATATTATTTATATCTCCACGAAAGATCAATAATGTGATTATGAGTGACATAACCTCTTTTCTTGAAAAATAGGTTTATTCAAGATGAAGCCATTGAAAGAGATCAAGCTTGATCGAGAAAGTCTTCATGATGAGCAACAGAGCTATAGGAACGCTTATTGGAACCTAATCAGTTGAGCCAACCATCAACACATACTCTCCACCTCATAGATTGCGTAAAGATTTTTCATCCCCCTGAGAAAGGTACTTAGGTACTTATATCAGAGATGAGTAGAGAATGATTCCTCGATAGAAATGGGTCATGGTGATGATCCCAAACCTATAACAAGTGATATCAGATATGACTTGGAGAAATGGCTAGAGGCAATGAAGTTAGAAATTGACTCGAATCACTCAACTAAGTCTGGACCTTGGTAGATCGGTAACCAGAATGTATAGTAACCTATTGGGTATTAAATGGATCTACAAAAGAAAGAATTGGTGTAGATGAAAATAGGAGACATTCAAGGCTGATTAGTGCAAAAGGTTATAGTCAACTTGAAGGCATTTTTTTTTTTGACTATCAGGATACTTTCGCCAGTAGCTTGTTAAAATCCATTCGGCACATTGCCTTTGCTGTTGCAGCCTATTTCGGATTATGAAATATGATAAATGGACGTTAGAAAATGAGCTTCTTAAATGGATATCTTGAGGAAGATATCTATATGGAACAGCCTGCTAGATTTCACATCCAGTGATGATGATCATAAAGTTTGCAAGCTGCAAAGTTTATATATGACTTAAGAAAGCATCTCAAAGTGAGATACTCATTTTTAAATGATGTGATCAAAAATATTTGATTTCATCAAATGAGGAGGAGCCATGTATTTTCAAAAAGAGTCAGTGGAAGCTACTGTTGTCTTCCTCATATTGTACGTGGATGACATCCTCCTTATTGGGAATGATATTCCCATGTTGACATAGTTAAAATGTGGTTATCCTAAAGAATTCTCCATGAAAGACCTAGGAAGCATCCTTTATTCTAGGAATTAAGCCTATAGAATAGACCAATAGGATGCTAGGACTTTCACAGAAGTTATCATAGAGGAAGTGCTAAGAGAGTTTAGCATGAAAAACTCTAAGAGGGGATTACCTTCAGAAATGGCATTCATCTTTCTAAGAAGATGTGTCCTAGCACACCTGAGAAATAGAAATGCATGAGCAAGATCCCTTATGCTTCAAAATAGGAGCCTCATGTATGCCATGCTTATGTACAGACCTGATATAGCCATGCTGTGAGTGTCACAGAGCAGATATCAGTGAATCAGGTGAAGAACACTGGACTTCTTGAAATGTATCCTTAAATACTTAAGAAGAACTAAGGATATGTTCTGGTCTTTGAATGAGGAACTCCAAGTCCAGGGTTATACAGACTCGAATTTAATGTCTGATGTAGATGATCGAAAGTCGACATCTGGAGTCTTTTTTTGTTCAATGGTGGAGCTGTCAGTTGGAAAGTTCTAAGCAACATGATAGCAGATTCCACCATGGAAGCAAGATATATCCTGCATCAGAAGCTGCGAAGAGGCATTCATGGTATAAGAAGTTTGCCACAAGATCGAGTGATGCCATCAGATTCCCATTCCTCTTACTGCGACAACAATGGCGTCATAGCCCTGCTAAGGACGCGGTTCATTCAAAAATCAGCACATCGAGCAGCGATACCACCTCATCCATGATTACCTCGAGAAGGATACGTCAAGATCAAGGAGTCGACTCTCAGATAAGTGGGTGGAACTCTCTACAAAGCCATTGGGGCCAGTAAGAAGATCGAAGCCCACCTTGAAAGATGGGACTTAGATTTGTAGCCAATTGACTTTGGAAGTTTGTTAGATAATGTGTGCCCTAAGTCAGAATTGGCTGATATTTGTAATACACTCTAAGGACAAAATTATAATTTTGACTATAAATATAAAATGAGTTATTCTATCACATCATATGTTATTAAGTGTCTGTGATCATCCTTGAGTTAATGGTAATGATAATTTTTTTTCAAAAAGTTAAAAAATTAAGACAGAATTTTCATTATTAACATCATAAAATGCTCTGACCGTAGGATCATCAAGAGGATGGTGATTGATGCTAAAGGTTGTGTATAATTTTTCTTATAGTAGAATTCTGTAGTCTATGGTGTAAGACACCCTGACGAGAGTAAATACTCGTTAGAGAACAGGGCACTGAGCGTGACCACCTTGAGTAGTCATAAGGAAGTCTACCTTCTGTCATGACTAACTCTTGCAGTGTGTGTCTGATTCTTTGACCTGAGGTGCATCGATGTTCACCTGAGGGTGTTATAGTTTGCTACACCATGACTCGTCTCCTAGCATTTGGAACCCTGAGGTATATGTTGCTATAGCATGTTCATTGTAGGAATGAATTGCAACAAGAGGAATCTATCTACTCCGTGGATGAGGAGCAGCCCTATGAATCATGAAAATCAAGTCCATAAGCCCATGGCATGGCAGATAAATAATAGAAAGAATTTCTATTAGGTTTCACATCGGATATAATCGAATGATTAAATCATATGATAGAAATTAGGGTTGACGATTCACCTTAACCTAATCTGATCGAGCTCAAGATAGAGAACTTAATCACACAGGTAGCTGCACCAAGAGGTTCATTTTCAGTTTGATGGTTGCCACCATATACTGCTAGGTGTCACTGGTGGATTTTGGGAGCAATTAGAATGATTTAGATGATCGATCATTTTAGTTGTCTGAATCAGAAGAGTTCTGATCCATCAGAAGAAGTTTTGATGATGTTGATGATAGGAATCATGACATATCCCATTACTATACAGAATCGAACCTAGCTGGGTCACACAAACAAGGGTTTGGATCTAGATATCATCAATTGGACTAACCCAGTTCAATTGATTTGAATAGATTCAATTAGGTTCAAGAAAATCATGCTAGCACATCGATTAGCCTAACTTCTCTTTTTTCTTATCATAAAAGTTGTCTCGACTGAGCCAAATAATTTGTGCTTGCTCAGGTACCTTTACCTGATCAGACTGAAGCTTGTCCAGGTCAGAAAAGTATTGTCTTAATTTGTAAGATAAATTTAAGACAACACTGCCATTTTCCATCACCTTCTAATTCTTGTCCTTTGATGTTGGTCAAACGTTGACCTTTGATCCTTAGACATCTGCCCATGTGTCATGCACTTATTGGAGAGTAGATAGGAGCTTGTCCCCTCCCTAGAAATTGGAAAGGAGGGGGTGCACGCCTAGGATGGTGTGCGCCTATGGATAAGGATGCCTGGAGTCCCATATGGATGGGACTCCAAGTTGCTTCTTGGATTCAAACTAGGTGACCCTCACCTATAGACTTTGACCAGTCTTAGGTGCTATCTAAGGATGAATCTATGGGTCTCTCATCTGATTGGATTAGGTGATGTCATCCCACCAATTAGATTTAGATCTGATTGCATGAAGCAACGTGATTGGCCGGGGTGATGTGGCACTGCATGATGCAGCAGGGTCTATATAAAGACCTGTCTGCGCCCATATTTTAGAGACTCCTCTCCTAGACACACCCCAAGGCTGTCCCTCTCCTTTCTCCATGCCACCTTCAAGCCATCTCTCTCCTCTCCATGCCCAAGGATAGTTGGGCTTTAGATTAGTGCGATTCAGACAAGAAAAGGCTGACAAGAAAAGAAGAAGGCAGCACCGCTGCAAAGATGACTGCTGATCTTCGAAAGGAGTTTCGAAGATCTTCCAAATCAGATTAAGATATAATTTTTGGAGATATGATAAAGAAGAAGAAGATCTCCAGATCTAGTCTAGATGGATATCGGTAGAGGCCAGGCGCTTGCATGGCTAGATCCAGAGCCTCAAGCAATCAGCAAGATCATCAATGGATAATCGGATTTCCCATATCAAGATAAAATTAATTTAAATTTAATTTAATTTAGTTTTTTTGTTTATCAGATCATAAAATTAGATCTAAAAAATGTTAGATCTGATTAGGATTTAAGAAAAAAATTTTGAAATATGCCTCTCGATCCAATTAGATCTGAACGAATCTGATCCCAAAAATTTACCAGTATCTACTTAGGCAGGATCCGGACATCTTCTCCTCGCAAATCTTATTTTAAAGATTAGATCTAGATCTGATGTAAAGAACCTTCAAAACAACTTCTGAGGGCAGTCTATTTATCTCACGAACACCATCGCATAGATGATGAAATCTTCTCAATATTAATTAGATCTTCTTCTTAGATTTATTTCCAACCTTTGGCACTTAGAAGAAGGGGAGAGAGAGGATTAGAGAGGGCATGGAAGATGGAAGGGGTGACAGCCTCTTGGGCATGGGAAAATATTTCTTACGAGTTTTGAATATGGCGTGAGAAGGGTTTTTATGTTTTGCGCCATCTAAGACTCCCAAGTGATCAAGCAACTTATTTTCTTGATTACTTAGGACTCATACCTAATAGCCCACATCCTAAACCTGGTCTTCAATATGTTTGGTCACCCAAAACACTTCCCAAAGTGGCATGAAGAAAGGATGAGGAGGAGTCCATGGTGCATGGGACTCCTCCCTTCAAGAGTTTGATCCAAATTAAACTCTATCATAACTTAGTCAAAACTTCACCATAAATCACAAAATTTGGCATATCCATAGCATGTCTCGATCCCTACCATCTATCCAAAAATCAAAGCAAACCAATTTCTAGAGAATTTTCTAGAAGCCTCTGATCAGATGACCCTCAACTCTCTCAATTAGGTTAACTTTTGATCCTAGCCCAATTTGACTATGAATGGATTTAATTTCTATAATTAATCTAACCTAAACTTATTTCAGTCAGATGAAAATAAATTCATTCAAAATATAAGAATGAGTTAAATCAAATTTGACTTGATTGCGATGAATCAAAAAGATTATAGAAGAAGAAAGTCAGGCTCAATCATGTGCTAGCATGATTACCTTGAACCTAATTGGATTTAATTCAAATCAATCAAACTGGTTTAGCTCAATTGATGACATTCAAACCAAAACCCTTATTTTTGTGACCCTGTTAGGTTCAATTCTATATGGTAATGAGACATGTCACGATCTCCATCATCGACATCATCAAAATACTTTTCAATGGACTAGAACTTTTCTGATTCATACAATTAAAATGATTAATTATCAAAATTATTCTAATTGCTCCCAAAATCCATCAGTGACACCTAGCAGTATATGGTGGCAACCCATCAAAACTAAAAATGAATCTCTCAATATAGTTACCTGTGTGATTGGGTTCTTCTATCTTGAGCCCCGATTGGATTAGGGTTAAGGTAAACTTGTCAAATCCAATATCTATCATATGAATTAATCATTCGATTCAAGTCCAATGTAAAACTCTAATAGAAACTCTTTCCATCATTTTCACTCTGCCATGGCCATGGGCTTAAGGAGTCAATCTCATGATTATCATAAGGCAGCTCTTTATCGACCGAGGTAGATAGATCCCCTATTAGTGTAATTCAATTCCTATAATGAATATGCTATAGCCAGCATATATCTTAGGGTTTTAAATGGCTAGGAGATCAAGTTATGATGTAGTCAAACTATAACAATCTTAAGGTAAACTATCGATGCACCTCAAATCAAAGAACCATACTCACTATTACAGCATCAAGTTAGTCATTGACGAGAAGGTAGACTTCCTTATGACTGCTCAAGGTGATCACGCTCAGTGCCCTCGTTCTCTAACGAGTATCTGTACTCTTACTCCGATATCTCCACACCATAGACTCAAGACATATTTATCCTAAGAAAGCGATCATACACCAACTATATGGATCGATAACCATCCTCATGATAATCCTACGATCAGGAGCTGTTTATGAGTTAATTATGAAAATTCATGTCTCAAATTTTCAACTCTTGAAAATATGAATTGTCATTACCATTAACTCAAAGGATGTATCACAGACACTTTAAATACACACTATGATAGAAAATAATCCTTTTATTAATTAATAGTCAAAATTATAAAATTATCCTTATAAGTGTATTATAAGTATTTAGTCAATCTGGCTTCTAGGGCACACATCTAACAAACTCCTACTTGATCTAAAGTCAATTGACTACAAATCTAAGTTCAATCTTCTTAAGGTGGGCTTCGATCTTCTGTTGGCCCAATAGTTTTGTTAGTAGGTCTACTGCATTATCTATGAAATTAACTCTCTTGATTTTGACGTATCCCTTCTCGAGGTAATCATGGATGAGGTGGTATCGCTGCTCGATATATATGGATTTCTGATAAGACCTCAGCTCCTTAGTTAGGGCTATGGCACCATTGTTGTCATAGTATAGAGGGACGACATCTGATGGCATCACTCTGAGCTGTGGCAAACTTCTTATACCAGAATGCTTTCTTTGAAGCTTTCGATGCAGTGATATAATCTTCTTCTATGGTGGAATTTGCTATCATCGTTTGCTTGAAACTCTTTCAACTGACAGGTCCACCATTACAAATAAACAGACTTTTAGATATCAATTTTCGATCATCTATATTAGACATGAAGTCTGAGTCTGTATAACCTAGGACCTAGAGTTCTCTATTCCCAAAAACCAAGAATATATCCTTAGTCCTTCTCAAGTACTTAAGGATACATTTTACAAAAGTCCAGTGCTCTTCATCTGGATTTGCCTGATATCTACTCGTGACACTCACAATATGGATAATATCAGATCGTGTACGTAGCATGGCATACATGAGGCTCCCTATTGCCGAAGCATAAGGGATCTTGCTCATGCACTCAATCTCCTTAGGTGTGGAAGGACACATCTTTTTGGAGAGATGAATGCCATGTCTGAACGACACCAATCCCCTCTTAGAGTTTTTCATGCTAAATCTCTTTAGCACCTTCTCCATGTACATCTTCTATGAGAGACCCAGCATCCTATTTGGTCTATCCCTATAGACCTTAATTCCTAGAATAAAGGATGCCTCTCCTAGATCTTTCATGGAGAATTCTTTAGACAACCATATTTTGACTGTAGTCAATATGAGAATATCATTCTCAATTAGGAGAATGTCATCCACGTACAATACGAGGAAGACAACAGTACTCCCACTGATCTTTTTGAAAATATAGGACTCCTCATTCTTGATGAATCCAAATAGTTTGATTATATCATTGAAACAAGCATTCTAACTCTAAGATGCTTGCTTAAGTTTATATGTGGACCTTTGCAGCTTGCATACTTTGTGATCATTATCACTGGATGTGAATCCTAACAGCTATTCCATATAAATATCTTCCTCAAGATATCCATTTAAGAATGCCATTTTCATATCCATCTACAATATTTCATAATCAAAATAGGCTGTAACAGCAGGCAATGTGCGGATGGATTTGAGCATGGCAACTGGCAAAAAAGTATCCTGATAGTCAATGCCCTTGCACTGACTATACCCTTTCGTTTCGAGCCTTGCTTTGAATATCTCTACATTTTCATCGACACCTATCTATCTCTTGAAGATCCATTTACATCCAAAAGATACTATATCTTTAGATGGATCTACCAAGGTCCAAACTTGGTTCGAACGTATTGAGTCAATCTCTGACCTCATTGCCTCTAACCATTTCTCAGAGTCGATATCTAATATTGTCTAGTCATAAGTTTTGGGATCATCACCATGAACCCCATTTTCTGTGAGGAATATTTTCTCTACGTCTTCTGATATAGTACTTAAGTACCTTTTAGGAGGATGAAAAATTTTACTTGATCTATAAGGTGGAGGAGGTAGTGTCTGGGTTGGCTCAATCTGATTGGGTTCCATAGGTTCCTTAGCTCATTTCTCATCAAAGACTTTCTTCTCGAGTCTAATCTATCTTCTGATGTTACCATCTTGAATAAACTATTTTTCAAAAAAGATGGTATGTCGACTCATAATCACATTATGATCTTTCGGGAGATAGAAATAATATCCTAATGACTCTTAAGGATATCCAATAAACCAAGCTCTAAAGGACCTAGACTCTAATTTATTCGTTTATTATCTCTTGACATGGGCAGGACAATCCCAAATTCTGAAATAACTCAGACTTGATTTCTTACCATGTCATATCTCATGCAGTGTGGTAGGAATGATCTTAGAGAAAATCCTATTCAGCAAATATATAGCGGTCATCAGACTATGTCCCCAAAGAAACTCAGGAAGGTCCATGAAGCTCATCATGAATTGGACCATATCTAATAGGATCCAATTTTTTAATTCTAAAATTTCATTGAGTTGAGGCATTTCAGGTGGAGTCCATTGAGAGACTATGCCATTATTCTTAAGATAGTCCAAAAATTTTTGACTAAGGTATTTGCCTCCTCGATCTGATTGAAGAATCTTAATGAATTTTTTTGTTTGCTTTTGTACTTCGAGTCTGAATTCCTTGAACTTTTCAAAAGCCTCAGATTTATAACACATCAAATACACATACTCGTATTGAGATAAATCATCAATAAAGATGATGAAGTAGACATAATTGCCCCTGGCCAGCACATCAAATGGGTCGCATACATCAATATGTACTAGGGAAAGTAGGTCTATATCCCTTTCCCTATATCCTACAAAAGGGAGCTTGGTCATTTTGCTATGAAGGCATGATTCACAAATTGAATACAACTCAAAAGTTAACGGACTCAATAGCTTAGATTTCTCTAATTTGTTAACCTTATCTTCGGCTATATGACCTAACCTAAGGTGCCAAAGATACCTATCATTTAGACTATCTCTAGGTCATTTTGGTCCTATGGCATTCACGTTTTGCTCAATATTAGAAATAGAAACATCAATATGTAACTGATAGAGACGATTTATAAGAAAATTACTTACAATTTTATTTCTTTCATAAAGAATATTACAATGGCCCTTAAGAAAACTAATTACATAGTCTTGTTATTCTCAACATAAAATAGAAACTAAATTTTTGCTTGCTACAGGCATATAAATGTTGGGAATTGTGTCCCAAAAGTGAATCATTAGCCTATTAACGGTTGAGCTACTTTGTATATATAATTGATCATTGATAAATAAAATACTTTGGCATGTTTTTCATCATAAGTCTTCATCTTCTAATGAACTTTATTTTTGTGATGAAGTCCTTAGGACTATTTAGTTTCGATAAAAAAAAATTTATCGATTAGTCCTTAAATCAGTTCACGACCAAATGATAGACTATTAAATAGGATGACAATGTCTATCGAGTATAGGTCGCTGTATGCCATATAGGTTGGTTGTCCTCTTAACCAAGAAGTATGGAGACACTGGTATGGCATACAGGTGAGATGTATGGGTACATCATCATTGAATGTGTCTAACTTTAGAGCATTCTACTATCAAGGATGTCTCTGATGGGATATAGGTATAAGTATCCCTTAGACTTGAGATCACCTCAATGACTTGCAAGCAACTCACTGTGCTTTGGTACCAGACTAACCAAATTTTTAATTCAGTAATGGAAGACTTTTAGGTATAGTCAAGTACTTGTGAAGTTGGTGTATGATCAAGATGGAATTAACCACTCTAAGAGTTGGAGAAGAATGTATCACTGTACTTTAATATAGCAAAATCTTAGTCAGGATAATCCATTAGATGGATTTGATATTTTGAAATACAATATGGACAATCTGATCAAAATTGATAGTTGAACTCTGAGGTGTCCTATGAGCATTTTGGTCAAGAGTATAAATTATATGGAAACTATATCCGCATGAGTTCTAAGGATGGTGTTCTATACATTCGACCTATCCGACCATCGAATATCATTGCTAGATGGTCACTTTAATTGATATAAAAATTTATTTTTATGCTACCGACTTAGGTTCGGATCCATGAGGTCACATACATTAGAGCTTATAATCTGATTAGATGGTTGATCAATGATTGAGAATCGTTTTACGATTAAACGATCAATACGATTGATGTTTAACCTAGTGCAAGAGTTACAGGAGGATTGATTAGCAATTCGATTGCTAATTGGCTTAATTTGATTAAGAAAAAGGATTGAGATTAAGTCTAATTAAAAATAATTTAATTATATTTAGTTTGGGCTTGATTGGATCAAGTCTAATTAACTTATTGGATAAGTCAAGTGTAAGGAAAAACTAGTCCTAGTCTAACTAGGACTTAGGTCAATCCAATTTTTTAATTTAATTAAAAATTTAAATTAAAATTAAATCTAATTTAATTAAATCATTAATTGAGTTAGAACCTAATTTAATTTGATTGAGTTGGTTTTGATTTAATTTAATTTAAGAAACCACCTTGACCAAGTCATTGATAGAATCCTAGTAAGTCTAGGATTTCTCCTTGCGCCACCTTAGTCCCAACACCCCCCATGCCTTTTTTTTTGGTATTTTTTATGAAAAATATTTTTCTTCCTGATTTTCATGTATGCCCCCTCTCTCTTTCTCTTTCTCATATGGTAATTGGGTAGAAGACCAAGTCAAATAAGGAGTTTGTTTTGATATTGGATTCTATGAGATAAAATCCTAACAAATCCAAACTCTTCCCAAAAGGTGCCGCCCCCTCTCCTAATTAATTTATCTCTCATTCCATGTGAGAAACCCCTTTTCTTGCGCACTGTTTCTTATTGGCACATGCCAAAAATTTTGGAGGGGGCGCCCAAGAGTTGGACGCCCCTTGACTTACCTTGTTTGACCTTTCCTTATCCAGTATTTGACCTAGACAAGAACTCTTCTTTTCTTATATATTTTGAACAAATTTTGGCTTGAAATTTTTGTAGGTTATAGAACTTTGATAGGGCTTTAAGGTGTATGAAAATCAAGAAGAGAGATCCTTTGGGCATTTAGATTCAATTGACACAAAATTAGGTGTCTAGGTGAGAGAAAAGAGAAGAAGAAGAGGGTCTTCTTCTAGGGTTGCTATGTTCATCTCTTCCCTTCCTTCTTCCTTGGGTTTTCTAAGAGTGTCTCATATCTAAAATCTCTTCTCCTCCTTCTCTTTGAAAGAGTCCAATCTAGAATAAAGGAGGCATCTAATCAACCATCAAAGAAAGATCAGTGCAGTACTAGCATGCTGTGCTGATTTTCAACATCTGAATTTCTAATCGTGATCGTGGGCTCGTGTGGACGACTCCTAGAGGCTGGACATGTGTATGGATTGCAACTTCATCCTCAAGTATGGATCAGTGAGTTAGAATGTCTAACTCACTTAGGTAATAGATCTGATCTATTATTTTTTTCATACATGCATGAGATGTAGTGTAGATCTAGGTTGATGTGATCAACCGTTCCTTCTTGTTTATTTTTTATTTAGATTTAAATTCCATGAAATAATCTTATAATATGATCTTAGATCTAGGAATTATTTGATATTTAGAATTAATTAGATTAATTTTGTGTCTTCCACTATTGATCTAGAAAAAGTTTCAAGATCTAGCCCTGAAATCCTAGATCTGGTTCTTTCAATAAAAATAGTCCCTAAGAACTAAATCTAATCCTGATGGTAATCACAGAGGGTAGGTTCTCATGGCTACAATAGTAACTCTTACTCTATTTTCGATGCGTAGGATCATCTCACCATCCCTTAGCCTCCTGCTATCTTCAAGACCCTGCATAGAAGTGCATAAGTGAGTACTAGAACCAGAGTCAAGCACCCAACTGGATGCAAAAGAAATCGTAAGATTAGATTCTATGATGAGCATATCTCTAGAAGGACCTGCCTCCTTGTTCTTCAGGCTGGCCAAGTATAAAGGGTAGTTCTACTTTCAATGGTCATCAGTGTTGCAATGAAAATATTTTTTCTTATTGACCGTTTTCTTCGACTCTGCCATTTTCTTCTTTCTACCATCCACCTTCTATTTCTTCACGATTTTCTTCTTCTTTCCAAAAGACTTTCTTTTGAAAGAAGTCTACTCCACAGCATGTACTGAGCCTTTAGAATCTTTTATAAAAAGCTCTGTAGTAACCAGCATGTTCATGAGCTCAACCAAGATATTCTGAAGTTTATGCATATGGTAGTTCATGATGAACAGTCCATACGCATCAGTCAAGAATTGTAGAATTATATCAATCTACAGATCCTGATCAAACTTCACACTGAGCTTCTCAATCTCTTCTAAGTCCTTGATCATCAGACAATGATCTTGGACTGCCTGTCCATCATGCATCTAAGCCTTAAATAGTCTCTTAGTGACTTGATATTTGGCTGTGTGACTCTATTCACCAAACAACTCTTACAGGTGAGCCAACATTTGGCGGCTAGTCTTAATATTTTCATGTTGGTGCTGGAGCTCATTAGACATCGAGCCCAACATGTAATACCTATCTTAATTATCTTTATTCATCCACTTCTTGAGAGATGCTCTCTGATCAGTAAATGGACAGACTGGTAAGGTGGGAGGATCCTTTTCCAACACGTATCAACTTCTTAGAATCCAAAATAATTTTGAAGTTCTAAAGTCAATCCTTATAATTGGATTTGATCAATTTATGGGTGTCTAGGATGCAGGCTATTGGGTTGGACGCAGACATCTTCCTATAGAGAGTCAAAGTTTCTAGTTAGATTTTGTAATTAGACTTAACCAAATTATTTAGAAGTTTTATTTTTAAATAAATTAGGCTCTAACTATTTACTCGGATCCCTACACTCCCTTGGTAGAGATGCAAAAATCTCCATGATTATTGATTTCTAGTGGATGGTGCGGTCCCACCGACTGGCTCATCATCTCACCTAACAGTTATTGATGATGGATCAATCGATGAGTGAACAACTTTTGTCATGGTGTATCCAAACTTGGTCTCTAATTCATGAATCTCATCGTGTCTGGAATATTGATCCACTACTTAGTTAAGTCAGACCAACCATTTACATGAATTGGATTTCTGATTGAATCCCTCACCGTATCCAAAATATTGAGCCCAACCCATCCTCCAACCCATAGCATCCAATGCCTAATAGACATGGTTACATCTTTCTAGTGCAACTAAACCACTGTATCCAGTCGAGAATAATCAACCCCAGAAAGAGCCCGCACATCTACAATAGTGGAAGACCTTAGACTTAATAGTTTTCAGAAAGATTTAATTTAGGTCTCTTTAAACTTGACTTGACTTGTCATAATAATTATGACTAACCTAGTGGTATGGGTTGGCTCAAATTATTAGCCACCTCGAATCAGAATTGGATTGACATAAATGGCCAGATAAGTGAGATCGATGGAAGAGATATGCTATTAACTTAATAAGAACGCATTCAGATCGAGTAGCTCCTAATTAAAAATCAGTCGATCATATCTGCCAAACTTACCTTAGATACTAAATTATCAAATCAGAATCAATTAGGTTGGCTTACAATCCAGGCTCGAACCATGAAGCCAAATTAGGTCTTGACTTGATCGAGTCATATCTCAATGTGATTCGATCTTGATCCAGACTAAATCCTATTAGGCTGATGAAATCTAAGCTTTCTTTAATTCTACCTAACCAACTCTTGATTCGATTTGATCAACCGCTAAACCTAATTGAGCTACCGAAGCCCGAACCCAATTTTATGAATATGTCTTAGATCTGAAAATTTATAATTTTTAGATCTAATTAATTTTATAATATTAATTCTTAATTAAGTTTTGAATTCATGAATAAAATATGTAATAAAATCCTAAGGTTTTAGAATTTAAAATTTTATAAAAAAATAAATTTTAATTTTTGATTAAGAACGACCGTGCATCACTCCTACACATCATAAGAACACCCCATCGAATGAAAGGAGAGAGTCTTTAAACTTTACTTTATTCTTATGACCGGACGACCAAGGAAAATATCTTAATCAAAAATATAATTTCTACTACAAAACTAGTCAGATCTAAGTTATATATCGTATATATAATTAATGATCTAACTTATACATGTTTTGCATACATCTCATATATCATGACTAAATTAAACATGCATGCTTTCAGATCTAATATATCATATATAATTCAAAAAAATAGAATTTAAATTTGATCATATCAAATAAAACTATTCTAGACATTTTATAGAACTATTCTATAACTAGTCTAAGCATGCATTTTTCATATCTCATATGAATAAAATAAAAATTAAAAATTTTATTTTTTATTTTTTAGATCTAATTACAATAATTATAATATTAAAAAAGTAAAAGTAAATTAGATCTAAAACTATATTTAATTAATTTAATAATATGATTATACTAGATTACACAGACTATTCTATTTCTAGTCTAGTCATGCATCTCATACATTATAAATCTAAATCATAAAATATTTAATTTTTTGATTTTAGATCTAATTATATCTAATGTGACATCTAAAATTTTTTAATATCAAATTATAAATAAGAATTAAATTAGATTTAAAATAGATCTAATGAATAGCCTACCTGACTCTGATACCAGTTGAAGGAAAAATCCTATTTTTCTTGCACAGGATCGTTCAAATTTGATTAGATCTAAATAAATATTTCAAAAAAAAATTTCTATGATCCTAATTAGATATGAGAAATATCAAGTTTAATCTTAAATATTTAATATTAAAATTAAAAATAAAATTAAATCTAATTTAATTTTATGCCTTTGTTTTGGGTAATCAGATTAACCTATGATGATCTTGATCTATCCTGAGGTTTTGGAAGGAGCCATGCATGTGCCTAGCCTCTATCGGTATCCACTTGGATAGGATCTAGATGTCTTCTTCTCATAATTTTTTTTTCCAAAGATCAGATTAGGATCTAATCTAAAGAACCTTCAAAACAACTTCTGAAGACAGTTTGTTCATCTCACGAACACCATCACATAGATGATGAAATCTTCTCAAGATTAATTGGATCTTCTTCTCATATTTATTTCCAACCTTTAGCACTTAGAAGAAGGGGAGAGAGAAGATTAGAGAGGGCATGGAAGATGGAAGGGGCGACAGCCTTTTGGGCACGGGAAAATATTTCCTACGTTTTTTCAATATGGCATGAGAAGGGTTTTTATGTTATGCACCATCTAAGACTCCTAAGTGATCAAGCAACTTGTTTGCTTGATTACTTAGGATGCCTACTTGATAGCCCATGTCCCAAACTTGGTATTCAACAAGTTTGGTCACCCAAAACACATCCCAAAGTGGCGTGAAGAAAGGATGAGGAGTCCATGGCGCATGGGACTCCTCCCTTCAAGAGTTTGATCCAAATCAAACTCTATCATAACTCAGCCAAAACTTTACCATAAATCATGAAATTTGGCACATCCATAGCATGTCTCAAGTCCTACGACATATCCAAAAATCAAAGCAAACCAATTTCCAAAGAATTTTCTAGAAGCCTCTAATCAGGTGACCCTCAACTCTCTTAATTAGGTCAATTTTTGACCCTAATCCAATTTGACTATGAATGGATTTAATTTCTATAATTAATCTGATCTGGACTTATTTCAGTCAAATGAAAATAAATTTTTTCAAAATATAAGAATGATTCAAATCAAATTTTATTCGATTGTGATGAATCAGAAAGATTATAGAAGGAGAAAGTCAGGCTCAATCATGTGCTAGCACGATTACCTTGAACCTGATTGGATCTAATCCAAATCAATCAAACTAGATTAGCTCAATTGATGACATCCAAATCCAAACCCTTATTTGTGTGACCCAGTTAGGTTCAATTTTGTATGAAAATGAGATATATTGCGATCTCCATCATCGACATCATCAAAACATCTTTTGATGTACCAGAACTTTTTTGATTCATACAATTAGAATGATTGATCATTAAAATTATTCTAATTGCTTTCAAAATCCATTAGTGATACCTAGCATTATATGGTGGCAACCCTTCAAAATTGAAAATGAACCTCTCGGTGTAGTTATCTATGTGATTGGGTTCTTCTATCTTGAGCCCCGACTGGATTATGGTTAAGGTAAACTAATCAAATCCAATATCTATCATATGACTTAATTATTTGATTCGAGTCCAATATGAAACTCTAATAGAAACTCTTTCTATCATCTTCACTCTACCATGGCCATGGGCTTAAGGACTCAATCTCATGATTATCATAGGGCTGCTCCTCATCTACCAAGGTAGATAGATCTCCTATTAGTGCAATCCAATTCCTACAATGAACATACTACAACCAACATACACCTCAAAATTTTGAATGGCTAGAAGATCGAGTTATGATGTAGTCAAACTATAACACCCTCAAGGTGAACTACCGATGCACCTTAGGTCAAAGAACCAGACACAGTACTACAACATCGAGTCAGTCATTGACCAGAAGGTAGACTTTCTTATGACTACTCGAGGTGGTCGTGCTCAGTGCTCTCGTTCTCTAATGAGTACCTATACTCTCGCTCTGGTGTCTCCTCACTATAGACTCAAGACACATCTATCCTAAGAAAGTGATAGTATACTAACCTTCTGGATCGATCACCATCCTCGTGATAATCCTACGATCGAAAGCTGTTTATGTATTAATTATGAAAATTCATGTCTCAAATTTTTAACTCTTGCAAATATGAATTGTCATTATCATTAACTCAAAAGATGTATCATAGATACTTTAAATACACTCTATGATAGAAAATATTTTTTTTATTAATTTATAGTTAAAATTATAAAATTGCCCTTAAAAGTGTGTTACAAGTGTTTAGCCAATCTGGCTTCTAGGGCACACATCTAATAGTTGGCCCTTATGGCATGTGCACATGGGCAAAAGGGCGAGAGTCCCATATGAATGGGACTCTAGGATTTTTGATTGGATCAAACACCCAGGCACCCACTCTTTTAATTTTATCTAAACTTGGCACCATCTAAGGAGGATTTATGGGGTCTCTAACCTAATTGGATCAGGTGACATCGCATGGCCAATCTGATTTAGATCTGATTAAATCAATGAATATGATTCATTGATGCTGCATGGCATTGCATGGCGCATAGAGGTCTATTTAAACCTCTCCTGTGCCTAGGGTTTTCATGTGCGCACTTCCCACACCGCAAGGCTACTGCACCATCCCCTCTCCATGCCACTCTCTCTGGTCTTCTTTCTCTTCTCCACACCCAAGAGTTGAGCATCAGTTCCAGCAAAAGATCCAAGTGTCTTGGCGTATAGATCAGAAAGAAAGGCAAGTTGTTCATGAGACGAATGTGTGACCTTCAGATAGTATTTTGAAGGATCAAATAGAAGATTCTAGATCTGATTTTTGGAGACCAAATCTAGAAGGAGAGTGCATCCAAATCCAGCTTGAGTGCATTCCAGTAGAGGCTAGGTGCTTGTGTGGCTAGATCCAGAATCGCGGGCTATGGTAGATCATCGAGAGGATAAAAGTGGTTTACCCTAAAGGTAACATTTGATATTCTTAAATTTAATTTTAATTTTAATTTTTAATATCAAATTACTAAAATTAGATTTGAGAACTCTCTAATCTGACTAGGACTTGTAGAGAAAATTTTAAAAAAAATTGCTATAGATCTGATCAGATCAGATCGATCCTGTGGTGGAAAAGCTAGTTTTTCTTCAATTTGATCAGGATTTTGACTCGATCAAATCTTGATTTGATTAGAATTTAATTAAGTTAATTCAAAACCTAATTAGATTAGATTTGGTCTTACTAATTTGGTTCTAATCTAATTGGAATCAAATAAGGAAAGTAGAGTCCAAACTAGTTGGACTAGTTTATGTGCCAACCTCCCTATGTGCCACCCTATGTCCATGCACACTTCTCTCATGCAAATTTATGATTTGCATGAGAAGAGAGAGTCCACTCTAAGCCTTTTCTATACCCTCATTGGATAAAGTTTTGCTAGTTTCAAATTCTAATCCAAAAGAGTTTGGATTGAATAAGAAATAGAATTTCAACCTTACTCTTTGTTGCTGCCCACTTCTATTTAAGCTTTTTTCTTTTGTGCACCCACTTGAGAATAATTTTCCATGAAAATAATCCATGAGAATGGGCCAAAAGACATCAGGTGGTGTGAGAAACTTGAGTGGGAAGCCTCTAAGGCATGAGAGAAAGAGAGAAGAAAATAATCTTCTTTAGGGTTTTGGTTTTGGTTTTGGGAGAAAGCAAAACAAGCTAGAAAAAGTTTTTTTTCCTATTCTTCTTCTTGCCTTCATCCTCCAGTAGGTTGTCTTTGACTTAGAAAAGTCCAATAGGCTCAAAGAACTAGAAGAGATTAGATCTACCCGACATATGATCTTTGCATGAGCTAGTAGTCTCAGAAGATCGGATCAATGCAGGACTTCGAATGGACAATCTGTAGAGGCTGGGCATCTTGTGCAGCTATGAGTGACATTCAAATCTTCTCATCTAAAAGTTTCAATAGCGGAGATTAGCGATCCATGCTCAGGTATAAGGTTCTGAATCCTAACTATTAGATTTAAAAGTTGGATCTAGATTTCTGTATCTATGTGATCGATGTAGATACTTTTATTTTTTAGATTTTTATGAATGCTATTTTTTATGTTATAGATTCTTAGGTAGATATTTTAGATCTGATCCTTGGCATATAAAATAAATTAAAATATTTAATCTTTTAATTATGTATTAAAAAGTTTTAAAATATACTTAGAATGCTTATCGATTTTTTTTAGTGGTATCAGAGCCATAAGTTCTTATAACATGATTTACATGCTTGTTTGGATCTAATTTTGATTATTTAGATTAGGTCTAAATAAATTAGTCAATAAAATATAAAAAATAATAGATTATATATACTAATTATAAGATTATCCTACTGTAATATTTATCTCATACAGTGGAGAGATTGTCCTAGTATGTACTAATCTATGAATATAAATTATAAAATTACTAGATTAGATATAATTTATTTATAATTTATTTTTAGAATTAATTTTTAATCTAGAATTATGAATTAAAGATTCTATGATATTTTCATAACTCATGGGTTAATGGGTTCATGGGTTAGCATATTAGGTCATTTAATTGGGTTAGACCTAATGTTAGAATTAAAGAATGGACTAATCAAGAGTAGTTGATCAAATCTAACTAAATATTATCTTAGATTAGATTAAGGATACTCTAGACTAATTGCAATAGTTATAGTTGGTCAAGTCCATATCTTTAATAAGAATCAAATGGACTTGATTTTGGCTCAGTGGTTGAGCTTGAATTATTAGGTTGATCGAGTCCAATCTAATTAACTAGTTGGTGTCTAAGGTAAGTTTGGCAGTCTTGATCGATGGTCTTTAATTGAAAGCTACTCGCATTGATTCGATCTCTGACGAGTTAATGGCATATCTCTTTCATTGATCTCACTTATCTAGCTGACATGGTGGATTAGATTTTGATTAGATCACTTAGTGATTCGTGCTAATCCATATCAATTAGGTAAATCAATGTGACTGATTTAGGTGTCCTTATAACTGGCTTGAGTCTAGTCCTTTTTGATCTATCTTGGTGAAGTCAATGGGAGGATTATGATTGGCTAGTCAATTTCTTCTCTCTTCTTACTAATAAATTAATTAAGTTCTCTAAATTATTATGTCCTTAAAAATAAAATAGTTATGGAGATAACTAGATCATAGCCTTCCATTAAGTTGGGTGATAATGGCTTCATTAGCTTGATAATCATTAGCAACCCAAAGGTCCGGTACTTGTCAGTTATTGGAATTATCATTCATAATATAATAGCTCAGTTATATCTCTCTAATGGTGGTTAAGTTTGCCAACCAAAGTCAGGTCTAATTATTCATTGGTTAGATGTGCCAAGTATGATCATGTTAATGATTTGACCTAATCAAACCTTTTCAGTGGAGGTCAAAGCATACTGATTAGATTTTTAGCACAAAATTGATTATTAAAAATTATTTAGAGAAGTAATTAATTAAGAACCTATCCATAGATGTACATGGGTTGGCCAACTCAAGTTGGGCTTGTGTATAGTCTATGTGGATTCTAGTATCCACTAGAAAATTAAAATAGTTCCTCAAATTAGAGGTAGAGGCTACCAATTCATATAAAATAGTGAAAGAATCTTTAGACTAAAGTTTAAGTCTCTAGGCTTATTAATTCACATATTTGTACAGTTATGGCCACTACCCTGTTGCTTTGATCACTATTGGATAGTGATAAATTAACAAGATTAAATTTTGATAGCTCGTATCAAAAGCTAAAAATTATCCTATAGCATAAGTGGATTTTGTATGTTTTGACAGATCCTGCACTTGAGGAGCCAGCTCAGAATGCATGTGGCATGGTTCGAGACACTAACCAGAAGTAGCTTAATGATCATATCATGGTGCGTTGTATCATGATGGTAGCTATGAGCGATGAGTTCAGTCGCATATTCAAAAATGCTTAGCCAGAAGACATGCTTCAAATGTTGAATGAGTCTTTTGGCACTTTCGACAATATTGAGAGGCACAAGACTAATTATGCCATCTTCAATATTCGGATGAGGGATAGGGTGCTAGTTATTGATCATGTATTGTACATGATTGAGATGATTGAACACTTGAGCAAGCTTGGCTTTTCCTTATATGTGCATCTTGGAAAAGATGCCATTATGAAGTCCTTGCCCAAGTCATACCTTTCATTCCTTACTCATTATCAAATGACAAAACCTGCAATTAACCATTATAGTTTGCAGGGTTTGTTACAGAACTTTGAGAAGGATCACCAATTTCATAAAGAGTTGATGAATTTAGTGGAAGAATCTTCTTCTGGTCATCAATCCATTAAAAAAGAGAAGAAAAACAAGAAGAAGAAAAGCAAAAAGGTATAGCAGTATGTTGGGACATTTGTGCAGGGTCAGATCAAGAAACTCAAGTCCGACTAGAGTAAAGCGGAATGCTTCTACTATAAAAAGGAAGGGCATTGGAAGAAGAATTATCCTTAGTACATTGCCTGAAATAGGCTAAAGAAGAAATAATGTATTATTGCTTAAGGTAATTATACGATAACTCCTTGCAACTTCTCCATATGTGATACTATTACTTGCTATATTAGATACCAAAAGTCCTTATCATTTTTATAATTCATTGTAGGGCTTATAGATCAGTAGGAGAAGGTAAAAGACGTTAGATATGTGTGCCCTAGAAGCCAGAATTGGCTGACACTTATAATACACTTTTAAGGATAAAATTATAATTTTGACTATAAATAATAAAATGGGTTATTTTCTATCACATAAGTGTATTTAGTATCTGTGATACATCCCATGAGTTACTGGTAATCATAATTCATATTTTCAAGAGTTAAAAATTTAAGACATGAATTTTCATTTATTAACTCATAAAATGCTCCTGACCATAGGATCATCATGAGGATGATGATTGATCCAGAAAGGTTAGTGTACAATCGCTTCTTTATAGTAGATGAGTCTTGAGTCTATGGTATAGAGATAATAGAGCGAGAGTATAGGTACTCGTTAGAGAATGAGGGCACTGAGCGTGACCACCTCGAGTGGTCTTAAGGAAGTCTATCTTCTCATCGATGACTGACTCGATGCTGTAGTGGTGTGTCTGATTCTTTGACTTGAGGTGCATCGACAGTTCACCTTGAGGGTGTTATAGTTTGACTACACCATGACTCGGTCTCCTAGCCATTCAAAATTCTGAGGTGTATATTGGCTATAGCATATTCATTGTAGGAATTGGATTGCACCAAGATGGAATCTATCTACCTCGATAGAAGAGGAGCAGCCCTATGATGATCACGAGAATCAAGTCCATAAGTCCATGGCCATGGTAGAGTATGAAATAATAGAAAGAGTTTCTATTAAGATTTTCACATTGGACTTGAATCGAATGATTAAATCATATGATAGAAATTAGGGTTTGACGAGTTCACCTTAACCCTAATCTGATCGGGGCTCAAGATAGAAGAACTTAATCACACAAGTAGCTGCACCAAGAGGTTCATTTTCAGTTTTGATGGATTGCCACCATATGCTGCTAGGTGTCACTGGTGGATTTTGGGAGCAACTAGAATGATTTAGATGATCGATCATTCTAATTGTTTGAATCAAAAGAGTTCTGATCCATCGAAAGGAGTTTCGATGATGTCGATGATGGAGATCATGACATATCCCATTACCATACAGAACTGAACCTAACTAGGGTCACACAAATAAGGGTTTGGATCTGGATATCATCAATTGGACTAATCCAGTTCAATTGATTTGAATAAGATTCAATTAGGTTCAAGGAAATCGTGCTAGCACACAATTGAGCCTAACGTTCTCCTGTTTCTATCATAAAAGTTATCTTGACTGAGCCAAATGAGTTTGTACTCACTCAGGTACCTTTACCTGATCTGACTGAAGCTTATCCGAGTCAAAAAAGGGTTGTCTTAATTTATAAGATAAATTTGAAACAACACCTACCATTTTCTGTCACCTACCATTTCTTATACTTTGACTTGGTCAAACGTTAACCTTTGACCCTTGGACATCTGCCCATGTGTCATGCACTTATTGGAGAGCAGATAGGGGCTTGTCCCCTCTCTAGAAATTGGAAGAAAGGGGGTGCATGCCTAGGATGGCGTGCGCCCATGGATAGGGATGCTGGAGTCCCATATGGATGGGACTCCAGGTTGCTTGTTGGATTCAAACTATGTAACCCTCACCTATAGACTTTGACCAGTCTTAGGTGCCAGCTTAGGATGAATCTATGGATCTCTCATCTAATTGGATCAGGTGATGTCGTCCCACCAATCAGATTTAGATCTGATTGCATGAAGCAACGTGATTGGCCGGGGTGATGCAGCACTGCATGGCGCAGCAGAGTCTATAAAAAGACCCTATCTGCGCCCACTTTTGAGTCTCCTCCTCTGAGCCACACCCCAAGGCTGCCCCTCTCCCTTCTTCATGCCACCATCTGGCCCTCTCTCTCCTCTCCATGGCTAAGAAAGTTGGGCCTTTAGATTAGTGCAAATCAGACAAGAAAATGCCGACGAAAAAGGAAGAAGGCAGCACTGCTGCAGAGACGATGGGTGATCTTCAGAAGAAGTTAGAAGATCCTCCAATTCAGATCTAGATCTGATTTTTGAAAAAAAGAAAGAGAAGAAGAAGATCTCCAGATCCAATCTGAGTGGATACCGATAGAGGCCAGGCACTTGCGTGGCTCGATCTAGAACCTTAGGGCTCCGATAGGATCATCAACGGATAATCAGATTACCCAAAATCAAGGTAAAATTAATTCAAAATTAATTTAATTTTATTTTTTTAATTATAAGATAATAAATTAGATTTGAAAAATATCAAATTTGATTAGGATCTAAGAGGTAATTTTTGAAATATGCCTTTCGATCCAATCAGATCTGAACGAACCTGACCCCAAAAAATCAGAATTTCCCTTCAACTGGTATCAGAGCCAGGTTCTTATAAAATTTATTTAGATCTAATTTAATTTGATAAATTAGTGATTTCAGATATCACATGAGATATGATTAGATCTAAAATTAGAGAAAAATAGAAAATAAAAATTAATTAATCTAGATCTAATATGTATAAGATACATAACGAGACTAGGAATAGAATTATTCTATATGTAGTCTAGTATAATCATATATTTTATTTAATTAAATATATTTTTTTAGATCTATTTATTTACTATTTTCTAATCTTATAAATATTATAGTCAGATCTAAAAATAGAAAATAAATTAAATTTAATTTGTTCATATGAAATATGATAGTTGCATGTTTAGACTAGTTGTAGAATAGTTCTGCAAATAGGTCTAGATTAAATTTTATTTGATAAGATCAAATTTAAATTTAATTTTTTAGATGATTATGAGATAATTTAGATCTAAAAAATTTGTATGCATGATATATGTAATATATACAAAACATGTTTTAATTAGATCTATTTTTTTATATGAGATATATGCTTAGATCTAATTAGTTTTTTGTAGATTAGTTGTATTTTTGATTAAGACGTTCCCCTTGGCTGTCTGATCATAAGAACAAAGTAGGGCTTAAAAATCCTCTCCTTCCATTCGATGGGATGTTCTTATGATGTGTAGGGGTGCTGCACGTTCATCCTTAATCAGAAATTGAAAACTTACTTTCTGCAAAACCCTAGATCCTAAAACCCTAGGATCTTATTTGCATGTTTTATTTTTGAACCCTAACTTAATTAAGAATTAAGTTTATGAAATATCAATTAGATCTAAAATTAAGAATTTTAGATCTAAGACATATTCATAAAATTGGGTTCGGGCTTGGGTAGCTCAATTAGGTCTAGCGGTTGATCAAATCGAATCAAGAGTTGGTTAGATGGGATCAACAATGCTTAAATTGACCAGCCTAATAGGATTAAGTCTGGGTCAAGATCGAGTCACATGAGTGATCGATCAAGCTAAGACCTAATTAGGCTCAGTGGTTAGAGTCTGGATTGTAGGCTAACCCGATTGGTTCTGGCTCAATAATTTGGTGTCTAAGGTAAGTTTGGCAGATACGATCCGACTGATTTTTAATTGGAGAGCTACTCGACTTGAATGCATTCTTGTCGAGTTAATGGCATATTCCCTTCCACCGGTCTCACTTACCTGGCCATGTTTGTTGACTCAGTTCTGATCTGAGGTGGTCAATAATCCGAGCTAACCCATGCCACTAGGTTAGTCATAATGGTTATGACTATGTCAAGTCTAGTTTAATGAGACCTAAATCAAATTCTCCCTAAGAAAAGATTAAGTCTAAGGTCTTCCACCATTGTAGATGTGCGGGCCCTTTTTCCAGGGTTGATTGTTCTCGACTGGATTACAGTGGCTCAGTTGCACCGAAAAGATGCAACCATGTCTATTAGGCATTGGATGCTATAGGGCTGGAGGATGAATTGGGCTCAATATTTTGGATACGGTGAGAGACTCAATTAGAAATCCAATCTATGCAAATGGTGGGTCTGACTTAACTAAGGAGTGGATCAATATTTCAGGACATGGTGAGATTCATGAATTAGAGACCAAGTTTGGGTGCACCATGATTAGAGAATCATTGAACAAGAGTTGTTCACTCATTGGCTAACCCATCACCAATAACTGTTAGGTGAGGTGATGAGTCAGTTGGTGGGACCGCACCACCCACTAGAAATCAGTAATCGTGGAGATTTTTGCATCTCTACAGAGGGAGTGTAGGGATCTAAGAAAATAGTGAGAGCTAATTTGTTTTAAAATAAAATTCATAAATAAATTGGTTTAGTCATAATTACAATATCTAACTAGAAACTTTGACTCTCTACAGAAAAATGTCTGCATCCAACCCACTAGCATGAATCCTGGACACCCATAGACTGTACGGACTAAATTATAAGGATTGGCTTCAGAACTTCAAAATTATTTTGGGTTCCGAGAAGTTAACTCATGTATTGGATCAGGACCCTCCCACCTTACCAGCCCATCCATCTGCTGAACAGAGAGCATCTCTAGATAAATGGACTGACGAAGATAATAAGGCCAGATACTACATGTTGGGCTCGATGTCTGATGAGCTTCAGCGCCAACATGAAGATATCAGAACTGCTCGCCAAATGTTGGCTCACCTACAGGAGATGTTTGGTGAACAGAGTCGCGCAGCCAAGTATCAAGTCACTAAACAACTATTCAAGGCTAAGATGCATGATGGGCAGTCAGTCCAAGATCATTGTCTGATGATGATCAAGGACTTGGAAGAGCTTGAGAAGCTCAGGAGTGAGGTTGGACTTGGATCTGCAGAATGATATAATTCTGCAATCCTTGACTGATGCGTATGGGCATTTCATCATGAACTACCATATGCATAAACTTCAAAATTCCTTGGCCGAACTTATGAACATGCTGGTTACCGCTGAGCTTTCCATGAAAGGTTCTAAAGGCTCAGTGCTTGCTATGGAACAGGACTTCTTCCAAGAGAAAGTCTTTTGGAAAGAAGAAGAAGTCTGTGAAAAAGCAAAAGATGGAAGAAGGAAAGAAGAAAAAGGCAGAGCTGAAGAAGGCCGCTAATAAAGAAAAGTGTTTTCATTGCAACAATGATGGCCACTGGAAGCGGAACTGCCCTACATACCTGGCCACCCTGAAGAATAAGAAGAAGGCTGATCCTTCTGGAGGTATGCTCATTATTGAGTCTAACCTTACGATTTCTTCTACATCCAGTTGGGTGCTTGACTCTGGTTCTAGTGCTCATTTATGCACTTCTATGCAGGATCTTGAGGATAGCAGGAGGCTGAGGGATGGTGAGATGATCCTATGCATCGGAAATTGGAACATACCCTCTTCGAACTACCATCTGGTTTAGACTTAGTATTAAAGGACTATTGTATTATGTGCCTGCAGCAAGCAGGAATTTGATTTCTATTTCTTGCCTTAGCATTAGAAGGCTATGTAATTAGTTTTCTTAAGGACCATTGTAACATTCTTTATGAAAGAAATAAAATTGCAAATGGTTTTCCTTATTAATGGTCTTTATCAGTTACATATTGATGTATCTATTTTTAACTTTGAGCAAAATGTGAATGCCATAAAATCAAAATATCCTAGGGATAGTCCTAAATGATAGGTATCTATGGCACCTAAGATTAGGTCATATAGCAGAAGATAGGGTTAACAAATTGGAGAAAAATGGCTATTGAGTCCATTGACTTTCGAGTCATATCCAATTTGTGAATCCTTGTCTTCATGGCAAAATGACTAAACTCCCTTTTGTAGGACATGGGGAAAGGGCCACGGATCTTCTTGCCCTAGTACATACTGATGTGTGCGGCCCATTTGATGTGCCGGCTAGAGGCAACTTTTGTCTACTTCATTAATCCTTTACCGATGATTTATCTAGGTATGGGTATGTGTATCTTATGAGACACAAGTCTGAAGCTTTTGAAAAGTTCAAAGAATTCAGACATGAAGTAGAAAAAGCAAATTGGAAAAACCCATTAAGGTTCTTCGATCAGATCGAGGAGGTGAATACCTTAGTCAGGAAATTTCCTAGACTATCTCAAGAAAAATGGCATAGTCTCTCAATGGACTCCACCAGGAACACCTCAACTCAACGGGATTTCAGAACGGAGGAATCGGACCCTATTAGATATGGTCCGATCCATGATGAGCTTCACAGACCTCCCTGATTTTCTTTGGGGATACTATTTGTTAACTTCAATATACTTACTGAATAGGGTTCCTTCTAAAACCGTTCCTACCACACCGTATGAGATATGGCATGGTAAGAAACCAAGTCTGAGTCATCTCAGAATTTGGGGTTGTCCGGCTCATGTCAAAAGACAACAAGCGGACAAGTTAGACTTTAGGTCCTTTAGAGCTCGATTCATAGGATATCCTAAAGAGTCATTAGGATATTATTTCTACATTCCAGAAGATCACAATGTGATTGTGAGTCGACATGCCATCTTTCTTGAAAAATAGTTTATTCAAGATAGCGGCATTGGAAAGCAGATCAAGCTCGATGAGAAAGTCTCACAAGAGCAACGAGCTAAGGACCAAATTGGAACCAAATCAGGTTAAGCCAATCCAATCACTACCTCCTCCACCTCGTAGATCGGAAAGAGTTTTTCCATCCCCTGAGAAGGTACTTAGGTATTATTTCAGAGGAAAGTAGAGAAAATATTCCTCATAGGTAATGGGGTTCATGGTGATGATCCCAAAACCTATAACGAGGCGATATCAGATATCGACTCCGAGAAATGGTTAGAGGCAATGAAGTCAGAAATTGACTCGATGCACTCAAACCAAGTCTGGACCTTGGTAGATCCACCAGAAGGTATAGTACCTATTGGGTGTAAATGGATCTTCAAGAGAAAGATTGGTGCAGATGGAAATGTGGAGACATTCAAGGCTAGATTAGTGGCAAAAGGTTATAGTCAACGTGAAGGCATTGACTATCAGGATACCTTTTCGCCAGTAGCTATGCTAAAATCCATCCGCACATTGCTTGCTGTTGCAGCCTATTTCGATTATGAAATATGGCAAATGGATGTGAAAACGACGCATTCTTAAATGGATATCTTGAGGAAGATATCTATATGGAACAGCCGCTAGGTTTCACATCCAGTGATGATGATCACAAGGTATGCAAGCTGCAAAGGTCCATATATGGACTTAAGCAAGCATCTCGGAGCTGGAATACTCATTTTAATGATGTGATCAAAATGTTTGGTTTCATCAAAAATGAGGAGGAGCCATGTGTCTTCAAAAAGGTCAGTGGGAGCGCTGTTGTCTTCCTCGTATTGTACGTGGATGACATCCTCCTTATTGGGAATGATATTCCCATGTTGACCATAGTTAAAATGTGGTTATCTAAAGAATTCTCCATGAAAGACCTAGGAGAAGCATCCTTTATTCTAGGAATTAAGGTCTATAGAGATAGACCGAATAGGATGCTAGGACTTTCACAGAAGATGTACATAGAGAAAGTACTAAAGAGGTTTAGTATGGAAAACTCTAAGAGGGGTTTAGTACCCTTCAGACATGGCATTCATCTTTCCAAGAAGATGTGCCCTAGCACACCTGAGGAAATAGAACGCATGAGCAAGATCCCTTATGCTTCAGCAATAGGGAGCCTCATGTATGCCATGTTATGTACACGACCTGATATAGCCCATGCTGTGAGTGTCACAAGCAGATATCAGTCGAAATCCAGGTGAAGAACACTGGACTTCTGTGAAATGTATCCTTAAGTACTTGAGAAGAACTAAGGATATGTTGTTGGTCTTTGGTAATGGAGAACTCCAAGTCCAGGGATATACAGACTCGGATTTTATGTCCGATATAGATGATCGAAAGTCGACATCTGGAAGTCTGTATTTTTGTGCAATGGTGGAGCTGTCAGTTGGAAGAGTTCCAAGCAAATAGTGATAGCAGATTCCACCATGGAAGCAGAATACATCGCTGCGTCAGAAGCTGCAAAGGAGGCATTCTGGTACAAGAAGTTTGCTGCAGAGATCGGAGTGATGCCATCAGATGCCATTCCTCTGTACTGCGACAACAATGGCACCATAGCCCTTGCTAAGGAGCCAAGGTCTCATCCAGAAAATTCCAAGCACATCGAGCGGCGATACCACCTCATCCGTGATTACCTCGAGAAAGGATTACGTCGAGGTCAAGAGAGTCGACTCCGCAGACAATGTGGCAGACCCGCTTACAAAGCCATTGGGCCAGCAGAAGATCGAAGCCCACCTTGAGAAGATGGGACTTAGATTTGTAGCCAATTGGCTTTAGGTCAAGTGGGAGTTTGTTAGATATGTGTGCCCTAGAAGCCAGAATTGGCTGACACTTGTAATACACTTCTAAGGGCAAAATTATAATTTTGACTATAAATAATAAAATGGATTATTTTCTATCACATAAGTGTATTTAGTGTCTGTGATACATCCCTTGAGTTAATGGTAATGATAATTCATATTTTCAAGAGTTGAAAATTTAAGACATGAATTTTCATTTATTAACTCATAAAATGCTCCTGACCGTAGGATCATCATGAGGATGGTGATTGATCCAGAAAGGTTAGTGTACAATCGCTTCTTTATAGTAGATGAGTCTTGAGTCTACGGTGTAGAGACACCGGAGCGAGAGTATAGGTACTCGTTAGAGAACGAGGGCACTGAGCGTGACCACCTCGAGTAGTCATAAGGAAGTCTACCTTCTCGTCGATGACTGACTCGATGCTGCAGTGGTGTGTCTGGTTCTTTGACCTGAGGTGCATCGGTAGTTCACCTTGAGGGTGTTATAGTTTGACTACACCATGACTCGGTCTCCTAGCCATTCGAAATCCTGAGGTGTATGTTGGCTATAGCATGTTCATTGTAGGAATTGGATTGCACCAAGATGGAATCTATCTACCTCGGTGGATGAGGAGCAGCCCTATGATGATCATGAGAATCAAGTCCATAAGCCCATGGCCATGGCAGAGTGTGAAATAATAGAAAGAGTTTCTATTAAGATTTTCACATCGGACTTGAATCGAATGATTAAATCATATGATAGAAATTAGGGTTTGACGAGTTCACCTTAACCCTAATCTGATCGGGGCTCAAGATAGAAGAACTTAATCACACAAGTAGCTGCACCAAGAGGTTCATTTTTAGTTTTGATGGGTTGCCACCATATACTGCTAGGTGTCACTGGTGGATTTTGGGAGCAATTAGAATGATTTAGATGATCGATCATTCTAGTTGTCTGAATCAGAAGAGTTCTGATCCATCGAAAGGAGTTTCGATGATGTCGATGATGGAGATCATGACATATCCCATTACCATACAGAACTGAACCTAACTGGATCACACAAATAAGGGTTTGGATCTGGATATCATCAATTGGACTAATCCAGTTCAATTGATTTGAATAAGATTCAATTAGGTTCAAGAAAATCGTGCTAGCACACGATTGAGCCTAACATTCTCCTTTTTCTATCATTAAAAGTTATCTCGACTGAGCCAAATGAGTTTGTGCTCACTCAGGTACCTTTACCTAGTCTGACTGGAGCTTGTCCAAGTTAGAAAAGGGTTGTCTTAATTTATGAGATAAATTTGAGACAATACCTACCATTTTTCATCACCTGCCATTTCTTATACTTTGACTTGGTCAAACGTGACCTTTGACCCTTGGACATCTGCCCATGTGTCATGCACTTATTGGAGAGCAGATAGGGGCTTGTCTGCTCTCTAGAAATTAGAAAGAAGGGGGCACACGTCTAGGATGGCGTGCACCCATGGATAGGGATGCTGGAGTCCCATACGGATGGGACTCGAGGTTGCTTGTTAGATTCAAACTAGGTGACCCTCACCTATAAACTTTGACCAGTCTTAGGTGCCTCCTTAGGATGAATGTATGGGTCTCTCATCTAATTGGATCAGATGATGTCATCCCACCAATCAGATTTACATCTGATTGCACAAAGCAACGTGATTGGCTGGGGTGATGCAGCACTGCATGGCGCAGCAGAGTCTATAAAAAGACCCTATCTGTGCCCACTTTTGAGTCTCCTACTCTGAGCCATGCCCCAAGGCTGTCCCTCCCCCTTCTCCATTCGACCATCTGGCTCTCTCCCTCCTCTCCATGCCCAAGGAAGTTGGGGCTTCAGATTAGTGCGAATCAGGCAAGAAAAGGCTGACGAAAAAGGAAGAAGGTAGCACTGCTGCAGAGACGACAGATGATCTTCAGAAGAATTTTTAAAGATCCTTCAAATTAGATCTAGATCTAATTTTTGGAGAAAAAAAAGAGAAGAAGAAGATCTCCAGATTCAACCTGAGTGGATGTCGGTAGAGGCCAGGCACTTGCGTGGCTAGATCCAGAACCTTAGGGCTTTGGTAGGATCATCAACAGGTAATCAGATTATCCAAAATTAAGATAAAATTAACTAAAAATTAATTTAATTTTATTTTCTTAATTATCAGATCATAAATCAGATTTGAAAAGTGTCAGATTTGATTAGGATCTAAGAGGTGATTTTTGAAATATGCCTCTTAATCCAATCAAATCTAAACGAACCTGACCCCAGAAAATCAGGATTTTCCTTCAAAAGATTTCTGAATGTTGGAGATGGAAGACTAGTTCCAATTCTAGCATTAGGGATCATTAAACTTGTATTCAATTCTTATATAGTTATTCTTAGTGAATGTCACTTTTATCCAAGTTTTTTATTGAATATTATTTCTATAGGCCTTTCGGTCAAAGATAGTGAAATATCAATAAACAAAAACTTTTGCAATGTCATTTTGAATGATCTTATTGTGATTAATAGATAATTGAACAATGAAATATATACTTTATCACAACTTGTTAATATGGTATACTCATTCAGTAAATACCCAAGGACAGAGAGTGTATCTGATGCCTACCTTTGGTATTGTAGGCTAGATCATATTAATAAGAATAGGATGAATAGGTGGACTCAAGAGAAAATTCTTAAAGTAAATGATTTTGAATCATTACCTGTTAGATATGTGTGCCTTAGAAGCCAGAATTGGCTGACACTTGTAATACACTTCTAGGGGCAAAATTATAATTTTGACTATAAATAATAAAATGAATTATTTTATATTACAAATATATATAGTGTCTGTGATACATCTCTTGAGTTAATGGTAATGATAATTCAAATTTTCAAGAGTTGAAAATTTAAGACATGAATTTTTCTTATTAACTCATAAAATGCTCCCGACCGTAGGATCATCATGAGAATGGTGATTGATCTGAAAGATTGGTGTACAATCACTTCTTTATAGTAGATGAGTCTTGAGTCTATAGTGTAGAGACATAGAAGCGAGAGTACAGATACTCGTTAGAGAATGAGGGCATTGAGCGTGACCACCTCGAGCAGTCATAAGAAAGTCTACCTTCTCATCAATGACTGGCTCAAAGCTGTAGTGGTGTACCTGATTCTTTGATCTAAGGTGCATCGGTAGTTTACCTTGAGGGTGTTATAGTTTGACTACACCATGACTCGATCTCCTAGCCATTCGAAATTCTAAGGTGTATGTTGGCTATAGCATGTTCATTGTAGGAATTAGATTGCACCAAGAGGGAATCTATCTATCTCGGTAGATGAGGAGCAGTCCTATGATGATCATGAGAATCAAGTCCATAAGCCCATGGCCATGGCCGTGTGAAATAATAGAAAGAGTTTCTATTAAGATTTTCACATCAAACTTGAATCAAGTGATTAAATCATATGATAGAAATTAGGGTTTGACGAGTTCGCCTTAACCCTAATCTGATCGAGGCTCAAGATAGAAGAACTTAATCACACAGGTAGCTGCACTGAAAGGTTCATTTTTAATTTTAATGGGTTGCCACCATATACTGCTAGGTGTCACTGATGGATTTTAGGAGCAATTAGAATGATTTAGATGATCGATCATTCTAGTTGTCTAAATTAGAAGAGTTCTGATCCATCGAAAGATATTTCGATGATGTCGATGATAGAGATCATGACATATCCCATTACCGTATAGAACTAAATCTTACTTGGTTACATAAATAAGGATTAGGATCTGGATATCATCAATTAGAATAACTCAGTTCAACTGATTTAAATTAGATTCAATTAGGTTTAAGAAAATCTTGCTAGCATACGATTGAGCCTAATGTTCTCCTTCTACTTTCATTAAAAGTTGTCTCGACTAAGCCAAATGCATTTGTGCTCACTCAAATACCTTTACTTGGTCTGACTGGAGCTTGTTCAGGTTAGAAAAGGGTTGTCTTAATTTATGAGATAAATTGGAGACAACACCTACCATTTTTCATCATCTGCCAATTCTTGTCTTTTGATTTTGGTCAAATGTTGACCTTTGACACTTAGACATCTGCCCATGTGTCATGCACCCATAGGAGAGCAGATAGGGGCTTGTCCCCTTGCTAAAAAATGGAATGGAGGGGGTGCATGCCTAGGGAGGCATGCACCCAATCATAGGGATGCCTGGAGTCCCATACAGATGGGACTCCAGGTTGCTTCTTGGAAACAACTTAGGTGGCGCCAAGGGACTCTACTTTGATCAATCTTGATGCCACCCAAGGATGATTTGAGGGGGCTCTCATCTGATTGGATCAGGTGATGTCATCGCATCAATCAGATTTAGATTTGATTGCATGAAGCGGTGCGATTAGCTGGGATGATGTGGCACTGCATGGCACAGTCGGGTCTATATAAACCCTATCTATGCCTAGCTTTCAATGTGATCACCCATGGCCCACACCACAAGGCTGCCCCTCTCCCTCCTCCATGCCATCTTCTGGTCCTCTCTCTCCTCTTCATGTCTAAGGAGATTTGGGCTCTAGTTTGGTGCGATCCAGGCAAGAAAAAGGTGACGAAAAAGGAAGAAGGTAGCACTGCTGTAAGAGATGATTCCAGATCTTCAAAAGGAGTTTTGAAGATCCTCCAAGTCAGATCCAGATCTGACATTTGGAGAGGTGATAAAGAAGGAGAAGATCTCAAGATTCAACTTGAGTGAATACCGATAGAGGTAAGGCACTTGCGTGGCTAGATCCAGAATCTCAGGCAATCAGTAGGATCATCATAGGATAATCTGATTACCCAACAAAAGGTATAAATTAAATCAAATTTTATTTTTTTATTTTATTTTATTAGATCTATAAAATTAAATCTAAAATATCTTAGATCTAATCTAGATTTAAAAGAAAAATTTTTGAAATATCTCTCTTGATCTAATCAAATATGAACGAGCCTGACCCAAACAATCTGAATTTTTTCTTCAACTGGTATTAGAGCCAGGTTCTAATAAATTATTTAGATATGATTTAAATTTATTTTTGATCTAATAATTAGATGATTTTAGATATCACATGAGATGTTATTAGATCTGAAATTAGAAAAATTAAAATTCAATAATTTAGATCTAAGTTTTATAAGATGCATGACTAGCTATAAAATAGAATTATTCTATACATAGTCTTGCATGTTCATAATTTAATTTAATTAAGTTATGATCTTAGATCTATTTATTTACTATTTTTTAATATTATAAATATTATAATAAGATCTAAAAAATAATAAATAAAATTATTTAATTTTTGGATCATATGAGGTATGATGATTGCATGTTTAGATTAGTTGTAGAATAGTTCTACATAATTATCTAGATTAGAATTTATTTTGATGTGATCAATTTAAATCTAATTTTTTAGATAATTATAAGATAATTTAGATCTAAATATGCATGATATGATACATGAGATGTATGCAAAATATGTTTAAAGTTAGATCAATTTTTATATGAGATATATGATGTAGATCTAACTAGTTTTGTAGTCTTATATTTCTGATTAAGGCATTCCCCTTGGCCATTCGATCATAAGAACAAAGTAGGATTTAAATGCCCTCTCCTCCCATTCGATGGGGTGTTCTTATAATGTGTAGTGGTGCTGTGCATTCGTCCTTAATCAGAAATCAAGAACTTATTTTTTGCAAAATCCTAGATCCTGAAATCCTAGGATTTTATTTACCTATTTTGTTTGCGAACCCTAAACTTAATTAAGATTAAGATTATGAAATATATGTTAGGTCTAAAATTAAGAATTTTAGATCTAAGACATATTCATAAAATTGGGTTCGAGCTTGGATAGCTCAATTAGGTCTAAGCAGTTGATCAAACTGAATCAAGAGTTGGTTAGATGGGATCAACAGTGCTTAAAATTGACCAGCCTAATAGGAATATGTCTGGGTCAAGATCGAGTCACGTGAGTGATCGATCAAGCTAAGACCTAATTGGGCTCAGTGGTTAGAGTCTGGATTGTAGGCTAACTCGATTGATTCTGGCTCAATAATTTGGTATCTAAGGTAAATTTGGTAGATACGATCGATTGATTTTTAATTGAGAGATACTCGACTCGAATGCATTCTTCTCGAGTTAATGGCATATCCCTTCCACCGGTCTTACTTATCTAGCCATATTTGTTGGCTCAATCCTGATTTGAGGTGGTCAATAATTTGAGCTAACCCATGCCACTCGGTTAGTCATAATGGTTATGACTATGTCAAGTCTAGTTTAATGAGATCTAAATCAAATATCCCTAAGAAAAGATTAAGTCTAAGGTCTTCCACCATTATAGATATGCGGGCCCTTTTCGGGGTTGATTGTTCTCGATAGGTTATAGTGGTTCAGTTGCACTGAAAAGATGCAATCATATCTATTAGACATTGGATGCTACAGGCTGGAGGATGGATTGGACTCAATATTCTGAATACGGTGAGAGACTCAATTAGAAATCCAATCTATGTAAATGGTGGGTCTAACTTAACTAAGGAGTGGATCAATATTTTGGGCATGGTGAGATTCATGAATTAGAGATCAAGTTTGGGTGCACCATAATTCGAGAATTATTAAAAAAGAGTTGTTCACTCATTGACTAATCCATCACCAATAACTGTTAGGTGAGGTGATGAGTCAGTTGGTGGGACCGCACCATCCACTAGAAATCATTAATCATGGAGATTTTCGCATCTCTACAGAGGAAGTGTAAGGATCCAAGAAAATAGTGAGATCTAATTTATCTAAAAATAAAATTTTTAAACAAATTTGTCAAGTCTTAATTACAATATCTAACTAGAAACATTGACTCTCTACAAAAAAATATCTGCGTCCAATCCACTAGCACGTATTCTGGACACCCATAGACTGGCCAAACCTAATTACAAGGATTGGCTATGAAACTTTAAAATCATTTTGGGTTCTGAGAAGTTAACTCATGTTTTGGACCAGGACCCTCCCACCTTACCAGCTCGTCCATCCACTGAACAGAGAGCATCTCTTGAAAAGTGGATGGATGAAGATAACAAGGCTAGATACTACATGTTGGGCTCAATGTCTGATGAGCTTCAGTGCCAACATGAAGATATCAGGACTATCCACCAAATATTGACTCACCTACAAGAGATGTTTAGTGAACAAAGTTGCGTAGCCAAGTATCAAGTCACTAAATGACTATTCAAGACTAAAATACGTGATGGGCAGTCAGTCCAAGATCATTGTCTGATGATGATCAAAGACTTGAAAGAGCTTGAGAAGCTCAGAGTGAAGTTGGATCTGCATCTGCAGAATGATATAATTCTGTAATCCTTGACTGATACATATGGATAGTTCATCATGAACTACCATATGCGTAAACTTTAAAATTTTCTAGCCGAGCTTATGAACATGCTGGTTACTGCTGAGGTTTCTATGAAAGGTTCTAAAGGCTCAGTGCTTGCTATGGAATGGACTTCTTCCAAGAGAAAGTCTTTTGGAAAGAAGAAGAAGTTTGTAAAAAAGCAGAAGGTGAAAGGAGGAAAGAAAAAAAGGTAGAGCTGAAGAAGAAAACCGTTGATAAAGAAAAATATTTCCATTGCAATAATGATGGCCACTAAAAGTGGAACCGCCCTACTTACCTGGCCACCCTGAAGAATAAGAAGGCAGGTCCTTCTGGAGGTATGCTCATTATTGAGTCTAATCTTATGATTTTTTCTACATCCAGTTGGGTGCTTGACTTTGGTTCTAATGCTCATTTGTGCACTTCTATGCAAGATCTTGAGGATAGCAGGAGGTTAAGGGAAGGTGACATGATCCTACGCATCGAAAATAGAGCAAGAGTTGCTGCCGTGGCCATGAAAATATATCCTCTTCGACTACCATCTGGTTTAGACTTAGTTTTAAAAGATTGTTATTATGTGCCTACAGCAAGCAGAAATTTGATTTCTGTTTCATGCCTAGCACTAGAAGGCTATGTAATTAGTTTTCTTAAGGACCACTGTAACATTCTTTATGAAAGAAATAAAATTACAAGTGGTTTTCTTATTAACGGTCTTTATCAGTTACATATTGATGTATCTATTTTTAATATCGAGCAAAATGTGAATGCCATGAAATGACCTAGGGATAGTCCAAACGATAGGTATCTATGGAATTCAGACTAGGTCATATAGTGGAAGATAGGATTAATAAATTAGAGAAAATCGGGCTATTGAGTTCGTTGACTTTCGAGTCATATCTAATTTGTGAATCTTGTCTTCATGGCAAAATGAGTAAGCTCCCTTTTGTAGGACATGGGGAAAGAGCCACGGATCTTCTTGCCCTAGTACATACCGATGTGTGTAGCCCATTTAATGTGCCGACTAAAGGCAACTTTGTCTACTTCATAACCTTTACCGATGATTTATCTAGGTATGGATATGTGTATCTTATGAGACATAAGTTTGAAGCTTTTGAATAGTTCAAAGAATTCAAACATGAAGTAGAAAAGCAAACTGAAAAATCCATTAAGGTTCTTCGATCAGATCGAGAAGATGAATACCTTAGTCGGAAATTTTTAGACTATCTCAAGAAAAATGGCATAATCTCTCAATGGACTCTACTTGGAACATCTCAACTCAATAGAGTTTTAGAATGGAGGAACCAGATCCTATTAGATATGGTCCGATCCATGATGAGCTTTACAGACCTTTCTAATTTTCTTTAGGAACATAATTTGTTAACTGTAATATACTTACTGAATAGGATTTCTTCTAAAATCATTCCTACCACACCGTAAGAGATATGGCATGGTAAGAAATCAAGTTTGAGTCATCTCAAAATTTGGGATTATTTGGCTTATGTCAAAAGACAATAAGCGGACAAGTTAGACTTTAGATCCTTTAGAGCTCGATTTATAGAATATCCTAAGAAGTCATTAGGATATTATTTTTACATTTCAGAAGATCACAATATGATTGTGAGTCAACATGCCATCTTTCTTGAAAAATAGTTTATTCAAGATAGCGGCATTGAAAAGTAGATCAAGCACGATGAGAAAGTCTCACAAGTGCAATGAGCTAAGGACTAAATGGAACAAAATCAGGTTGAGCCAATACAATCACTTCCTCCTCCACCTCGTAGATCAAAAGGGATTTTCCATCTCCCTGAGAGGTACTTAGGTACTATTTTAGAAAAAATAGAGAAAATGTTCCTCGTAGGTAATGGGGTTCATAGTGATCCCAAAATCTATAACGAGACGATATCGGATATCGACTTTGAGAAATGGTTAAAGGTAATGAAGTCAAAAATTGACTCGATGCACTCAAACCAAATCTGAACCTTGGTAGATCCACCATAAGGTATAGTACCTATTATCTATAAATGGATCTACAAGAGAAAGATTGGTGCAGATGGGAATGTGGAGACATTCAAAGCTAGATTAATGGCAAAAGAATATAGTCAACGTGAAGGCATTGATGATCAGGATATCTTTTCACTAGTAGCTATGCTTAAATCCATCCACATATTGCTTGCTATTGCAACCTATTTCGATTTTGGAATATGGTAAATGGACGTAAAAATGATATTCTTAAATGAATATTTTGAGGAGGATTTCTATATGGAACAACCGCTAGATTTTACATCCAGTGATGCTAATCACAAGGTATGCAAGCTGCAAAGGTTCATATATGGACTTAAGCAAGCATCTTGGAGCTGAAATACTCATTTCAATGATGTAATCAAATTATTTGGATTCATCAAGAATGAGGAGAAACCATGTATCTTCAAAAAGGTCAGTGAGAGCGCTGTTGTTTTTCTCGTATTGTATGTGGATGATATCCTCCTTATTGGGAATGATATTTCCATCTTGACCATAGTTAAAATATGGTTATCTAAAGAATTCTCCATGAAAGTCCTAGGAGAAGCATCCTTTATTCTAGGAATTAAGGTGTATAGAGATAGACCAAATAGAATGCTAGGACTTTCACAGAAGATGTACATAGAGGAAGTGCTAAAGAGGTTTAGCATGGAAAACTCTAAGAGGAGTTTGGTACCCTTCAGACATGACATTCATCTTTCTAAGAAGATGTGCCCTAGCACACCTGAGGAAATAGAACACTTGAGCAAGATCCCTTATGCTTCAGCAATAGGGAGCCTCATGTATGCCATGTTATGTACACGACCTGATATAGCCCATGCTGTGAGTGTCACGAGTAGATATCAGTCAAATCCAGTTGAAGAACATTGGACTTCTATGAAGTGTATCCTTAAGTACTTGAGAAGAACTAAGGATATGTTGTTGGTTTTTAGAAATGGAGAACTCCAAGTCTAGGGGTATACAGACTCGAATTTTATGTCCGATGTAGATGATCGAAATTCGACATCTAGGAGTCTATTTATGTGTAATGGTGGTGCTATCAGTTAGAAGAGTTCCAAGCAGACAGTGATAGCAGATTCCACCATGGAAGCAGAATACATCGCTGTATCAGAAGCTACGAAGGAGGCATTTTGGTATAAGAAGTTTGCCACAGAGATCGAAATGATGCCATTCCTCTATACTACGACAACAATGGACCATAGCCCTTACTAAGGAGCCGAGGTCTCACCAAAAATCCAAGCACATCAAGCAGCGATACCATCTCATCCGTGATTACCTCGAGAAGGATTACGTCAAGATCAAGAGAGTCAGCTCCACAGACAATGTGGTGGATCCACTTACAAAACCATTGGGCCAACAGAAGAACGAAGCCCACCTTGAGAAGATGGGATTTAGATTTGTAGCCAATTGGCTTTAGGTCAAGTGGGAGTTTGTTAGATATGTGTGTCCTAGAAGCTAGAATTGGCTGACACTTGTAATACACTTCTAGAGGCAAAATTATAATTTTGACTACAAATAATAAAATAAATTATTTTATATCATAAATATGTATTTAGTATCTGCGATACATCCCTTAAGTTAATGGTAATGATAATTCATATTTTCAAGAGTTGAAAATTTAAGACATGAATTTTTGTTATTAACTCATAAAATGCTCCCGACCGTAGGGTTATCATGAGGATGGTGATTGATCCAGAAGATTGGTGTACAATCGCTTCTTGATAGTAGATGAGTCTTGAGTCTATGGTGTAGAAATACCGGAGTGAGAGTATAGGTACTCGTCAGAAAATAAGGACACTGAGCATGACCACCTCGAGCAGTCATAAGGAAGTCTACCTTCTCATCGATGACTGACTCGAAGTTATAGTGGTGTGTCTAGTTCTTTGACCTATAATTCACCTTGAGGGTGTTATAGTTTGACTACACTATGACTCAATCTCCTAGACATTTGGAACCTTGAGGTGTATGTTGGCTATAGCATGTTCATTGTAGGAATTGGATTGCACCAAGAGAAAATCTATCTACCTCGATAGATGCGGAGCAGCCCTATGATGATCATGAGAATCAAGTCCATAAGCCCATGGCCATAGCAGGATGAAATAATAGAAAGAGTTTCTATTAAAATTTTTGCATCGGACTTGAATCAAATGATTAAATCATATGACAGAAATTAGGGTTTGACGAGTTCGCCTTAACTATAATCTGATTGGAGCTTAAGATAGAAGACTTAATCATACAGGTAGTTACATTGAGAGGTTCATTTTTAATTTTGATGGATTGTCACCATATACTGCTAGATGTCACTGGTAGATTTTGAGAGCAATTAGAATGATTTAGATGATCGATCATTCTAATTATCTAAATCAAAAGAGTTCTAATCCATCGGAAGATATTTCGATGATGTCGATGATAGAGATCACGATATATCCCATTTCCATACAGAACTAAATCTAACTAGATCACACAAATAAGGGTTAGGATCTAGATATCATCAATTGGACTAACTCAGTTCAATTGATTTGAATTAGATTCAATTAGGTTCAAGAAAATCGTGCTAGCACACGATTGAGCCTAATTTCTCCTTCTATTATTATTAAAAGTTATCTCGACTGAGCCAAAATATTTGTGCTCACTCAGGTACCTTTACTTGATCTAACTAAAGCTTATCTAGGTCAGAAAAGGATTGTCTTAATTTATAAGATAAATTGGAGACAACACCTGCCATTTTTCGTCACTTGCCAATTCTTGTCTTTTGACTTTGGTCAAACGTTGACCTTTGATACTTAGACATCTACCCATGTATCATGCATCCATAGGAGAGTAGATAGGGGCTTGTCCCCTTGCTAGAAAATGGAACGGAGGGGGCCCATGCCTAGGGAGGCATGTGCCCAATGATAGGGATGCCTGGAGTCCCATACAGATGGGACTCCAGGTTGCTTCTTAGAATCAACTAAGGAGGTGCCAAGGGACTCTACTTTGATTAGTCTTGGCACCACCTAAGGATGATTTGAGGGGGCTCTCATCTGATTGGATCAGGTGATGTTATCCCATCAATCAAATTTAGATCTGATTGCACAAAATGATATAATTGGCTAGGATGATGTGGCACTGCATGGCGTAGCAGGGTCTATATAAATCATATCTGTGCCTAGCTTTCAATGTGATCACCCATAGCCCATGCCATAAGGCTACCTCTCTTCCTCCTTCATGCCATCTTCTGGTCCTCTCTCTCCTATTCACGCCCAAGGAGATTTGGGCTCTAATTTGGTGCGATCTAGATAAGAAAAAGGTGACGAGAAAGGAAGAAGGCAGCACTACTTCAAGAGACGATTCCAGATCTTCAAAAAGAGTTTTGAAGATCCTCTAAATTAGATCTAGATCTAATATTTAGAGAGGTGATAAAGAAGAAGAAGATCTTCAGATCTAGCCTGAGTGGATATCGGTAGAGGCCAGGCACTTGCGTGGCTAGATCTAGAACCTCAGGCAATCAGCAGGATCATCATAGGATAATCTGATTACCCAACAAAAGGTACAAATTAAATTAGATTTAATTTTTTTTATTTTATTTTATTAGATCTATAAAATTAGATCTAAAATATCTCAGATCTGATCTAAATTTAAAAGAAAAATTTTTGAAATATCTCTCTTGATCCAATCAGATCTGAACGAACCTGACCTGGAAAATTTGAATTTTTTCTTCATTACCTACTTGTGAGTCTTGTCTTCTTGAAAAGATGACAAAATTATTTTTTACTAGAATAGGTGAGCGAGTCAGTGAGCTTCTAGATTTAATACATACTGATGTATGTGAACCTATGAGACTAGTGCCAGAGATGGATATCACTACTTTATTACGTTTATGGATGACCTATCTAGATATGGGTACATCTACTTAATGAAACACATGTTTGAATCATTTGAAATATTCAAATGGTTCTGTAATGAAGTAAAGAAACAAACTAAAAAGAGTATTAAAACTTGTTGACCCTAAGATTGATTTTGATTAAAGACAAACTATTTGAGTATATTTGGTACCAATAAATTGGTTGAAGTGTTTAAGATAAAATTTAGAAAGTTAGGAATCTGTCTCGATGAAGCTCCATATGTTTGATTGAAAGAACCAAGAAAGAAGAGCAAACAAGATCAAACCAAATATTTTTAAAAGTTTATTGGGTCTTGAGCCGACTAAAGGGAAGCTTGAGTTGACTCTGGTATGATTTCAACACTTGGAAAGGATCAGGGGTCAACTTAAAAAAACCATGAGCCGACTCAAGTCTTAGGATGGCACTGGTTCAAGGATGGAAAGCTAGATTTTTCATCCTACAGCTAGAGTCAACTCAAGAATCTAGAGAGTTGACTCATGAGCTTCTGACAGTACTAATGATTAGTTTTTTTCACTACTTTAAGTGGCTAGTTTTTTACTCCAATGATTATTTTAGCCCTTCTAATAGCTAAAACTCTTTCTCCAACCATTTCCAAGCATATTAAAGGCTAGAGAATCAATTGGAAAGGAAGGTAAGTGAATTAAAAAGAAAAAATCATTAGATTGAGTAAAGTTTATTGAATATCATTGGAAATGAAGAAAAGAGAGGAATTAGTGCACAGAATTGAGAGCTTTCAAAGAAGAATCATCTCCAACTTTATTCACATCCTCTCAAGCATCATTCAAGAGATGTTGAAGCATCATTTGTATAATTCATCGACAACTTCTTTGGGCTTATAAGAGTTCATCTTTTTATAAGAGAAGTTAAAGCATCATTTGTGACATTCTGCATCTTGTAATTTTATTTTTTTTACAAGTTTCTTTAGAGAAGAGAAACTTTGGAAATAGGCCCATCCAAGCCTAGAATTTGATTGTATAGGTTTTGATTGGTAAGCCCAAAAAATCAGCTAATTGATAGGGAGCCCAAAAATCTATTAGTGTAAGATTTTGGTTGGTGATCTCGAAAAACTAACTAGTTTGTTTGTGAGCTCGAAAAAAATAAACATACTATAATCAGAGAGATTATAGTAAAATTTTCAAAAGAAGCTTAGAGAGTGGACGTAGGTGCGGATTGCACCGAACCACTATAAATTTTTTATGTATTTATATTATACTTTATCTAGCTTATCTTTTTTGCATTCAATACTTAATTAAATAGTTTTAATTTTTGTGCTACAATCTTTATAATAAATTTTCACTGCTATATTGCATGTACTCTATTTGCACTTAAGTTAGCTCAAATTGTTATATATACTTGTTTAGAGCTCAAATTTAGATAAAATTTTATAAGAATCTAATTCACCTACCCTCTTGGGTTGCTATCACTGGGCAACAAGTGGTATTAGAGTAGGTACTCTATTATTAGTTATTGACCTAATCGTCAAGAGCCAAAGATCTTGGCAATCCAAAATAATTTTTTTTTTAATGAAGGCCATTTCATTGATTGAACCCCACATTTTAATGGCTCAAATTTTACTTATTGAAAAACTAGAATAAAAATCTTCATACAAGAACATGACTATAATTTATAAAAGATTATTATTAATAGCCCACACACATACAATGCATTAATTATTGATAAAAAAATAATCTAACTAAATGCTAAAACCATGAATATACTTTATTGCTCTTTAGACTTAAATGAGTTTAATAAAATTTCTTCATATATTTTAGTGAATTGAATATGAGAGAAATTGAAATGATTTATGGGAGAGCAAATCAAAAAGAAGAATCAAGCTCTTATGAAGAGAAGAAAGTTCATCCCAATCTATGTCATGTGGCCCATAAAGAGATGAAAAAGAAGAAGAAATAAAGAAGAAAAAGAGCAATGATTAAGGAGGAGGAAGACAAAGAAGAGAATGAGAAAGAGGAGAAAGATATAGCAAGTTGTTGTCTCATGGCTTAAAATGATGAAGTATATCATGAATACTTCTCTGAATTTATTTTTAATGAATTATATGAAGCCTTTAATGAGTTAATAGATGAACATTAAAAGATAAGGCTATAAAACAAAGAGCTTAGAAAATCTAACTTATCTTTGGCTGAAGAGAAAAATAAATTTTGAGTAAAAAAGATCTATTAAAAAATATGAAAAACATGGAGAAAGAAAAGAAACATTTCTTGAAATAAATTAAAACTCTAACTAAGAAAAAGAAGAATATAGTTAAATCTAAAAAAAAATTAGTTAAAAAATATCCTTTTAAAATCTGAAAGTTCTTTAGTTAAAGAAAATATTGAACCAAAAAAAGAATATAAAAATTTAAAATTTTTTCTAAAAGAAAATAAAGAACTTTTGGAATAAAATAAAAAAATTAAGAAGAAAGATTGAAATTTTAAAACCCATAACTAAAAAATTTACCCTTAGCTTTCAAAATCTTCAATCTATGATAGATAATAATAATAGGGGTATTTTCAATAAAATAGAAATTAATTTTAATATTTCAAGAAAATAGTAAAATACTAAAAATGTTATCATAAGAGCTTCAACTAAAAATCATACTATTAAGTGCTTTAAATGTAACCAAATTAGTCATAAAATTTTGGAATGTAATTATAAAAGAATTGGCTTAACTTTGATTAAACAAATTTAGATTCTACATGGAATCTTGAACATTAACTCTTATGAACCCAAGATGGCTAGTGTACCAAAAGTTATGAAGTGATTTCATAGGTATGTCAAGGATCCAATGAGTTAAGAAGAGAAAAATTTCTTTGGTTGGATGCCTTAGAAGTGAAAGATGATGGATGATGATTTTTGATATAATCTAAACTTCTCTCATGCATATCATACCATCAATGCCTATTTGATTGTTTGATTATATTGTTTACTTGCTTGAAGTAATTTTAGTATGATTGATTTTGATGTTTGCAATAAGATGAATATTTAGATTTTAAAAGTTCAACATGTTCTTCTCTAAGTATCATGTTTTGAATCAATATAGATTGAAATTAGTTTATCTTAAATTTCAGCATGATATTTTAAGCTTTTCCATATCAATTTTGCTATTGAGAAACTTAAGTTAAAAAAAGTTTGATTATCTATAAATCTATTTGACTGCAAAATATTAAAATGAAACTGATTCTTGGCATTCCTTCATAAGATACTTAAGTATTAAATTTTTTTAAAATTTTGCATGATCTAATTACTAGAAGATAAAATATCTATTCATAAAACTCAAGTGCTTGATGTTGCATTTCATCTTAGTTTTATCTTAAGGATTGAAAATTTTTCTAGTTAAAATAAAAAATATAGAGCCTATATCTAGATTTTTCCCTCTTGATACTCTTGATTATTTTTCTCTAATCTTTTAGTGGTATCAAATTTTCAAGAAAATTATTGTTTAATTTAAATTTTAGTTCAATTAGTATTAAGATAATTATTATTTAGTTTGAACTTCAAAACTCTTGGTATCAAAATTTTCATAATTGCTATCAAATAGCACATCATTGCCTTGCACTCTAATGCCTTATCTTTTAGCGAAAAGAGAAGAATGTCTTTATCTCAAATATAAGTTTGTACAACTATAATTTTAATATGATATTATTTAAGATAAATTATAAATATTTGATATCTTTTTTGAACTCAATGTATAACATTTTTTGGGAAAAAAATATTTTTTTAAAAAAATTAAATATTATCTCTTTATGATTTACTTAGAATGATATATCCAAATTCTTAATTTTGAAAGGATCTATATTTCTTAAATTTGTAAAGTTCAAAGAAACAAACAAAAACTTCTTTCAAATGATGCAAATAAATAATTTCTCAAAAACTTATCACAATTGGTATCATAATTTATATCAAATAGCCTATTTTTATCTTGAATTCCATTGCATTATCTTTTGATAAAAAAAATCTCAAATTTGAATTTTCATGGTCATATTCTTACTATTATATTATTTGAGATAAATTTTTGTGATATATTTTTAAATGATCTACTTTATTATTAAAAGGAGAGATATCTTTTCAAGACTATATTATTCAAAATTTTTGAAGTTCAGAGCTCTTTTAATTAGAATTGAGAAGTATGTATATATTTATATTTTTGAGAAAAGGAAGAACTCTTGATCTGAATTTAAAAGTAATACCCACATTATATTTTTACAAAAAGAAAGAAAACATTAAAGAAGATATAATCTTTTATTTGAAAATACACTTGATTGAAAATATCTTGACATAAAGAGGAGAATTTATTCAAGTTGAATTAATTACTAAATTGAGATTAATTAAAATTTAATATGGTATCAAATTGACGATGCTTAACTTGAAAGAAAAAGAAAGAGTAACAAAAATTATAAAACTTAAGTATACAAATTTTGAAAGAAAAAAAGAAGCGAAGATAATACTAAAGAATGAATATTTTTATTTTAGTTTGATAATCTAAATTTAAAGTATGCTTATTTTAAAATAAAGAGGGAGAGAAATTTGAAAATTAAATTATTCTAGCCATTAGTATGAAAAATACAAGGAAGAGATATTTTTTAATTTAATTTGATTAAAAATATTAATAAATTTTTGATTTAAAATTCTCAATCAATTATCTTATTTGGAGTTTTATTGATTTTAAATATTCCATCAAATGCCTTATAGTCTTCTCAATTTGTGCTTTCATATGTCTATTTAGTTTAATTTACTTGATTTAAGATGCTATTGATTTAAAATAATTTTAGATAAATAAATTATTCTTTAATAATTAAAAATTACTTAGTATTATTAATATGCTGGTTTCATATTTTGATTTGCATGATTATTCTTGATAATTGATTGGAGTTAAATTAAATTGAAAACATATTTTTACTCCAACAAATAAATTTCTAAACTTAATTTTGAAAATTATTTAAAAATTTGAATTTGATACTGAATTTTTTATGTGCATTGAAAAATTCTTATGAATTATTTGTATTAAAATAATTTTTACTCAAAATAATAAATTTATAAAATATGACTATTCTTTTCTTTGATACTATTTATTTACTTTGCTTAATATATTTTCATTACATATCTTTTCCAAACTTAATTGACTAAATTTTTTTTAAAAAGATATTAAATATTAAAGTACATATTATGCTTAATTTCATACTCAAATCTTTTGAAAAGCTCTATTCCTCTTAAAACTTAAAAGTGTATATTTAAAAATATGATTAAAGAGTCATATTTATTCAAAAAGGGGATGGCCTTTGATATTTGAATTCAAGGAGAGCCTTTGATATTTGAATTCAAGCTAACTTCTAAAATTAAAAGACATATTTTGAATCAAAAGACAAATTTTCAAAGGTAAGATGATTTATTTGAATTGATTGTTTGAATTGATATATATATCTCAATTTGATATATTTTTGAATCAAATATTGATTTTGATGATAAATTTTTGATCCTTGCCATAAGCTTTTTGATACTGTCGAAATGGAGAAGAGGAATGTTGAGTATATACTTAATGAATTAATTCTTAAGATGCTTAATTATTTGATACTTGAAAACTTAATGCTTGTTGATTTGAATTGAGACATTCTTTTAAATAAGTATATAAAATATGTGTAATGAACTAAAAGACTAATTAAAAATATTCATGAAATGTACATTCATATGTTTATTTTATTATTTCATGATTCATATTAATAAATTAATTAAAATATATTATTTATTTTATTATGTATATACTCAAAGTTTTGCTATCTTTAAAATGGAGAAGATTGTTGACCCTAAGATTTATTTTGATAAAAGATAAAATATTTGAGTATATTTGGTACTAATAAATTGGTTGAAGTGTTTAAAATAAAATTCAGAAAGTTAAGAATCTATGTCAATAAAACTCTATATTTTTTATTGAAAGGATGAAGAAAGAAGAGCAAAAGAGGTTAAGCCAAATATTTTTCAAAGTTTACTAGGTCTTGAGCTGACTCAATGTAGGCTTAAGTCAACTTTGGCATGGTTTCAGTACTTGGCATAGGCCAGGAGTCAACTTAAGAAAAGCATGAGCAAACTCAAGTCTCAGGATGGCACTAGTTCAAGAATAGAAAGTTAGTTTTTCATCCTGTAACTAGAGTCGACTCAAGAGCTTTTGACAATACAAATGGCTAGTTTTCTGCACTACTTCAAATGGCTAGTTTTTCACTCCAACAACTATTTTAGCCCTTCTAATAGTCAAAACTCTTTCTCCAGCCATTTTCAAGCATATTAAAGGCTAGAGAATTAATTGAAAAGGAAATTAAGTGGATTAAAAAGAGAAAATCATCAGATTAAATGAGGTTTATTGAAATCATTGAAAAGAAAGAAAAGAGATGAATTAGTGCACAAAATTGAGAGCATTGAAAGAGGAATCATCTCTAGCTTCATCCACATCCTCTCAAGCATCATTCAAGAGAAGTTGAAGCATTATGTGTAATTCATCAGCAACTTCTTTAGGTTTATAAGAGTTTATCATTTTATTTTTTATTTATGCTGAAATTCTGCTCTTGTAATTTTTTTTCTTTACAAATTTCTTTTGAAAAAAGAAACTTAGGGATTAGTCCCATCTAAACTTGGAATTAGACTATACAGGTTTTGGTTGGTGAGTTCAGAAAATCGATTGGGTTGATAGTGAGCCCGAAAAATTATTGTTATAAGATTTTGGTTGGTGATCTTAGAAAATCAACTAGTTTGTTTATAAGCTGTAAAAAAATAAATATATTATAATTAAAAAGATTATAATAAAATTTTTAAGAGAAGCTTGGAGAGTGGACATAGGTGCAGGTTGCATAGAATTCTATAAATTTCTTATGTGTTTGTGTTATACTTTGTCTAGCTTATCTTTCTTGCATTCAATACTTGCTTGAATAATTTTAATTCTTAAATTATAATCTTTATAATATATTTTCACTACTATATTGCATGTACTCTTTTTACACTTAAGTTAGCTCAAATTATTGCACATATTTATTTAGAGCTCAAATTTGGATAAAATTTTATAAGAACCCAATTCACCACCACCCCCCCCTCTCTTGGGTTATTATCTCTAGGTAACAAAACTCTTCGATCTGATCAAGAAGGTGAGTACCTTTCTAATAAGTTTCTAACATATCTAAGAGATAATAGGATTCTCTCTCAATGGACTTCTTCTAGGATACCATAATATAATGGTGTGTTAGAAAGAAGGAATCAAATACTATTGGACATGGTTCGTTCTATGATGGAATTTGCCACTCTACCGATCTTCTTTTGAGGATACATACTCGAATTGGCTTGTTATATTTTAAATAGGATTTTGAGTAAGTCTGTAGTTAAAATGCCATATGAGATATAGATAGGACGTAAGTCAGTACTCTCATACATTAGGGTTTGGGGATATCCGGCTTATGTCAAACATTTAATGATGGATAAGCTCGGACCTAGGTTTGACAAGTATAATTTATAGAATACCTAAAAGAAATTAAAGGATATTACTTCTATCTTGTTGATGAACAAAACATGTTTATTAGCCTTAAGACAGTCTTTTTTAGAAAAAGAGTTCCTTGGTGAAGGAACTAATGCCTCCAAAATTGAACTTGAGAAAGTTTAATAGGTAGAATAACCAACACAAGTAACTGAACCTAAACTGATTTTGATTAGATCAAACCTAGAGCCCAATGTTCCTACACCCTTGAGGTGATCTAATAAAGTACCATGTCGATCGAATAGATACTATAGATTTTTTATCTGGGATGGTGATCCTATTGAGCTCGATGAGAATGATGAAAGTCCAATCACCTACATGGATGCAATGCAGAGATCCGACCCTGACAATTGGCTTGAAGCCATGAAATTTGAAATAAACTCCATGAAGGTCAACAATGTATGGACATTAGTTAATTCACTTGAAGGGATAAAACCCATAGGATGTAAGTGGGTCTTTAAAAAAAAAAGGGATGCAGATGAAAAGGTGGAGACCTATAAAGCCCGTTTGGTTGCCAAGGGGAATTGTCAGTATTATGGTATAGACTATGATAAGATATTTTTTTCTGTGGCAATGCTCGAATCTATTTGAATTATGCTTGTGATAGTTGTTCATCTGGACTATGAAATCTAGTAGATGGATGTGAAAATAGCTTTTCTAAATGAAGAGCTGGAAGAAAAGGTATATATGATATAACCTGAAGGGTTCACATCTATAGATGAGTCTAAGATGAGCAAGCTTCAAAAAACCATATATGGATTGAAGCAGGCATCTTGGAGTTGGAACATATATTTTGATAAAATAATCAGAATGTATGGTTTTGCTAAGAATGGAGAGGAACCCTATATTTATGTTGCTTTAAGAATTGATTTTGATGATTATAAAATATCTAAGGGGATTACTAATGATTTTGGCTTGAAAATAAATTATTGTATTTCAGGAGCAAAATCGTAATTTCATCAAGCTCTGATTCGAAAGCTTCAAGAGCAAGTATGGAAGATTTTTGATCTATTGGAGATAGTTTCATGAATTTTAGATGCATATTTTAGAAAAAAAAATATTTTGAAGAAAAGAGTCGACCCTTGCTAAAAGGGCTCCTAGCACACTGTGTCTTTTGACCGGCATGCCCAAAGAGGATGATCTTAAGGTCGACCCCTGTGCCAGGGGTCAAACCCAAGGTTGACCTTTGCAGTTCTATAGGTCAAAAAGATAGAATAGTGAGTTTTCTATTCTGCACAACAGGGGTCAACCCTAGGGTCGTCCCTTGGGTTGACCCCTATGACAGAAAATCTCCATAATGGCTAGTTTTCAATCCATTTTGACCACATTTAATGCATATTTAAAGCTCTTCAATGGCTACAAATCTATCCAAAATTCTCTCTAGCATCTATTGAAGATATAAAAGGCTCTAAAAGAAGAAAAAATATAAAAAAAATTAAGTATTAATTTTAGTCCTAGCAAAAAGTCCTTTTCAAGCAAAAGAAGCTTTTATTTTAAGTTCACCTATCCCTCAAGAGCTCATTCAGATCTTCAACAATCTCGAGAATAATCAAAAAAGCTTCCTCCTTAGTTGTGTAAAGTGTTCTTAAAGTTTTATTTACTCATTAAGGGAGCTAAACTTATATTTCTTAGTCATTAACTCTCATACTCTATTTTTGTTTTATTTTTAAGTTTTGGGATGGTTCCAAAACTTGGAAAGGTTGATCCAAACCTTGAATCATATTATATTAAATTGGCTTGAACCTGAGAAATAAGTTTTTCAGCTTGGGATAGCTAGGGTCGGAGGTACCGATGTTGTATTCTTATTGAATACGTTTAGTGGATTTGAATTCCCAAGTAAGAGTTTGGAAAGTGGATATAGGTGCAAGGTTGGCACCGAACCACTATAAATCTTGATTGTTTATGGTATGTTAACTTATTCTCTATCTTTATTTCTTTATTTTCTTGCATACTTGCATCTCATTTCTGCACTTTGCTTTATTCACTCACTATATGTATCTTGCTAATCATTACATAACCATTATAGTTCTAAGTTAGCTTTAAAATTTTAAAAACCCAATTCACCCCCCCCCCCCCAACCTCTTGAGTTGCATAGATGGATAATAAGTGATATCAAAGCCACATGCTCTAGCCCTATTTTGATTTAACCATCAAAGAGCCAAAGATCTATGGCAATCCAAGTTGGTATCTCTCTAGTTGAGGGGCAGTCCACAAACCAACCTTTACTTTTTAATGGGTCAAACTATACCTATTGGAAAGCTCGGATGAAAATTTTCATACAAGCACTTGACTATGATATATAGGATATCATAGTTAATAGACCACATATATCCACTAAGATAATTGATGGTATTGAATCAACCAAACTCGAAAGAGAATGGGATGAGGTTGATAAGAAAATGGCTCAGGTCAATACTAAAGCCATGAATGTTTAATATTTTATTTTAGATACTAATGAATTTAATTATATTTCAACATGCATGTTAGCTAAGAAAATATGGGATAGGTTAGAAATAACACATGAAGGCACTAATCAAGTCAAAGAATCAAAAATCAACATGCTTGTACACAAATATGAACTCTTCAAAATGGAGCATGATGAGTTAATAACTAAAATGTTTACTAGATTTATGGACATTATAAATGGCCTTAAAAGTCTTGGCAAGTCTTATTCTAATAATGACCTTGTAAGGAAGATTCTTAGGTTTTTGCCAAGGACATGGGTGGCCAAAGTGACCGTGATTTAAGAAGCCAAAGATCTAAACATATTGCCTTTGGACGAGCTTCTAGGATTGCTTATAACACACGAGTTAAGTGTGAAGCAACATCAAGTGGAAGATGTCAAGAAGAAGAAAATAATCGCCCTCAAATCCACCTCTCAACTAGATGAAGAAATTGATGAAATAGAAAATGAAGAACAAGATGAAGAATTAGCTCGCATCACTAGAAACTTCAAGAGATTTTTGAAGAAAAGAAAATAAGGGATGAGGAAAAGACTACCTACGAAAAGGGAACATAGCAAGGAGAAGGATAAGGAGCAGTCCCTTATTTATTATAATTATAAGAAGATTGGGCACTTTAGGTCCGAATATCCACAACTCAAGAAAGGCCCCAAGAAGTACAAGAAAAAGGCTATGGTGGCTACATGGAGTGATAGTGATGATTCGAGCTCCAAAGAAGAAGAGTCACATGAACAAGCCAACTTGTGCTTTATGGGACAGGAAAATGAGGTAAATGCTAAAACTTCTAATGATTTTACTTTTGAAGAACTCCAAGAAGCATTTTATGATTTAGTTGATGATTTAGAAAAGTCAGGGATAAAGAACATAGAATTAAAATCAAAGAATCAATCTTTACTAAAAGAAAATAAGATAATTTTAAATGAGAAATTAGTTTTAACTCAAAAAAATCCGAACTTAAAAAATAAAATTGCTAAGTTAAAACCTATGGTAGAAAAGTTTACTTTTAGCTCAAATAAACTTCAAATGATACTTGAAAATCAAAAGACCGTTTATGATAAAGCTGGCCTAAGCTATAATCCTCTTAAGAAACAAAAATTTTTGAAAAATATCTTTGTAAACTCATCAAGCAATAAGTTTTCAAATATTACTTGCTTTAAATGTGGTAGAGTAGGATATAAATCCTATACATGTTTTTCTAACAATTCTAAAAATTCAAATATGAAGAAAATATGGATTCCAAAAGGAATCATTATGATAAACCAAAACGGATCTAAGAAAATTTGGGTACCTAAAGTCAAAACTTAATTTTTATGTGTAGGTGTATCTTGCATCCCAAGGAATAAATCAAAAATGGTATCTTGATAGCAGGTGCTCAAGATACATGATTGGTGATGAGTTCCAATTTATCATGCTTGATGCTAAAAATGGAGAGATGGTCATCTTAGGAGACAATGGCAAAAGAAAGATCATCGGTATAGGTAACGTTGGTATCACTCCCTCCAAATATATTAAAAATATTTTATTAGTAGTGGTCTAAAGTATAATCTCTTAAGCATTAGTCAATTTTGTGATAAAGGATATAAAGTCATTTTTGAATCATCATTATGTATTGTAACTAGTTCCAATGATGATGACATTAAATTTATTAGGCATAGGCATGGTAATGTTTATATGGTAGACTTGAATGATCTTTTCATGAAAAACATGCAATGCCTAGTATCTATGAACGCCAAAATTAATGAGACTAGTTGGCTTTGGCATCGTAGGCTTGTACATATAAGCATGCATTCTCTTTCAAAACTTACTAAAAAGAAATTAGTTATTGGTTTACCTAAATTAAATTTTGAGAAAGATAAGATTTGTGATGCATGCCAACTAGAAAAGCAAACTAGAGTTTCATTTAAATCTAAAAATATTATTTCAACTTCTAGGCCATTGGAATTATTGCACATGAATTTATTTGAACCTACAAGAACTATAAGCTTAGGTGGCAAATGATATGGTTTTGTAATTATCGATGATTTTTTATGTTTCACATAGATTTTTTTTTTTGTCACATAAGGATGAAACTTTTCAGGTTTTCTCAAAGTTTTATTGAAAAGTTATAAATGAAAAAGGATTTTCAATTCAAAGTATCCAAATTGACCATAGAACTGAATTTGAAAACCAAGACTTAGAAAAATATTATAATGAAAAAGGTGTAGACCATAATTTTTTAGGACCTAGGACATCCCAACAAAATGGGATAGTAGAAAGAAAAAATAGAATCCTTAAAGTAATGACCCATATCATGCTATGTGAAAGCAATCTCCCAAGATACTTTTAGACGGAAGTACTTAACACGATATGTTATATTTTAAACCATGCCCTAATTAGATCAATTTTAAACAAAATATCTTATGAGCTTTGGAATGAAAAAAAATCAAGCACTGCATATTTTCATATTTTTTATTGCCAATGTTTTGTTTTAAATAATGATAAAGAAATATTGAAAAAAATTGATGCTAAATCTGATGAAGCCATTTTTCTTGGATATTCATCTTCTAGTAAAGCCTTTAAAGTTTTCAATAAAAGAACCTTAGTAGTAGAGGAGTCAATACATGTAGTTTTTGATAAGACTAATGATCTTCCATTAAGAAAGAGTGAAGGTATTGATGATGCAGGTCCTCTTCTAGAAGGGATGAATGAACTCAATTTAAAAGACTCAATAATTCAAAATGAAGAAGAGCATGAGGACAAACAAGAAAATAAAGATAAAGAACAATAAGAACAATCTCAAGGTACAAATGATCTTTCAAAAGAATGGAGGTATGTTCACAATCATCCTAAAGAACTCATAATTGGTGATCCTACACATGGGGTAAGAACTCGTTCCTTACTTAGAGATGTTTGTAATCACTTTGCATTTGTATCATATTTTGAACCTAAAACTATAGATAAAGCTAAAAAAGACTACAATTAGATTAATGCAATACAAGAAGAACTAAATTAATTTGAAAGAAGCAATGTATGGACTTTAGTATCAAGACCTAAAAATCATCCTATAATTGGTTCAAAATGGGAATATAGAAATAAATTGGATGAAAATGAAAATATAGTTAGGAATAAAGCAAGATTGGTTGCAAAGAGATATAATCAAGAATAGAAAATTAATTTTGATGAAACCTTTGCACCGATTGCTAGATTAGAAGCCATTAGACTATTACATGCTTATGCTTACTTTATGAATTTTAAGTTATTTCAAATGGATGTTAAAAGTACTTTTCTAAATGGATATATTTCTAAAAAAGTATATGTAGAACAACCTCCTGATTTTGAAAATCATGCCTTTTCTAACCATGTTTTCAAATTAAATAAAGCACTATATGGACTAAAACAAGCACCTGGGGCTTGGTATGAAAGGTTAAGTAAGTTTTTGCTTAATAATGATTTTTCAAGAGGAAATATTGACACTGCCCTTTTCATTAAGAGAAATCATATTGACATTTTAATAATACAAATATATGTTGATGATATCATATTTGGGTCTACTAATGAAACTTTATGTCAAGATTTTGCTAAACTCATGCAGAAAGAGTTCGAGATGAGCATGATGAGAGAATTTACATTCTTTCCTAGACTCCAAATCAAACAAACAAAGAAAGAGATCTCTTTGACCAAAGCAAATACATAAGAGAGCTACTAAAGAGATTTGGGATGGAGAGCTCAAAAGCTATTGGTACCTCCATGAGCCCATAATGTAAACTTGACAAGGATGAAGGAGATAAAAATGTTAACTCAAAACTTAATAGAGGCATGATTGGTTTCTTATTGTATCTTACTGCTAGTAGACCAAATATCATGTTTAGTATTTGCTTATGTGCTCATTTTTAATCTAATCCACAAGAATCACATTTAAATGCTATTAAAAGAATACTTAAATACCTAAAAGGAACTCAAATCCTAGGATTATGGTATTTTAAGAATTCATCAATTGACTTAATATGATATTCAGATGCAAACTTTGCTGGATATAGATTGGACAGAAAAAGCACTAGTAGAACTTGCCAATTCTTAGAAGCTAGCCTAAGTTTTTGGCTTAGCAAGAAGCAAAATTCGGTAGCATTGTATATAGTAGAAGCCGAATACATTACAATCGGAAGTTACTGTGCATAAATCTTGTGGATTAAGCAACAACTTGAGGACTTTGGTATTAAACTAAGCAAAACTCCCATAAGATGTGATTATACTAGTGCCATTAATTTACTAAAATCCTGATTCAATACTCTAGATCAAAATACATTGAAATAAGACATCATTTCATAAGAGAGCATGTTTAAAATAATGATGTAATTCTTGATTATGTTTGTACTAAAAAATAATTGGCCGATATTTTTACAAAGGCCTTAAGTAAAGATAGGTTTTGTGAGATTAGGAGAGAATTAGGAATCATTGATCCATTAGCTTAAGAATCATTTTGATTCCAAAGTTCTTTTTGTCAAAAATTTCTTGAACTAAATCTTGAGCTTATCTCTCAATTTTCTATCTTTAAAATGCTCAAATCCACTCCTCTAATGATCTTTTCCATGAGTGAAATTTCTTCCCTTAAACCCATATTTTTATCTTGAAATTTTTCTTATTTTTTAAATTTTTCTATCCTTGAGCCGACCCTAGGGCATTTTGGTCATTTTCTTACTTAAACTCATTTGGTGGCCTTGTTTTTTTGGGAATTAAACCGTCTTTTTTGACCGAATAGGCTGACACTCCTTCCCCTATTCATCATTCAATCGAGCCAAAACCCCCTTCCTCTTGTCTCTCTCAACAGCTAAACTCCCTCAAAATCCAACTTTCCATCAAGTTCTCCTCCCTAAATCACCTCTAAGGAAGTCAAAGCCCTCTCCATTTTCTCTTTTTTTGGGTGGATTCAAAGTTCTAGAAAAACCCTTGCCCCAAAACTCTTTTCTCCCACCGATGGCTGTTCACCCTCAAATCCCTCTTTTCTCTCTCATAATCTCTCCTAATCTTCCTCTCCTTGAGTCTCTTATGTCGGATTCAAGCTTCCCCTACTCAGAATGGCTCCTAAAATAAAATTGCTGCAAAGAAGAAAGTTAGTTCAAGGTTTGGAAGAAGAAGAATGAAGGAAAATGGTTGCTCTAGCATCTCCACCTGCTCCAACTCCTAAACAAGCCCAGTCCCTGCTCCATCTTAGTCTCCTCTCATTCCAAGCAAGGTACCCCTCTCTGTCCATAGAGTTGAACCCGAGAAAAATATAGACTTTAGATTCTTTGAAAAAGAAGGGTTCAATGTGATTTCAAAAATTAAAATTCAGGGATGGAAGTTTAACTGTTGGTTGAAGGAAGCCACATATGTCGATTTAGTAAGGAAATTTTACCTGAATTTAAGTTATTCCAATAGAACAGTAAGATCATTTATTAAGGGTATTAAGATTGTACTTGATCTAGTCCACCTAGGGAAAATTTTACATTTACTTTGTAAGGGATACAAAGAAATGAAACTTGCTCATAAGGAAGAGGGACTGAGAGTTATTTTAGGAAGAGAATATAGAGGAAGTTTAAACAAATTGGAAGCTAAAATTCTTTCTATGGAGATGAGATTGTTACACCATATGGTCACCAAGTTATTTGTCCCTTGGAGTGGTAGGCACAATCTCTTATCTGGTAGGGACATCTGTATTATATACCATGTGAAGAAACCAGATCTAGGGTTTTATGGGTAGATCTTGAAATTTTTTCAAGATCATGCACCAGAAGACTTAAATAAATTAAATATTTATTTAAATATTTATGAAAACATCCTAAATATAGGATTTATTACATAATCAAGGCATGATATAAAATCATAAATTAAAAATACAAAGGAAAGATTAACATGTTGATCTCATCAACATGCTACAATACTACATCTAATGTAGCTATAAAATAACAAATTAGATCTGATACCTGAGCAAGTTAGACATTCTAACTTACTGATTCAGGCTTGAGGATGAAGTCATGAGCTACACATGCGTCCGGCCTCCAAGAGTCATCCACACGAGTCCACGAACACGATCTGAGATCCTGATGTAGGAAATCAACATAGTATGCTAGTATTGTGCTGATCTCTCTTCGATGGTTGATTCGATGCTTTCTTCTTTAAGACTTGGACTATCCAAAATATCAAAAGAAAGAGGAGAGATTTTAGATTTGATACTCTCTCAAAGAAATCTCAAAAGGATGAGGAGAAGATAAAATCAAAATAGCCCTAGAAGAAGACCCTCTTCTTCTTCTCTTTACGCTCACCTAGACACCTAGTTTGGTGTCTATGGAATCCCCACACCTAGAGGTTCTTAATCCTAGATTTTTTCTCACCTCAAAGCTCTCTTAATTATCTATGTTCAAAAAAAATTTTAGCCAAAAATTTATTCTAAATAAAAAGATATGTAGAGTCCAAGTTTGGTAAAAAACTCAGACAAGGAAAGGACATAATATGGCAAGTTGTTGGGGTGCCCAACTCTTGGGCACCCCCACCTTATTTCCTACTGAGGACCAGCAATAAGGGTGCACAAAAGCTTCTTCTTTTACCATGGAATTCAAAGAAAATAAAGAAGGTGTGGGTGGCACAATTAGAAGGAGGTGTTTTAGTTTATAAGGATTCTATCTCATAGAATCCTAGATCAAAACTTACTTCTCTTTTTGACTGGGTCAACTATCAAATAACCATATGAGAAAGACAGAGAGAGAGGAAGCATGCATAAAAATCAAGGAAAAGAGTATTTCCATAAAAAATTCCTAAAAAATAGGCATGGAGGGTGTGGAGGGCTAAGGTGGTGCAAGGTGGAATCCTAGTCTTACTAGGATTCCATCTATGACTTGGTCAAACATGATTTCTCAAACCAAATTAAATCAAAATCAAGTCAACCAAATTAAATTAGGTTCTAACCTAATTAAGGATTTAATTAAATCATATTAAATTAGATTTAATTTTAATTTATTTCCTAATCAAATTAGAAAATTGGGTTAATCCAAGTCCTAGTTGAACTAGGACTAGTTTTTCCTTGCACTTGGCTTATCCAATAAGCCAATTAAACTTGATCCAATCAAAAACAAACCAAATATAATTAATCATATTTAATTATACTTAATCTTAGTCCTTTGGTTTAATTAAATTAAGCTAATTAGCAATCAAATTGCTAATCGATCCTCCTGCAATGCTTGCACTAGGTTAAACATCAATTGTATTGATTGTTTAACCCTAGAACGATTATTAATCGTTGATCAACCATCCGATCAGATCATGAGCTCTAATGTGTGTGACCTCATAGGTCCGAACCTAAGTTGATAGCATAAGAATAGATTTTTGTACCAATCAAAGTAACCATCTAGCAATGGTACCCGACGGTCGGATAAGTCGAATGCTTAGAACAACATCCTTAGAACCCATGTGGATATAGTTTCCATATAGTTCATCCCTTTGACCAAAATGCCCATAGGATACCTTAGAGTTCAACTATCAACTCTGACCAGATTGTCAAGATTGTATTTTAAAATATCAAATTTATCTGATGGATTACCCTGGTCAAGATTTTGCTATATTGAAATACAATGATACATTCTTCTCCAACACTTAGAGTGGTCAATTCCATCTTGATCACACTCAAACTTTATAAGTACTTGACTATAACCAAAAGTCTTCTGTTACTGAATTAAAAATTTAGTTAGTCTGGTACTAAAGCACAGTGAGTTACTTGCAAGTCACTAAGACGATCTCAGGTCTAAGGGACACTTATACCTATATCCCATCAAAGACATTCTCGATAGTAGAATGCTCTAGAGTTGGTCACGTTCAATGATGATGTATCTATACATCTCATCTGTATGCCATATCAGTGTCTCCACACTCTTTGGTTAAGAGGACAATCAATCCATATGGCATACAACGATCTATGCTTGATAGACGCAATCGTCCTAATTAACAGCCTATCATTTGGTCATGAACAGATTTAAGGATTAATCGATAAATCCTCTCTTTATCGAAGCTAAATAGTTCTAAGAACTTCATCACAATAATGAAGTTCGTTAGAAGATGAATACTTTATGATGAAAAATGCTAAAAATATATTTTATTAATAAATCAATTACATATACAATATAGCTCAACCATCAACTGGCTGATGATTGACTTTGGAACACATTTTTCAATAACTCCCACTTGTCCTAAAGCCACTCAGTATAATATCTAATACCCATCTTCAACTTGTGGTTATCAAACTTTTTTATATCAGGGCTTTAGTGAAGGGGTTGGCCAGGTTCTTCTTTCCGTCGATCCTCTGAAGGTCGACATCACCTCTATCCATGATCTCTCGGACTAGGTGGAAGTGACATAGAATGTGCTTTGTTTGCTGGTGTGCCTTCGATTCTTTTGTCTGAGCAATAGCACCAATGCTATCACAGTAGAGTAGGATCGGACTATTAAGGAAGGATGCTACTCTGAGCTTGGTGATAAACTTCCTCAGCTACATAGCTTTCTTTGCGACATTTGATGCTGTGATGTACTCTACTTCGCAAACAAGGTCTGCCATAGTATGCTGCTTGGAACTCTTCCAACAAATAACTCCATCATTCAGAGTAAAGATATATCCCAACATGCTTCTGCTATCATCATGGTCAGATTGAAAGCTGAAGTCTATAAACCCCACTAGTTTCATATCTGACTCGCCATATACCAACCATTGATCCTTAGTATTTCTCAAATACTTAAGTATGGCTTTAACCACTTTCTAGTGATTTTTTCTAGGTTCAGATTGGTATCTACTCACTACTCCTAGTAAGTATGCCACATCTGGTCTCGTACATATCATGGCATACATAATAGAACATACTACCGAATCAAATGGGACTCTACTCATACGCTCTCTCTCTTCAGAAGTTTTTGGATAATTCTTTTTAGAGAGAAAAATTTCATGGCCTATCGAGAGATAGCCCTTTTTCAAATTCTCCATGCTGAACCTCTTCAGCATAGTATTTATGTACGTGGACTGGGATAACCCAAGCATCCTTTTAGATTTATCCCTATAGATCTTCATTCCTAGGATGTAGGATGCTTCACCCAAGTCCTTCATGGAGAACTATGATGACAATCAGACTTTTATTTTCTGCAATACGGGGATGTCATTCTCGATTAAGAGAATGTCATCCACGTACAAAGCAAGAAATACTACTGTTGGATCATTTATCTATTTATAAATGCAGGATTCTTCTCCATTCCTAACGAAGCCATATGTTTTGATTACTTTATCAAAATGCATGATCCAACTCCAAGATGCCTGCTTCAGTCCATAAATGGATCTCTAAAGCTTGCACACCTTGAACTCATCGATGGATGTGAACCCCTCAGGTTGTATCATATACACCTCTTCAGTCAACTCTCCATTCAGAAAAGCTGTCTTCACATCCATCTGCCAGATCTCATAGTCCAGATAGACAGCAATCGCAAGCATAATCTAAATGGATTTGAGCATTGCCATAGGAGAAAATATCTCGTTATAGTCAACACCATAACATTGACGATACCCCTTGGCAACTTGATAGACTTTATAGATTTCCACCTTTCTATTTGTGCTCCTTTTTCTTTTGAAGACCCATTTGCACCCAATGAATTTAATCCCTTCGGATGGGTCAACTAGTGTCCACACATCATTGACCTTCATGGACTCCATTTCGGACTTCATGGCCTCAAGCCATTTCTTGGAATCAGGTCTTTACATAGCATTCGTATAGGTGATCGGATCCTCATCATTCTCATCGAGTTTGATGGGATCACCATCTTGGATCAAAAAATCATAGTATCTATTCGGATGATGCTGTACTCTACCGGATTATCTTAATGGCGTATGTATACTGGGCTCTGGATCTAATCTAATCAAATCCGACTCAAGTTCAGCTATAGGTGTTGATTTTTCTATCTATTGAACTTCATCAAGTTCAACCTTAGAGATGATAGTTCCTTCACCAAGAAATTTTTTTTCTAAAAAGATTGCCTTAAGGCTAACGAACATCTTATATTCTTCAACATGGTAGAAATAGTAACCCTTATTTTTTTGGGATATCCTATAAACATACACTTATCAGACTGAGGTCTAAGCTTATCTATATGCAAATATTTGATATTAATCAAACAACCCCAAACTCGCAGGCGAGAGAGAGTAGGCCTACGCCCAGTCTATATCTTATATCGAGTCTTTGCGATAGGTTTACTCGGTACATTGTTCAATATATAACATGCAGTCTTAAGAGCATAACCCCAAAATGAACTAGGTAGACTAGCAAACCCCATCATGGATCGAACCATGTCCAACAAGATTTAATTTCTCTTTTTTGATACACCATTATGCTGTGGTGTGTCAAGAGGAGTCCACTATGAGAGAATCCCATTCTCTCCTAGATATGTCAAGAACTCGCTGGATAGATATTCACCTCCTCAATCTGATCAAAGAGTTTTAATACTCTTTCCAATTTACTTTTCTACTTCACTTTGGAATCTTTTGAATATTTTAAATGAATCTAACTTATGTTTCATCAGATAAGTATATCTATACCTGAATATATCATCTATGGAAGTGATGAAGTAGAAATATCCATCTCTAGCATCAGTGCTCATTGATCCATGTTGGTGAGTATTCTGATCGATGTTGGAATTGGCTGGAGCTGGAGAAGCCGAGGTCGCCACCGAGACTTGCAAAAGAAGTCCAAACTGGAGGAGGGGTGGCTTCAACAGGATCCTCCGACGGTCAAGTCAGCTCTTCCAGCCAATAGAAATGGAATGCTCAGCAGAGAAGGTAGTAGAGTTTTGAGAAGGAGAATTAGAGCCTCGAGAAAACATATTTGGAGGATCCCTTTTATAGATGAAGCCTGTAACAAACTGATAGCGACAGCCATAACCATCTGGTAGTGGGCCGCTCGGAGCCACGTGGGGTTTGTTATGAAGGGTAGTGTCTGTTGTCATGACGTGTCAATCCATTTGAATTTAATAGTTGAAGTTAGGAGGAGTAGATGTTAGTTGGTGATGAACTTTAAGTTATATCAAGTCCAAAGGAGTTTAGACTCCTTCAGGGGCATCTGTGTGTAAGTGGGTTCATGCCGTGTAGATTGTTGGATCCGCGCAGGCGTGGAGGCCCTCCCAGGCAACTACATAGAGTTCGATTGGAAGGGGTTCGGATGTCCACTGGAGAAATTTTGAAGAAAATCCACCAGAGGGATCCGGAAGGAGGTCTACTGGAAGGATCTACATGTAGACCTGCTAGAGGGGAAATTTGAAGAGAAATATGTTTGATAGAGGAATTTGACTGAAGGAGAAGTTTGAAAGAAGTTCGGCTGACATAGAAGTATGGAAGCAGTTCGGCTGATATAGAAGTTCGGAAGGAGTTCGATCGATGAAGAAGTCTGGAAGGAGGAATCCATGATTGAAGCTCTTCTGTGATTATAAATTACATTTAGCTATGCACCAGACCGAACTTTAGCAGGAGCGAAGGTTACCCCAAACAGTAGTCCCCCCTACTCTCGAGTTCAAAATTCATAGGATGGGAGTAAAAAGATGACTGTCGAAGTTCTTTCCCAGGTTCCCATGCTCGTGAGGATGAGATGTTTTGGCATTTACCACATTGGCATCGAAGCATTTTAAATCTAAAATAAGTTTGAGAAGATGGCCTTTCGTATCTCCAGTCGAATCTCTACCCCGGGTATGATGCCATATGGACTCCATCCATCACCACTGCTCTGTCATGATGAGTGGGACACATGGTACATGCCGATCGACTGAAGTCAATCCACAATCATAACTACCTCGGGTTGCCTCTGGCTATTTAAAGCCTTCTCCTCTCATCCAGAAGTCATTCTTGCTTGAGTCTTCTTCTTCCTTCGGTCCCCGCTCTTCTTCCACCCAAGGGTCTTAGCTTCCTCCCTCATCTTCTTAGACTCCAGATGTCCTTTCGACTGGTTCTCATTGCATCCACCATCTTTTCGTCCTCCTCAAATAGCCTAGGTCAGTTTTCCAACCCTTCTCTTTGGGTATCCATGCTTTTTAGCTTCTTGCTCCTTCGATTTCTATGGCAATACTTGTCCTATATTTTTTCTTAATTTTTAGGGGTTTTCTTGGGGTTTTATTTTGATCTGAATGTCTTTCGAAACCTCCCACTCCCTTGGTTCATGGAGCTTGCCTGGACAGACCTTCCTAGACCCTACACCTCTGATCGAGATTGAACCTAGGCACATGTCTCACTCACCCTTTATTTTAGATACCATCCCATCCATTTTTACCCTGGATGATCTTCCTCTGATCCAGATTCAATATGGAATCCCTCCAAAATACGATCTCAAACTTTCTAGTTCAGACAACTGAGCAAGTTCTCCTCCGATCAGTCGATTTTTCTTATATTTGGAAGCTTTATGCATCGGACTTCGACTTCCATTCCCCCCTTCGTGGTTGCTCTTTTTCACTTACCGAACATCTTCCTTGCTTCCGTAGCACCAAATTTCTTTAGGTTTGTGATAGGATTCTTTTTTCTTTACCGTCTAGCTGAGGTCCATCCAACCATCTCACTCTTTAGGAACTTCTACACCTTCAAACGCCATCCTTCTACGAAAGACTAGTGGTACCTTTCTCCTCAGTTTGGCAAGAAGGGGTTACTGAAAAGTGCCCCTTCTTCTATTCATAACTGAAAGGAAAAGTGCTTTTTCTTGCGCTGTCTGACCTTACAATTAGATCTTCCTCCTTGGGGTCCCATTAGGGAGTCGGTCCATCGAGCTTGTAGCCTAGATGGAGCCGATCTTGATTCCTCCAATAAACTTAAAGTATACTGAGCTCCTCTTCTTTTCGACCCTCTAAAAGGTTCAACCTGGGTTTGAGTCCCCTCAATCCCACTTGTACACCTTTTGCTTTTTGAATTCATGCGGTTTCACATTTGTGTATTGCCACTGACCGCAATTCTTTTTCTGTTATGAAAATGGATACTAAAGCTGCCAAAATGCTTACCAAGATACTTTATGTCCAAAAGAGGAAAGAAAAAGCACTAGGTGGTACCTCAAAGAGGATGAAGGTCAGTGCTTCCAGCTCCATGGCCCCTACTACCACTGCCATTGCTTTTGAGATCGGCGCGAGTGTCAAAGTTGCCTTAACTGCTAAGGTCAGCACCGTTGGCATGGGCTTTTTATCTCCTATGCCCTCGGGTCCTTCCAACGGGGATCAAACTCTGGAGCTTCCTACTGAGGGAGAGATGGGAGAAGGTAAAAAAAAGAAGAAAGCTGTCGCCAAGATGCCCCGCAAGGCTCACCTTAGCGAGTCGGATGATGACAACGATGAATTTGGGGAAGATTCTTTTGACAACCCAAAGATCATCTGAAATTTAACTGACAAGTTTGCAATACTAGAGGTGGTAGACACATGGCTAACCTTGACCCGCGGTAGCTCATTTGAAGTTCTCTTGGAACCATCCTCAAGGTGATTGCTCCATTGCTCGACTCTTTCTCCTCTCTATTTTTTTTTTAACACCAATTGTTTATTGCATTCGGATCACAGATGGATGCCTACATCAAGAGGGTGCACCATCAGGAGGTAGAAGCATGGGTCCAGGGGAATCTTTGAGCTGAGACCAATCGTCTTCATGAAAAGGTCGTCGAGGTCGAGCACCTTGCAGAGGAGAAGGTGGTGGAAATTGGGAGTCTCCAGGGTGCGCTATAGAAAGAGGAGTTCATCTCGATCAGACTCAAGGCCACACAGGCCCTGGAGGAGGAGAGGAAAAAGAAAGTTAAGAATAAGATCGCCAAATTGGAGGCCTGAATGGTAAAGTCAATCTTAGAGGCGATGATCTGGGCTGTGGAAGAGTTCAAGGCCTCCTCCAAAATAAGAAACTTGAACATCGAATTCAGTCAGCAGGCATTAATCAAGGGTTTTGAGCTCTGTGAAGGCAGGATGGCTCGGAGCTTCCCTAAGCTCGACCTCAGCTTTCTAGTGGAGGAGGACGACGACGTAGAAGTGGGACCGTTCGATACCATAGTTGATCCCTCCTCCATCGAGCTTACTTCTGGTCTGTCTGAACCTACCGTGGAGGCACCTAAGCTAGTTCGAGAACCCGAGGCAGTCGAGAGCCCTCTGGCTCCATCTTTGTCACCCCATCCGAGGTTGAAATCCTCGAGTAGTTGTACATTTTTTTTTCTCCTTTTTTTTTGCTTTGTACTTAAAATTTTTGGTTAAATGAAAGTGAATTTTTTTTTTGTCTATACCTTTGAGCATTTTTCATACCTCAAATACAGTCTCCCATCAACACTAATCCATTGCCTCAGGGGGTTCCCCTGAAATCTTTAATTAAAAACCTGAGGAAGAAAGTCCATCATCCAAAGAGAAGGTTGAAGAAGATGGAGGATGACCTTCAAGCCTCATGGAAGAATACTTCGGAGGTGACCAAAGAGGTGACTCACCTTCGAAATTTACATATGAAGGACTCCGTGAGTTTTAGCATTCGAAAGGGGAGCTTGGAGAGAGAGCTGGCTGAATTTTGGAAGAATGCAAGCGACAAGTCTTGGGTGCTGATGGTGAAGATCGGCTTGCTCGAGACTCAACTCAAGGCGACGAAGGAGAAGATTCAACTTTTGGAGGGGAGTTCACCATGGTCCTTTGATAAAGCACGATTCGAGTGGGACTAGTCGACGAGGTTCTCCGTACTTCAAAAGCAGCTGCATGATGCTGAGCTCACATATGAGACTTATCGAATGGGTTGGAGTGACAGGACATCCAAGCTAGAACAAAAGCTTCATGCTTCCAATGATGAAGTAGCCCGACTCCAGCAGTGACTTGATGATGGCTTTTGGGCTGGTATAAGAAGAGAGGTCGAGGAGATTGCCTCCTTAAAGAGGACCATCAGTGTTCTCTTAGAGTCAGTCAGTGCAGGAGAGGCTGAGGTGCAGTAGCTAAAGCTCGAGTTGACTTGTGAGTGCCATGCTACCAAGGATGCGGAAGTCGAGTCTGAGTTCCTAAGAAGGAGGCTGTGGGAGTTAGAGGAGAATTACCATCGAGCCGATAGGATGTTCTATGATAACATGATGAGGTGGAGGGAGCTCGAGGAGGAGGTCGATCGTTTGAAGGAATCTTTGATAATGGCCACCAGTCCGAAGTCTGAAGAGTCCGACCCTTCCTAGGATTTCGATGGCCTTTCTCTTTCTCTTTTTTTTAGTGTAATTGGTCTCGTCGACCTCTATTTTATTTGTAATAAACTTATTTTTGTAATGAAATAGTATCTTTTTTGCTATTTATGTTCCGCATGAATTTGAAGCTTGCTCGTGGCTTCACTTTCTTTACTTTATTTTTTTTTGCATTGTCTTTTAATGAAGTGGTTATTGTGGATGCCTATCTGAGATCCTTTTTGTAGACCCAAAAGTAATTTTTCTTCTTGTGCGTCATACGATCGAGTAGTTGTAAGAGAAATACATTATAGGGATCAGTGATAGGGTTTCTTCCTTTCTTTTGCTTTAGGGTGGGTGTTTGTTTGGGACCACTGGATGGACCTCCTTTTTCTCTTTTTTTCCTCGACTTAGGTTAGCATGGCATTCGACTTTGCTCACGTTAGGATGAAGTCCTCCTGTTCCTAACAGGGCTATAGGAGCATGAAAGGACCGTTGAAGGGGCCTCTTTCCGCATTCCGACTTAAGTAACCAAGGTCTTCACTTTAGCACAATGTTAGGATGAGGTTTTCCTCCTATTTCTAATAGGACTATAGGGGCATGAAAGGGCTGTTGAAGGGGCCTCTCCCCATATCCTGGCTTAAGTAACCAAGATCTTTGCTTTAGCTTAATGTTAGGATGAGGTTCTACTCCTGTTCCTAATAGGGCTATAGGGACATGAAGGGCCGTTGAAGGAGCCTCTTCCCACATTCCGACTTAGGTAACCGAGGTCTTCGCTTTAGCTCAATGTTAGGATGAGGTTCTCCTCTTATTCCTAATAGGACTATAGGAGAACAAAAGGGCCATTGAAGGGGCCTCTCCCTGCATCCTAGCTTAAGTAATCGAGATCTTTGCTTTAGCTCAATGTTAGGATGAGGTTCTCCTCCTATTCCTAATAGGACTATAGGAGCATGAAAGGGCCGTTGAAAGGGCCTCTCCCTACATCTCGGCTTAGATAACCGAGGTCTTCACTTTAGCTCAATGTTAGAATGAGATTCTTCTCCTGTTCCTAATAGGACTATAGGGGCACAAAAGGGCCATTGAACAGGCCTCTCCTCGCATCCTAGCTTAAGTTATCGAGGTCTTTGCTTTAGCTCAATGTTAGGATGAGGTTCTCCTCCTATTCCTAATAGAACTATAGGGGCACAAAAGGGCCATTGAAGGAAACTCTCCCTGCATCCTCGCTTAAGTAATTGAGGTCTTCACTTTAGCTCAATGTTAGGATGAGGTTCTCTTCTTGTTCTTAACAGAGCTAACTTCATCTAATGACAAAGTTTGGAAGGCTATTTTTTGTCATCTTAGTTTTACACCAAGATCGAAGATATTAAAATAAGAAGATTTTATTAAAATGAGATTATTGATAGTATATGCGTAAGTTCTTCGAGTTCCATGGGCATGGGAGATCGGTGCCTCCGAGATCCTTCAATTAGTAAGTTCCAGGCCAGACAATCTCTTTGACTTTATAAGGACCTTCCCAATTTGGGATGAGCTTTCCTTGATTCTGAGGTTGTGAAATGGCTGCTCGTCAAAGTACCAAATCCTCCACTTTGAATATTTTGTCTTTTACTTTAGAGTTATAGTAACGAGCCACTCTTCATCTATAAGCGGCCATCCAAACTTGGGCTTCTTCTCATTTTTTCTCTAATAGATTGAGGTTTGCTCTGAGGTCCTCCGAATTGTATCACTTGCTGAAGGCTACAACTCGTGCCGATAGTAGCTTGAGCTCTATAGGGATGACTACTTCCATTCCAAAAGCCAGAGCAAATGGCATTTCTCTAGTTGGTAGCTTTTGGGTAGTTCGATATGCCTATAGGACGTGGTAAAGATCATCCATCCAAGTTCCTCTTGTTAGATATATGTGCCCTAGAAGTCAGAATTGGCCGACACTTGTAATATACTTCTAGCGGCAAAATTATAATTTTGACTATAAATAATAAATAGGTTATTTTCTATCAAAAATATGTATTTAGTGTCTGTGATACATCCTTTGAGTTAATGGTAATGATAATTCATATTTTCAAGAGTTGAAAATTTAAGGCATGAATTTTTGTTTATTAACTCATAAAATGCTCTTGACCGTAGGATCGTCATGAAGATGGTGATTGATCCAGAAGGTTAGATACAATCGCTTCTTTATAGTAGATGAGTCTTGAGTCTTTGGTGTAGAGACATCAGAGCAAGAGTACAGGTACTTATTAGAGAATGAGGGTACTGAGCGTGACCACCTCGAGTAGTCATAAGAAAGCCTACCTTCTTGTCGATGATTGACTCGAAGCTGTAGTGGTGTGTCTAGTTCATCGATCTGAGGTGCATCGATAGTTCACCTTGAGGTTGTTATAGTTTGACTATACCATGATTCGATCTTCTAGCCATTTGGAACCCTGAGGTGTATGTTGGCTATAGCATATTCATTATAGGAATTGGATTGCACCAAGAGGAAATCTATCTACCTCGGTAGAAGAGGAGCAGCCCTATGATGATCATAAGAGTTAAGTCCAAAAGCCCATGGCCATGGCAGAGAGTGAAATAATAGAAAGAGTTTCTATTAATATTTTCACATTGAACTTGAATCGAATGATTAAATCATATGATAGAAGTTAGGGTTTGACGAGTTCATCTTAACCCTAATCTGATCGGGGCTCAAGATAGAAGAACTTAATCACACAAGTAGCTGCACCGAGAGGTTCATTTTTAATTTTAATGGATTGCCACCATATACTGCTAGGTGTCACTGGTGGATTTTGGGAGCAATTAGAATGATTTAGATGATCGATTATTTTAGTTGTATGAATCAGAAGAGTTCTGATCCATCGAAAGGAGTTTCGATGATGTCAATGATGGAGATCATGACATATCCCATTACCATATAGAACTGAACCTAACTGGATCACACAAATAAGGGTTTGGATCTAGATATCATCAATTAAACTAATGTAGTTCAATTGATTTGAATTAGATTCAATTAGGTTCAAGGAAATCGTGCTAGCACATGATTGAACCTAACATTCTCCTTTTATTATCATTAAAAGTTATCTCGACTGAGCCAAATGAGTTTGTGCTCACTTAGGTACCTTTACTTGGTCTGACTGGAGCTTATCCAGATCAAAAATGGATTATCTTAATTTATGAGATAAATTTGAGATAACACCTGCCATTTTCCATCACCTACTAATTCTTGTCCTTTGACTTTGGTCAAACGTTGACCTTTGACTCTTGGACATCTACCCATGTGTCATGCACTTATTGGAGAGTAGATAGGGGCTTGTCTCCTTACTAGAATTTAGAAAGGAGGGGGCGCATGCCTAGGATGGCGTGCGCCCACGGATAGGGATGCCTGGAGTCCCATACGGATTGGACTCCAAGTTGCTTTTTGGATTCTACTTAGGTGAGCCTTACCTATAGACTTTGACTAGTCATAGGTGCCATCTAAGGATGAATTTATGGAGCTCTCATCTGATTGGATCAGGTGATGTCATCCCATCAATCAAATTTAGATCTGATTGCACGAAACAATGTGATTGGCCGGGATGATGTAGCACTGCATGGCACAGCAGGGTCTATAAATAAACCCTGTCTGCACCTAACTTTAATAGAGTTTCCTCTTAGCCACACCCCGAGGCTGCCCCTCTCTCTCCTCCATGCCATCTTCTAATCCTCTCTCTCCTCTCCACATCCAAGGAAAGTTGGGCTTTAGTTTGATGCGATCCAGGCAAGAAAAAGCTGATGAGAAAGGAAGAAGGCAGCACTACTGCAGAGATGACTGCTAATCTTCAGAAGGAGTTTTGAAGATCCTCCAAATTAGATCCAAAACTAATTTTTGGAGAAGTGATAAAGATAGAGAAGATCTCTATATCCAGCCCAAGTGGATACCAGTAGAGGTTAGATGCTTGCGTGGCTAGATCCAGACCCTCAGACAATCAGCAGGATCATCAAAGGGTAATCGGATTACCCACATCAAGTTATAAATTAAATTAGATTTAATTTATTTTTATTTTTATTTATTAGATATATAAAATTAGATCTAAAATATCTCAAATCTAATATGGATGCTTAAAAAAAAATTTTAAAATATCTCTCTTGATCCAATCAGATCTGAATAAATCTGATCTAGAAAATTAGAAATTTCCCTTCAACCGATATCAGAGCCAGGTTCAATAAAAATTATTTAGATATATTTTTAATTTATTTTAATCTAATAAATAGGAGATTTTAGATGTCACATGAGGTGTGAATAGAGCTAGAATCAAAAAAATTAAAATTAAATAATATAGATCTAAGTTTCTCAATATGCATGACTAGTTGTAAAATAGAATAGTTCTATACATAGTCTTGCATAATCATGATTTATTTTGATTAAATTATAATTTTAGATCTATTTATTTTTTATTTTTTGATGATTATAAATATTATAATAAGATCTAAAAAATAGAAAATAAAATTATTTAATTTTTAGATCATATGAGATATGATGATTGCATGTCTAGACTAGTTGTAGAATAGTTCTACATAGTTGTCTAGATTAGAATTTATTTTGATGTGATCAATTTAAATCTAATTTTTTAGATAATTATGAGATAATTTATATCTAAAAAACATGCATGCATGATACATGAGATGTATACGAAACATGTATTAAGTCAGATCAAATTTTATATATGAGATATATGATGCAGATCTAACTAGTTTTGTAAATTTATATTTCTGATTAAGATGTTCTCCTTGGCCGTCCGATCATAAGAACAAAGTAGGGTTTAAATGCCCTCTCCTTCCATTCGATGGGGTGTTCTTATGATGTGTAGGGGTGCTGCGTGTTCGTCCTTAATTAGAAATCAAGAACTTACTTTCTGCAAAATCCTAGATCCTGAAATCCTAGGATTTTATTTACATATTTTGTTTATGAATCCTAAACTTAATTAAGAATTAAGATTATGAAATATTAATTAGGTCTAAAATTGAGAATTTTAGATCTAAGACATATTCATAAATTTGGGTTCGGGCTTGGGTAGCTCAATTAGGTCTAAGCAGTTGATCAAATCGAATGAAGAGTTGGTTGGATGTGATCAATAGTGCTTAAATTGACCAGCCTAATAGGATTAAGTCTGGGTCAAGATTGAGCCACGTGAGTGATCGATCAAGCTAAGACCTAATTAGGCTCAGCGGTTAGAGTCTGGATTGTAGGCTAACTCAATTGGTTCTGGCTCAATAATTTGGTGTCTAAGGTAAGTCTGACAGATACGACCGACTGATTTTTAATTGTGAGCTACTCGACTCAAATGCGTTCTTGTCGAGTTAATGGATATCCCTTCCACTAGTCTTACTTACCTGACCATGTTTGTTGGCTCAATTCTGATCTGAGGTGGTCAATAATCTGAGCTAACCCATGCCACTAGGTTAGTCATAATGGTTATGATTATGTCAAGTCTAGTTTAGTGAGACCTAAATCAAATCTCCCTAAGAAAAGATTAATTCTATGGTCTTCCACCATTGTAGATGTGCAGGCCCTTCTCGAGGTTGATTATTCTCGACTGGTTATAGTGGTTCAGTTGCATCAAAAAGATGCAAACATATCTATTAGGCATTGGATGCTATGGGCTGGAGGATGGATTGGACTCAATATTTTGGATACGGTGAGAGACTCAATTAAGAATCCAATCTATACAAATGGTGGGTCTGACTTAACTAAGAAATAGATCAATATTTCGAGCATGGTGAGATTCATGAATTAGAGATCAAGTTTGGATGCATCATGATTGGAGAATCATTGAAGAAGAGTTGTTCACTCATTGGCTAACCTATCACCAATAACTATTAGGTGAGGTGATGAGTCAGTTGGTGGGATCGCACCACCCACTAAAAATCATTAATCATGAAGATTTTTGCATCTCTACAGAGGGAGTGTAGGGATCCAAGAAAATAGTGGAAGCTAATTTATTTAAAAATAAAATTTTTAAATAAATTGATTAAGTCTTAATTACAATATCTAACTAGAAATTTTGACTTTTTATAGAAAAATATCTGCATCCAATCCATTAGCACGAATCCTGGACACCCATAGACTGATCGGATCAAATTACAAGGATTGGCTCCAAAACTTCAAAATTATTTTGGACTCTGAGAAGTTAACTCATGTATTGGACCAGGACCCTCCCACCTTACTAGCTCGTCCATCCACTGAATAGAGAGCATCTCTAGATAAGTGGACAGACGAAGAAAATAAGGCCAAATATTACATGTTGGGCTCGATGTCTAATGAACTTTAGCACCAACATGAAGATATCAAGACTGCTCGCCAAATGTTGGCTCACCTACAAGAGATGTTTGGTGAACAAAGTCTCATGGCCAAGTATCAAGTTACTAAATGACTTTTCAAGGCTAAGATGCATGATGAACAGTCAGTCCAAGATCATTGTCTAATGATGATCAAGAACTTGGAAGAGCTTGAGAAGCTCGGAGTGAGGTTGGACTTGGATCTGCAGAATGATATAATTCTTTAATCCTTGACTAATGCATATGGATAGTTTATCATGAACTACCATATGCATAAACTTCAAAATTGGATATTCAATTGATTTGAATTAGATTCAATTAGGTTCAAGAAAATCGTGCTAGCACATGATTAAACCTAACGTTCTTCTTTTATTATCATTAAAAGTTGTCTCGACTGAGCCAAATGAGTTTGTGCTCATTTAGGTACCTTTACTTGGTCTGTTGAAGCTTGTCTAGCTCAGAAAAGGGTTATCTTAATTTATGAGATAAATTTGAGATAACACCTACCATTTTTCGTCACCTGCTAATTCTTATCCTTTGACTTTGGTCAAACATTGACCTTTGACTCTTGGACATCTGTCTATATATCATGCACTTATTGGAGAGCGGATAGGGGCTTGTCCCCTTACTGGAATTTGGAAAGGAGGGGGTGCACGCCTAGGATGGCGTGCGCCCATAGATAGGGATGCCTGGAGTCCCATACGGATGGGACTCCAGGTTGCTTCTTGCATTCTATTTTGGTGGCCCATACCTATAGACTTTGACCAGTCATAGGCACCATCTAAGGATGAATTTATAGGGCTCTCATCTAATTAGATTAGGTGATGTCATCCAACCAATCAGATTTAGATTTGATTACATGAAGCAACATGATTGGCCGGGATGATATGGCACTGCATGGTGCAGCAGGGTCTATAAATAAATCCTATCTGCACCCAACTTTAATAGAGTTTCCTCTTAGCCATGCCCCAAGGCTGCCCCTCTCCCTCTTCCATGCCATCTTCTAATCCTCTCTCTCCTCTCCTCACCCAAGGAAAGTTGGGCTTTAGTTTGGTGCGATCCAGGCAAGAAAAAGCTAACAAGAAAGGAAGAAGGCAGCATTGCTACAGAGACGACTGCTGATCTTCAGAAGGAGTTTTGAAGATCCTCCAAATCAGATCCAAATCTGATTTTTGGAAAAGTGATAAAGAAGGAGAAGATATCTAGATCTAGCCTATTAGTAGAGGCCAGGCGCTTGCATGGCTAGATCCAGAACCTCAGGCAATCAACAGGATCATCAAAGGGTAATCGGATTACCCACATCAAGGTATAAATTAACTTAGACTTAATTTATTTTTATTTTTATTTGTTAGATCTATAAAATTAGATCTGAAACATCTCAGATCTAATATGGATTCTTGAGAGAAATTTTTGAGATATCTCTCTTGATCCGATGAGATCTGAACGAACCTGATCCAAGAAATCAGATTTTCCCTTCACCTCTTGCTCTTTCAAGTCTTGTTTTGATGTCTTGCAATAGGATTCTGTTGGTCACTTTAGCTTCGCCATTTGCCTATGGATGGGCTACTGATGTAAAATGATGGAAGATGTTTAAATCTTCATAAAATTTGACAAACTTTGCTTCAGCAAACTGTCACCCATTATCTGTTATGAGGATTCGAGGTAGGCCAAATCTGCAAATAATCGACTTCCAGATGAAGTCCTGCACTTTTGTTTCAATGATTTTCGCTAGAGGTTCAGCCTCGATCCATTTTGTGAAATAATCTATCACCACCAAGAGAAACTTACGCTATCTAGATGCCACAAAAAAAGGTCCGAGTATGTCCATTCTCCATTGAGCAAATGACAATGGGGCACTCAGGGTACAAGTTCTGAAGCTGCCTACCTTTGGATGTTTGCATTTCTCTGACAATGATAACATTTTTTGATATACTCTATAGAATCATGGTGCATGATCGGCCAATAGTAACCCTGCCGAAGTAGTATATGTGATAAGGATCTGGACCCTATATGACTCCTGTAAATTCCTTCATGTACTTCCCACAATACGAAGTTGGCTTCTGAAGGTTGGAGACATCTCAAGAGTGATAGGGAATACGATCTTTTATACAGCTTGCCTTCATATAGGATATATTGGGAGGCTTGATTTTTATGTTTTCGAGCTTCTTTCGGATCACAAGGAAGAGCTCCATCCTTGAGGTAAGCAACTAGTGGGTCGATCCAGCTCGACTCATGCTTGACTTACATAACGGACTGTGACTCCTCCAAATCTAGGCATTTTAGAACTTCAAAAAATACTTCTTTGAGTAGTTCGGCTAGGGCTAAAGTGGCCAACTTAGAGAGAAGGTCAGTTTTGATATTTTCTGCCCTCAAAATCAGTTGGATGCTAAAACTATTGAAGGACGGAGTCAACTTCTTCACTTTCTCAAGATATTTTATCATGCATTCCTCCTGAGCTTCATAACTACCACTAACCTGTTCGACCATCAGTTGGAAATCATTATAGACTTGGAGCCGATCTGCTCACAACTCTTTAGCTATCTTTAACCCTACGATCAGAGCTTCATATTTGGCCCCATTATTAGTTGTAGAAAATTCAAAGCACAGCGCATATTTGGCGATGACTCCTTCTAGGTTAACTAAGATCAGCCTTGCACCCACACCAGATGCATTGGATGAGCCATCAACATATAGGGCCCATAAACCTTCAGGAAGGCCGGCTCTCACTTCAAGGGAGCCCGACCGTAACCACAGAATATTGGTTTCGTTATGTTCAAGCTTGGCTTCATCTAGAATGGTGCATTCTACTATAAAATCTGCTAATATTTGGACTTTGACTGATGGCCGAGGTTGAAAGTTGATATCAAATTTTGTAAGTTTGATTGTCCACTTTGCGATTCTTCTAGAGGCATCCCTTCAATGAAGGACTGCTTTAATTGGTTGATTAGTGAGAAGAGTTATGGTGTGCCCTTGAAAATAAAGTCGGAGCCTTCGAGCTGCAATTAGTAGAGCATAAGTTAGTTTGTCTAATCTGGTATACCTAGTCTTGGTGTCTCTCAAGACTCGGCTTATGTAGTAAATCGGCCACTGTATTTTCGCCTCTTCTTTGACTAGGACTACCGCAAGGGCTGCTGGAAAGATCGCCAGGTACAAAAATAATTTTTCTGAGTTCGAGCTTTGCTAATAGAGGAGGTGCACAGAGATAGTCCTTGAGCTCTTTAAAGACTTATTGATATTCGGTAGTCTAGCAGAAGTTCTTTGGCTGCTTTAAGACCTGAAAGAAGGGCATACATCACTCGATCGACCTCAAGATGAAGTGGTTCAGGGCTGCCACCTTTTCAGTTAGGCACTGAACTTCTTTAATTGCTTTTGGAGCAGTCATCTCTTGAATAGCCTGAATCTTTCCTGGATTTGCTTCAATTTTGTGCCTTGACACCAAGAATCCTAAAAACTTTTCTGAAGTTATGCCGAAGGCATACTTGGTTGGGTTTAGCTTCATCTTATATCTCCTAAGGGTGCTGAAGATTTCTTCAAGATCAGCAATATGATTTATTGAAGCTTGACTCTTGACAAACATGTCGTCTACGTATACCACCATGTTGCGGTCGATCTACTCCTTGAAGATTTTGTTGATCAGGTGCTGGTACGTTGCCCCCGCATTTTTGAGTCCAAAAGGCATAATTCTATAATAGTAAAGACCACGATCTATGATAAAAGCGATCTTCTCCTCATCCTCTGGTGCCATCTGAATTTGGTTATAGCCAGAGAAGGCATCCATGAAGGTGAGGAGCTCATGGCCCGAGGTCGCATCCACCAGTTGATCAATCCTGGGTAGGGGGTAGCTATCTTTTGGACAGGCTTTATTCAACTTTTTGAAGTCTATGCGCATTCTCCACTTACCATTCGCCTTTTTGACGAGCACAACATTGGAGATCCAATTCGGATAGTTGAGTTCTTGGATAAATCCGACCTTGAGGAGCTTGTCAACTTCCTCTGCAATTGCTTTCTGCCTCTCTGGAGCATGGCTGTGCATCTTTTCTTTCACTGGCCAATGTTTAGGGTCGACAGCCAGGCAATGTTCCATGACCTCTACATATATTTCGGGCATGTTATCAGGGACCCAAGCAAAAACATCAGCATTCATCCATAGAAATTCAACAAGCTGCTCTCATATTTCATCTACTAGGATGGAGCCAATCTGCACCGTGTACTCCGCATTCCCATCATTCAGTGGAATAAAAATAAGGTCTTCCATAGGCTCATCCTGCTCTTACATCAGATCGTTGCGGACATCCAACCCATCAATCAGATAAGGATCTGGTTGCTCGCCCCTCTACGAGGTAATTGAATAGCAATACTTCACCAGGGTTTGATCTCCTCTGACTTCTCTAATCCCGTGCTTATCAAAAACTTCATTTTCAAGTAATATGTTGACACTACTGCCCAAAGTGCGTTTAGGCCAGGTCAGCTGAGGATAGCGTTGTAAGCGGACAGTGCTTTTACTACCATAAAATCAACTTGTATCCTAGACTGTCTTGGATATTGCCCTGCAGCCACAACCAAAGTTATTATACCTTCAACTGGTACTTTATCTCTAGTGAAGCCTACCAATGGAGAGTTCATTGACTGAAGCCAACTATTAGGTATAGACATTTTGGAGAAAGCATCATAAAATAAAATATCGACCGAACTTCCATTATCAACAAGGACGTGGCATATATCATAGTCAGTAATATTTAGAGAGATTGCAACCACATCATTATGCTGAAACTGAACTCCTTGAGCATCTGCTTTAATGAGCATCTGCTTTAGTGAAGGCTATGAGTTCTTCAGTCCTCTATCTCTTCACCGATCCTTCAAATCCACTGGCTTCCTCTCATCGAAGTCCTTGAAAAATTGCATTGATGATGCCGAGAGGTGGCTGATCTCCTGTTGCTCTTCTCTTCTTGATGTTTTGGGTTGGGACAGCGCCCTTGGCTGATCTTCTCTTTCTTCGAGCCGATGTCGTAGAAATTGACCAAGCCAACCTCACCTGATGAGCTCCTCAATCTCATCCTGGAGCTGAATACACTCTTCAATGTAATGACCATTATCATGATGGTAGAGATAGTATTTATTAGGATTGCGCTTGCCAGGGTGAGTGTGCATCCTCTCCGACCTTGGCAGCTGCTCCTTGATCTCCATTAGTACTTATGTTTTTGGAGCATTGAGGGGGCATAGTTGTGGAATCTTCTAAGAGGAACCTCTTCACACCCTTTTGTCAGGGCTTCTTTGACGACAAGCTCAAGGAGGAGTTTGGGCTAGCTTGCACTCGGGAGGAGTCCGAGAGCATAGCCAAACTTCATTTGGCTTTTCTTCAACTACAGGATTGCTAGATTTGCTTGCCTATCACTCTCCTATGGCTTCCTCGTCCTTCAACTTGAAGGCCTCCTCAGCTCGAGCATAACCTTCAATCCGAGCTAGCAAATCAACAAAATTCCTAGGATACTTCTTCTTCAGGGAGAACAATAGATCATTCTTCTGAAGGCCATCCTTAAGCATGGCCATGGCAATCGATTGGTCCAAATTTTGGATCTCTAGTGCGGTGGCATTGAAGCGGTTAACGTAAGCCCAGATCATCACTCCCTCTCTCTGCTTGATGTTGATGAGGGAGTCCAAATCTTGCCTAGAATGTCGGCTACGGACAAAATGAGCCATAAACTGATGGCTCATCTAGTCGAAAGAGAAGATCATACTTGGCTTCAGTGTCGAGTACCAGTTTCTTACTGCTTCTTTCAAGATAGATGGGAAAGCTGGACACAAGATGGTGTCTGGCGCATCATGGAGCAGCATCATGGTCTGAAAGACTTTCAGATGGTCGATCGGATCAGAGATCCCATCGTAGCTTTTGAATTGAGGAAGCTTGAAGTTCGGTAGGATAGACTCTTACATAATTTGGGCAGAGAAAGGAGGATCAGTATAGATATCGTCATGATGAGCCGGGGCGACATGATGGAGTTTCTCAATCAGTTGGTCCATTTTTTGCAATTTCTGATCGAGAACATCATCTCAATTATAGATCTTGGAAGATTTTCGACTATAGATGGAGAAGATTTCTTCTGGAGAGGAATCATGGTTAGAACAAGGTTCTTCAGCTCTCTATTTTTCCTTTCCAGGAGTGTCAGGCCTGTTGACCTAAGTATGCCTCCTCGGGATCGATTCTTAGCACCCCGATGGAGGGTTTTTTGGTGGAGCCACCATCGAGGGTTGCTGTATGGCTCGCACCATTTCAGTGAGGCTTCGAATCTACTATATTAGAAGGTTAAACTACTCCGAATCTACCATGGCCATTGGTGGAGAGGGTTGAGGTGCTGGCAGATCTGGCTTAGATCTGGTGGTTGAAGTGATGGATCGTCGGATAGTTCTCTTCTTTGGAGGCATTTCTAAGCTGAAAAGAATAAACAAAAATGGATCTCAATGGATCTTAAAGGATTAAAAGAATAAAAAAATCAAGATCGATTAGGCACTTCTTTCAAAACAAGGGCTTCAGTGCCCTTCCTCTAGTGCCAATTTTGTTGGTGTGAAATCTGATCGATGTCAGAACTAGCTGAAGCTGGAGAAGCCAAAGTTACCACTAGAACCTATAAAAGAAGCCTAAATCAGAGGAGGGGTGGCTCTGGCAGGACCCTCTGATTGTCAAGTCAGCTCTTTCGGCCAACAAAAATGGAATGCTCAGCAGAGAAGGTAGTAGAGTTTTGAGAAGAAGAATTAGAGCTCATAGAAAATGTATCTAGAGGATCCCTTTTATAGATGAAGCTTATAACAAACTGATAGCGACAGCCATAATCGTCTGGTAGTAGGCCGCTCGGGGTCACGTGGGTTTTGTTACGAAGGGTAGTGTCTGTTGTCATGACGTGCCAGTCCATTGGGATTTAATAATTGAAGTTCGGAGGAGTATACGTTAGTTGGTGATGAACTTTAAGTTATATCAATTCCAAAGAAGTTTGGACTACTTTGTTGAGAATACGCACTCTTTCCACATGGATCGACGTGGCCGTTGGTGATTAACCAAGCAACAAGAAAGTACTTCTTAGAGATTTATGCGGAAGCACAATCAAACAAATCAAGGAATAGAGAAGAAGAGATTTCTAGAAGAAAAAAGCTTTTATTCAGTATATTTTAGCACAATAACAATCTTGACCTATTTCTAGTATATATACTTTACAAAGGGTCAAGTCCATGCTCATAGAAAAACTCTCCAAACCCAAATAACCCACATACACAAAATAATAACCCACGAAAACTGAGTCGGCCTAGTTTCAGACTGAGCCGATTAACCTGTGAGTTGTGTACCATGCCAACAGTCCAAAAATACTGCTTTCTATCTGAATTTTTCTCTGAGATCTAGCTAACCCAGTTTCCTACTGAGCCGGCTTAGTCTCAATGTAAGTCGGTCCAGTTTCTGAACTTTGCTATTGAGACTGATTCTTCTTTCGACTCGCTTATATCTTTCCATGACCTATCTTCTCATATTTCCAAGACTTGGGAGTGCCACTTTTGTGCTCACATTCTCCACCTTGGTGCTTCCAAGTCCTTGTGAACTCATCTCTTCTCAACAAACCCATCCGTGCCACACATCTCTGAAAGCTGTCTCTAGGGAGTACCTTCATGAGTGCATCAGACTGATTCTCCTTGGTACGGACCTTCATCAGTTTCATTTCACCTTCCTGCATCAGCTCTCTGATCCTATGGTACCTCACATCTATATGCTTTGTACACGCATGATAGACTGGGTTCTGTGCCAACAACAGAGCACTCTAACTATCACTGAATAGTGTAACCTTGCTCTGCTCCACCCCCAACTCATCAATCAGCCTCCTAAGCCAAAGAGCTTCCTTTGCAGCCTCCATTATCCCAATGTACTCGGCCTCTGTGGTAGACAAGGCTGTGATTGGCTGAAGGGTTGATCTCCAAGACACCGGTCTACCATATACACAGAAGAGGTATCCAGTAGTAGACCTCCTTGTATCAAGATCATCAGCATAATTTGCATCAACAAATCCTTTCAGAGGACTTGAACCTTCATACATCTTCATAGATTGTTTTCCAAATCCTCTCGGCTGCCCACCAAACATCAAACCATAATCCTTTGTTCCATGTAGATATCTCAATATCTATTTCAATACTTTCCAATATTCCTTCCCAGGGTTAGCCATGTATCTACTAATCATGCTCACTGCATGTGCTATATCTGGTCTACAATACACCATAGTGTATATCACACTACCTATAGCATTTACATAAGGGACTCGTTCCATGTACTCTCTCTCCTCTTCTGACTGGGGGCATTGTAACTTGGAGAGAGATATATGGCTCGACAATGGTGTCTTTGTAGGTTTGGCCTTCTCCATCCTAAATCTCTCCAGAACCTTCTGGACATACTTTTCTTGTGACAAATGTAGCACTCCTTTGTACCTATCTCTACAAATCTCTATTTCAAGAATTTTCTCAGCTGGATCCAAATCTTTCATCTCAAATTTAGATGATAATGCCCTTTTCAACCTTTTCACAGCATCCACACTTCTACTGGCTATGAGCATATCATCTACATACAATAATAGGTACAGAGCGTCCTCCTCATCTACATCCTTGATGTAGACACAATAATCATGTTCACATCTGCTAAAATTCAAGCTCAAAACAAAGCTATCAAACCTTCGATACTACTGACGAGGGGATTTTTTCAAGCCATACAAAGACTTCCTTAGTAAACATACCTTTTCTTTCTGTCCCATCTTCATAAAACCATCTGGCTGCTTCATGTAGATTCTTTCCTCCAAAGTCCCATGAAGGAAGGCCATCTTCACGTCCATCTGTTCTAATTCCATATTATGCTGTGCCACCAGTGACAGCAAAACTCAAATAGATGTATGATGCACCACAGGAGAGAAAATTTTTGTATAGTCAATCCCTTTCCTTTGTGAGTATCCCTTTGTTACCAGCCTTGCTTTAAATCTGACTCCATCTTGTTCTGAAGGTGCTTCTTTCTTTGTGAACACCCACTTTGAGCCAGTAGGTCGAGCACCCTCTGGATGATCCACCAGCTGCCATGTCTGATTCTTCTCAAGTGATTTCATCTGCTCCATCATGGCCTACATCCATGAATCATGATCCTCACTCTCCATGGCCTTTGCGTTAGATATGTGTGCCCTAAAAGCCAGAATTGGCTGACACTTGTAATACACTTCTAAGGGCAAAATTATAATTTTGACTTTAAATAATAAAATAGATTATTTTCTATCACATATGTGTATTTAGTATCTGTGATACATTCCTTGAGTTAATGATAGTGAAAAATTCTTATTTTCAAGAGTTGAAAATTTAAGACAAGAATTTTCATTATTAACTCATAAAATGCTCCTAACTGTAGGATCATCATGAGGATGGTGATTGATCCAAAAGGTTAGTATACAATCGCTTCTTTATAGTAGATGAGTCTTGAGTCTATGGTGTAAAGACACCAGAGTGAGAGTATAGGTACTCGTTAGAGAACGAGAGCACTGAGCGTGACCACCTTGAGTAGTTATATGGAAGTCTACCTTCTCGTCAATGACTGACTCGATGCTGCAGTGGTGTGTCTGATTCTTTGACCTGAGGTGCATCGGCAATTCACCTTGAGGGTGTTATAGTTTGACTACACCATGATTCGATCTCCTAGCCATTCAAAACCCTGAGGTGTATGTTGGCTATAGCATGTTCATTGTAGGAATTAGATTGCACCAAGATGGAATCTATCTACCTCGATTGATGAGAAGTGACCCTATGATGATCATGAGAATCAAGTCCATAAGCCAATGGCCATGGTAGAATGTGAAATAATAGAAAGAGTTTCTATTAAGGTTTTCACATTGGACTTGAATCGAATGATTAAATCATACGATAGAAATTAGGGTTTGACGAGTTCACCTTAACCCTAATCTGATCGGGGCTCAAGATAGAAGAACTTAATCACACAAGTAGTTGCACCAAGAGGTTCATTTTTAGTTTTGATGGGTTGCCACCATATACTGCTAGGTGTCACTGGTGGATTTTGGGAGCAACTAGAATGATTTTGATGATCGATCATTCTAGTTATCTAAATTAGAAGAGTTCTGATTCAACGAAAGAAGTTTCGATGATGTCGATGATGGAGATCATGACATATCCCATTACCATACAGAACTGAACCTAACTGGATCACACAAATAAGGGTTTAGATCTGGATATCATCAATTAGACTAACCTAGTTCAGTTGATTTGAATAAGATTCAATTAGGTTCAAGAAAATCATGCTAGCACACGATTAAGCCTAACGTTCTCTTTTTCCATTATAAAAGTTATCTCGATTGAGCTAAATGAGTTTGAGCTCACTCAGGTACCTTTACCTGGTCTGATTGGAGCTTGTCCAAGTCAGAAAAGGGTTGTCTTAATTTATGAGATAAATTTGAGACAACACCTACCATTTTTTGTCACATACTAATTCTTATACTTTGACTTGGTCAAACATTGACCTTTGACCCTTGGACATCTGCCCATGTATCATGCACTTATTGGAGAGAAGATAGAGGCTTGTCTCCTCTCTGGAAATTAGAAAGAAGGGGGTGCATGCCTAGGATGGCGTGTGCCCATGGATAGGGATGCTAGAGTCCCATACGGATGGGACTCCAAGTTGCTTGTTGGATTCAAACTAGGTGACCCTCACCTATAGACTTTGACTAGTCTTATGCACCACCTTAGGATGAATCCATGGGTCTCTCATCCCACCAATTAGATTTAGATCTGATTGAACAAAGCAACGTGATTGGCCAGGATGATGCAGCACTACATGGTGCAGTAGAGTCTATAAATAGATCCTGTCTGCGCCCACTTTTAAGAACTTTTCTCCTAGCCATGCCCCAAGGCTGCCCCTCTCCCTTCTCCAAATCAACATCTGGCCCTCTCTCTCCTCCCCATGCCCAAGAAAGTTGGGTTCTTCAGATTAGTGCGAGTCAGGCAAGAAAAGGCTGACGAAAAAGAAAGAAGGCAGCACTGCTACAAAGACGATGGATAATCTTCAGAAGGCATTTTGAAGATCCTCCAAATCAGATCTAGATCTAATTTTTGAAGAAAAGAAAGAAAAGGAGAAGATCTCCAAAGCAAGCCTGAGTAGATACTAGTAGAGACCAGGTGCTTGCGTGGCTAGATCCAGAATCTCAGAGCTTCCGTAGGATCATCAATGGGTAATCAGATTACCCAGGATCAAGATAAAAATTAATTAAGTTTTAATTTAATTTAATTTTTCTTATTTATTAGATGCTAATATTAGATCTAAGAAATATCAGATCTAATCTGGATCTAAGAGAAGAATTTTTGAAATATGCCTCTCGATCCAATCAAATCTGAACGAACCTGACCCGAGAAATCAGGATTTTCCTTCAACTGGTATCAGAGCCAGGCTCTTATTAAATTTATTTAGATCTAATTTAAACTGATTAATTAGTAATTTTAGATATCACATGAGATATGATTAGATCTAAAATTAGAAAATAAAAAATTAAAATTAATTAATCAAGATCTAATATGTATGAGATACATAACTAGACTAGGAATAGAATTATTCTATGTGTAGTCTAGTATAATCATATTTTTATTTGATTAAATATAATTTTTAGATCTATTTATTTTTTATTTTTTAATATTATAAATATTATAATCAGATCTAAAAATAAAAAATAAAATAAAATTAGTTTGTTCATATGAGATATGATAGTTGCATGTTTAGACTAGTTGTAGAATAATTCTGTAAATAGGTCTAAATTAAATTTTATTTGATAAGATCAAATTTAAATTTAATTTTTTAGATGATTATGAGATAATTTAGATCTAAAAAATATGCATGCATGATATATGTGATATATACAAAACATATTTTAATTAAATCTTTTATATGAGATATATGCTTAGATCTAATTTATTTATTTATTTTTTTGAAGATTAGTTGTATTTCTGATTTAGGTGTTCCCCTTGACCGTCCGATCATAAGAACAAAGTAGGGCTTAAAGACCCTCTCCTCCCATTCGATGGAGTGCTCTTATGACGTGTAGGGATGCTGTGCATTCGTCCTTAATCAAAAATTAAAAACTTACTTTCTGCAAAACCCTAGATCCTGAAATCCTAGGATCTTATTTACATATTTTATTTAAAAATCCTAACTTAATTAAGAATTAAGTCTATAAAATATCAATTAGGTCTAAAATTAAAAATTTTAGATCTAAGATAGATTCATAAATTTGGGTTTGGGCTTGGGTAGCTCAATTAGGTATAGCAGTTGATCAAACCGAATCAAGAGTCGGTTAGATGGGATCAATAATGCTTAAATTGACCAGCCTAATAGGATTTAGTCTGGGTCAAGATCGAGTCACGTGAGTGATCGATCAAGCTAAGACCTAATTAGGCTCAGAGGTTAGAGTTTGGATTGTAGGCTAACTCGATTGGTTCTGTCTCAATAATTTGGTGTCTAATTTAAGTCTGACAGATACGACCGACTGATTTTTAATTGGGAGCTACTCAACTCGAATGCATTCTTGTCGAGTTAATGGCATATCCCTTCCATCGATCTCACTTACTTGGCCATGTTTGTTGACTCAGTTATGATCCGAGGTGGTCAATAATTCGAGCTAATCCATGCCACTAGGTTAGTCATAATAGTTATGACTATGTCAAGTCTAGTTTAATGAGAACTAAATCAAATCTCCCTAAGAAAAGATTAAGTCATGCTCTTCCACCATTGTAGATGTGCGGGCCCTTCCCGGGGTTGATTGTTCTCGGCTGGTTACAGTGGCTTAGTTGCACCAAAAAGATGCAACCATGTCTATTAGGCATTGGATGCTACAGGCTGGAGGATGAATTGGGCTTAATATTTTGGATACGGTAAGAGACCCAATTAGAAATCCAATCTGTGCAAATGGTGGGTCTGACTTAACTAAGGAGTAGATCAATATTTCGGACATTTTGAGATTCATGAATTAGAGACCAAGTTTGGGTGCACCATGATTAGAGAATCATTGAACAAGAGTTGTTCACTCATTGGCTAACTCATCACCAATAACTATTAGGTGAGGTGATGAGTCAGTTGGTGGGACCACACCACCCACTAAAAATCAGTAATCATGGAGATTTTTGCATCTCTATAGAGGAAGTATAGAGATCCAAAAAAATAGTGGGGGCTAATTTATTTTAAAATAAAATTCCTAAATAAATTGGTTAAGTCTTAATTACAATATCTAATTAGAAACTTTGACTCTCTATAGGAAGATGTCTGCATCCAACCCACTAGCATGAATTCTCGACACCCATAGACTGACCAGACCAAATTACAAGAACTGGCTTCAGAACTTCAAAATCATTTTGGGTTTCGAGAAGTTAACTCATGTATTGGACTAGGACCCTCCTACCTTACCAGCTCGACCATCTGCTGAATAGAGAGCGTCTCTAGATAAGTGGATTGATGAAGATAATAGGGCTAGATACTACATGTTGGGCTCGATGTCTGATGAGCTTCAGTGCCAACATGAAGATATCAGAACTGCTCGCCAAATATTGGCTCACCTAGAGGAGATGTTTGGTGAATAGAATCACGCAGCCAAGTATCAAGTCACTAAATGACTGTTCAAGGCTAAGATACATGATGGACAGTCAGTCCAAGATCATTGTCTGGTAATGATCAAGAACTTGAAAGAGCTTGAGAAGCTCAGAGCAAGGTTGGACTTGGATTTGCAGAATGATATAATTCTGCAATCCTTGACTGATGCGTATGGGCAGTTCATCATGAACTACCATATGCATAAACTTCAAAATTCATTGATCGAACTTATGAACATGCTGGTTACTACTGAGCTTTCCATGAAAGGTTCTAAAGGCTCAGTGCTTGCTATGGAATGGACTTCCTCCAAGAGAATATTTTTTGGAAAAAAGAAGAAGTTTGTGAAAAAGCAGAAGATGGAAGGAGGAAAGAAGAAAAAGGCAGAGCTAAAGAAGAAGGCCGCTGATAAAGAAAAGTGTTTCCATTGCAACAATGATAGCCACTGGAAGCGAAACTGCCCTACATACCTGACCACCCTAAAAAAGGAGGCAGGTCCTTCTGGAGATATGCTCATTATTGAGTCTAACCTTACAGTTTTTTCTGCATCCAGTTGGGTGCTTGACTCTAGTTCTAGTGCTCACTTGTGCACTTCTATGTAGGGTCTTGAGGATAGCAGGAGGCTAAGCGATGGTGAGATGATCCTGCACGTTAGAAATGGAGCAAGAGTTGTTGTCGTGGCCGTGGAAACATACCCTCTTCGACTACCATTTGGTTTAGACTTAGTATTAAAACACTGTTATTATGTACCTACAGCAAGCAGGAATTTGTTTTCTATTTCTTGCCTTGCATTAGAAGGTTATGTAATTAGTTTTCTTAAGGACCATTATAATATTCTTTATGAAAGAAATAAAATTACAAGTTATTTTCCTATTAACGGTCTTTATCAGTTACATGTTGATGTATCTATTTTTAATTTTGAGCAAAATGTGAATCGCATAAAATCAAAATGACCTAGGGATAGTCCAAATGATAGGTATCTATGGCACCTAAGATTAGGTCATATAGTAGAAGACAGGGTTAACAAATTGGAGAAAATCGGATTATTGAGTCTGTTGACTTTTGAGTCATATCCAATTTGTGAATTCTATCTTCATGGCAAAATGACTAAACTTCCTTTTATAGGACATGGGGAAAGGGCCATGGATCTTCTTGCCCTAGTACATACACATGTGTGCGGCCCATTTGATGTGCCGGCTAGAGGCAACTTTGTCTACTTCATAATCTTTACCAATGATTCATCTAGGTATGGGTATGTGTATCTTATGAGACACAAGTCTGAAGCTTTTGAAAAGTTCAAAGAATTCAGACATGAAGTAGAAAAGCAAACTAAAAAACCCATTAAAATTCTTTGATCAGATCGAGGAGATGAATACCTTAGTCAAAAATTCCTAGATTATCTCAAGAAAAATGGCATAATCTCTCAATGGACTCCACCAAAATACCTCAACTCAACAGGGTCTCAGAACGGAGGAACCGGACCCTATTAGATATGGTTCGATCCATGATGAGCTTCACAGACCTTTCTAATTTTCTTTGGGGATACTGTTTGTTAACTGCAACATACTTACTGAATAGGGTTTCTTCTAAAACCGTTCCTACCACACCGTATGAGATATGGCATGGTAAGAAACCAAGTCTGAGTCATCTCAGAATTTAGGGTTGTCTGGCTCATGTCAAAAGATAACAAGCGGACAAGTTAGACTTTAGGTCCTTTAGAGCTCGATTCATAGGATATCCTAAAGAGTCATTAGGATATTATTTCTACATTCCAGAAGATCACAATATGATTGTGAGTCGACATGCCATCTTTCTTGAAAAATAGTTTATTCAAGATAGCGACATTGGAAAACAGATCAAGCTCGATGAGAAAGTCTCACAAGAGCAACAAGCTAAGGACCAAATGGAACCAAATCAGATTAAGCCAATCCATACACCACCTCCTCCACCTCGTAGATCGAAAAAAATTTTTCGTCCCCTTGAAAGGTACTTAGGTACTATTTCAGAGGATGCTGAGAAAATGTTCCTCGTAGGTAATGGGGTTCATGGTGATTGATAAGTCGTAAAAATATACTAATAAAAATATTAAATTATAAAATAAATTAATCTATTTTGCTAGAAATTGATGCTTTTATTAATCTTATGTAGGAAAGATAGCCACCAATGTGAAGATCTTATTTTATTGATTCAGATAAAAAAAATTTCAGGCAAAACGGACTTCAAACGAGCCCAGAATTGAATTTCAAAAAAAAAAAAAAACCGCCGATGCAACGCTGACGTCAGGACGACGTCAGCATTTTTTGTGGTGCACGGTGGACCAACCGAAGGGTATTTCAGGAATTTCACAACAAGAGGCGCGCTCTGATTGGTTGAAGAATGCGGTGGTCTACGCAACACCGAGCTCTCGCATGGTCCACGAAGGGCAATTTGGGAATTCTGGCTGATCCAACGGGCGATTTTCACTGAAGCTTGATTGGACGGCCGAAAAGAAGGCACTGATGGATGGCATCCGCAGCTCCCGATCAAGATCCAATGGCTGAGATTCATCCTGATGTAAAACTAAAGATCTGAAGGCTTATTTCTATGCAATCGGACGGCCCAGATTCGATCCAACAGTCGATCCAATGGCTGGCATTAAATCCGACTTGATCTGAGTTATTTTAAGGGGTTTTTGAGTGATTTTAGACCGTTTGATCAACATCTGACGGCTAGAATTACCCAGATCCTAATTTGAGTTATTTTGGGAGTCTAAAACCTAATTTTTGATGGATTTTGGGAGAAATCAAACTCTTATTCTATAAAAAACCAGTGTTGTCATGAAAAAAAAAATCAGAAAGAGACGAAAAGAGAGAAATAGAGAGAGAGAGAAATAGAGAGAGAGAGGGAGAAAGCGAGAAAGAGAAAGAGAGAGGAGAGAGGTAGAAAGAAAAAAAGTAATTTGTGAGGAAATCAAAAAGGGTTTTTGATTTATTCGATGATCAAGACATCGATCAAGGAGCCTCTTCTTCTTCGCCAAGTTCTCCACATCAAGAGCAGTAGATAATCAATTTCAGCAATCAAACAGTCTAATTTTTCTATGCTTTTTATTTTATTTGCTATTTTTTTTGAACTTGTTATTATGAACTAAATTTTCTTTTACTAAGGCTAAGGTGTAGCCACTCTTTTGATGCAATATTCAGTATGATTTATTTTTAACTTTTATTCATGAGGAGTATATAAATCTGATCTTAATGCTTTTAGATTACTGGCCATCTTCTAATTGATCTGATGAACATAGATGTTACGGACCAAGTACATCTATGTTAATGCTTCTTGATTATATACCTTATATTATGAATCAAATTAGAATTCATATGCATGCGGGAATTTTAGTGCGCTTTGGATGCAGCGTATTTTAATTAGAGGATTTCACAAAACCTAATGCATTAATATTTATTTAAATTACACCTGGACCAAATGGTAATTAATAAATATTAATAGTTTTGGTATGCCTAGACCAAAGGATAGTGAATAAATTAGGAGACTCCACCGTCACATGAAATAAAATTAATAAAAATTTGAATGTTGTATTGATTGAGTTGGTGAATTGATTGCCTTAGTAATCCATTGCTCTTGAGTTTAAAATCCTAATAATTTACACTCTCTCTATTTAATTAAAAACTTTTAATTATTTTTTTTATTTTCTTTAATTTCTTATTCTCATAAATCAATCTTCTAAATAAAGCATAGGAAAGAGCTTTTCAGTACTTATTTTCAATCCTCTAGGGATGATACTCTACTCATTCACTTTATCACTTGATCGACTGGTGCACTTGCCGTAGCTATAAATTAGCACGCATCAAGTTTTTGGCACCATTGCCGGGGATTGTGTCTAAAATAATATTGAAATTTTGATCCTAGCTTTACTTTAGAAATTTATTTTCAATTTTTATTATTAAAAAAAAAAAAATTTAGTGCATGACACGTACTGAACATAGTAACTTACTACATCTAGATCCAGAAATTGAAAGAACCATTAGAAGACTACAACAAGAGAGAAACATGGTAGCTGAAGATCCTAACGACATCAATCTAGGAGTGGATATGGCGACTGAAGGACAGCATGAAGCTATTCGACCAGTACATCGTTCATTAAATGATTATATCACACCATCTATAGCCGATACAGCTTCGAGCATCAGGAGACCGCCTGTACGAGCAAACAATTTCGAAATAAAATTGGCGATGATCCAGATGATTCAATTAACTGTCCAATTCAGTGGACACATGCATGATGATCCGAATGCCCATATTTCTAATTTTCTTGAACTTTCTGATACTTTTAAAATTAATGGAGTGTCGGATGATGCTATTAGATTAAGGTTATTTTCTTTCTCTTTACGGGATAAAGCTAAAAATTGGCTTTATTCTCTTCCTGTAGGTTCTATCACAACTTGGAATGTTCTAGCCCAAAAATTCTTAGCCAAGTACTTTCCACCTTCCAAAACTGCTAAGATGTGCAATGATATCACTTCTTTTATGCAGATGGACATGGAGACACTATATGAGGCTTGGGAGCGTTTCAAGGAACTACTGAGGAGATGTCCACATCATCAACTACCCGTATGGCTTCAAGTACAAACTTTCTATAATGGTTTATCTCCTACTAATCATTCTATGATTGATGCAGCAGCAGGAGGAACCATTAATCAAAAAATGGAGGAAGAAGCCTTCGATCTGATCGATGAGATGGCATCAAATAGCTATCAATGGCAGACAGAGTGCATGATGCCAAAAAGACTAGCAGCTGTGCAGGGAGTAGATTGCATGCCAACTTTACTAGCTGAAATTGCAGCCCTTAGAGCCGAAGTCAACAACTTAAAAGGAACAGCTATGCATGTTCAGAGCATTACTTATGACCTGTGTGGAGGAGGACATGATACGAGCAAATGCCAAACAGGTAATCCTTTTGCTAAAACAACTGATACAGCTAATTATATTGGTAATTTTTTCAGGCCGCAACAAAACAATCCCTACTCCAACACATACAATCAAGGGTGGTGGCAGCACCCAAATTTCTCATGGAGCAATCAAAATGCAGCACAACAGCCACCCCCGGGATTCCAAGTACCTGAAAAGAAGTCCAACATAGAAGAGCTAATGGTCAAATTTATGCAAAACCAAGAAGCAACTATAAAAAAATTGGAAGCCAAACTTAGGTAGGACTAAACAGCAGCAATTCAAAACTTGGAGATGCAAATAGGTCAAATGGCTAAGATAATCTCCGAGACACCTCAAGGATCTTTGCCAAGCAACATAGAGACCAATCCAAGGGAGCAAGTCAATGCTATCACCCTAAGAAGTGGTACAAAGCTGAAGGAGCTACATCAAAAGAAAGAGACTGAAGAGCCAACTACAAATAAGAAACCATCAACTCAAATTCGTCAGTCACCAAAACAACCAGCAGATGAATGGTCTCCAGGTATACGATTTGTCGATCCAAATGTGAAGCCCTATGTGCCGCCACTACCATTCTCAGAGAGACAAATACAGCATCCAGATAAGGAATTTTCTAATTTTTTTAAAATTTTAAAGAATTTACATATTAATATTCCTTTTGTAGATGCTATTACTCAAATGCCCAGGTATGCCAAGTTTCTCAAAGAAATCTTAACAAATAAGAAAAAGTTGAAGGAGCATGAGAGAATAAATTTGAATGAAGAATGCTCAGTAATACTTCAAAATAAATTACCATAAAAGCTAAAAGATCCAGGGAGTTTTACTATCCCTTGCATTATTGGTGATTGTAGTTTTGATAAAGTTTTATATGATTTGGAGCAAGTATTAATCTCATGCCTTTTTCTATTTCAGGAAGCTGGGTCTAGGAGAACCAAAGCCTACCACTATTACTCTTCAATAGCCGATAGATCCATAAATATCCAAGAGTATAGTGAGGATGTCTTGGTAAAGGTAAACAAGTTTATTTTCTCTGTTGATTTTATTATTCTTGATATGGAAGAAGATTATGATATGCTTTTACTTAATCTTATGTAGGAATAGATAGACACCAATGTGTAAGATTCTTATTTTATTGATTCAGTAAAAAAATATTCAGGCAAAACGGACTTCAAACGAGCCCAGAATTGAATATTGCAAAAAAAAAAAAACCGCCGATGCAACGCTGACGTCAGGACGACGTCCAGCATTTTTTGTGGTGCACGGTGGACCAACGAAGGGTATTTCAGGAATTTCACAACAACAAGAGGCGCTGCTCTGATTGGTTAAAGAATGCGGTGTCACGCAACACCGAGCTCTCGCATGGTCCACAAGGGCAATTTGGGAATTCTGGCTGATCACACGGGCATTTTCACTGAAGCTTGATTGGACGGCCGAAAAGAAGGCACTGATGGATGCATCCGCAGCTCCCGATCAAAAGATCCAATGGCTGAGATTCATCCTGATGTAAAACTAAAGATCTGAAGGCTTTCTATGCAAGTCGGACGGCCCAGCATTCGATCCAACAGTCGATCCAATGGCTTGGCATTAATATCCGACTTGATCTGAGTTATTTTAAGGGGTTTTTGAGTGATTTTAGACCGTTTGATCAACATCTGACGGCTAGAATTACCCAGATCCTAATTTGAGTTATTTTGGGAGTTAAAACCTAATTTTTGATGGATTTTGGGAGAAATCAAACTCTTATCTCATAAAAAAAACCAGTGTTGTCATGAAAAAAAAAAATCAGAAAGAGACGAAAGAGAGAAAATAGAGAGAGAGAGAAATAGAGAGAGAGAGGGAGAAAGCGAGAAAGAGAAAGAGAGAGGAGAGAGTAGAAAGAAAAAAAGTAATTTGTGAGGAAATCAAAAAGGGTTTTTGATTTATTCGATGATCAAGACATCGATCAAGGAGCCTCTTCTTCTTCGCCAATTTCTCCACATCAAGAGCAAGTAGATAATCATTTTCAGCAATCAAACAGTCTAATTTTTTCTATGCTTTTTATTTTATTTTCTAATTTTTTTTGACTTGTTATTATGAACTAAATTTTCTTTTACTAAGGCTAAGGTGTAGCCACTCTTTTGATTGCAATATTCAGTATGATGTTATTTTTAACTTTTATTCATGAGGAGTAATAAATCTTGATCTTAATGCTTTTAGATTACTGGCCATCTTCTAATTGATCTGATGAACATAGATTGTTACGGACAAGGTACATTATGTTAATGCTTCTTGATTATAATACTTAATTATGAATAAATTAGAATTCATATGCATGCGGGAATTTATAGTGCGCTTTGGATGCAGCGTATTTTAAATTAGAGGATTTCACAAAACCTAATGGCATTATATATTTATTTTAAATTACACCTGGACCAAATGGTAATTGAATTAAATATTAATAGTTTTGGTATGAGGTCCTTCTGGAGGTATGCTCGTTATTGAGTCTAACCTTACGATTTCTTCTGCATCCAGTTGGGTGCTTGACTCTGGTTCTAGTGCTCATCTGTGCACTTCCATGCAGGGTCTTGAGGATAGCAGGAGGCTGAGGGATGGAGACATGATCCTACGCATCGGTAATGGAGCAAGAGTTGCTGCAGTAGCCGTGGGAACATACCCTCTTCGATTACCATCTGGTTTAGACTTAGTTTTGAAAGACTGTTATTATGTGCCTGCAGCTAGCAGGAATTTGATTTCTGTTTCATGCTTAGCACAAGAAGGCTATGTGATTACCTTCTTTAAGGACCATTGTAACATTCTTTATGAAAGAAATAAAATTGCAAATGGTTTCCTTATTAATGGTCTTTATCAGCTACATATTGATGTACCTGTTCTAACTATCGAGCAAAACGTGAATGCCAAACGACCTAGGGATAGTCCAAACGATAGATATCTATGGCACCTGAGATTAGGTCATATAGCAGAAGATAGGATCAACAAATTGGAGAAAAATGGGCTATTGAGTCCATTGACTTTCCGAGTCATATCCAACTTGCGAATCCTACCTTCAAGGCAAAATGACCAAACTCCCTTTTGTTGGACATGGGGAGAGGGCCACAGATCTCCTTGCCCTAGTACATACTGATGTGTGCGGCCCATTTGATGTGCCGGCTAGAGGCAATTTTGTCTACTTCATTACCTTTACCGATGATCTGTCTAGGTATGGGTATGTGTATCTTATGAGACACAAGTCTGAAGCTTTTGAAAAGTTCAAAGAATTCAGACATGAAGTAGAAAAACAAACTGGAAAAACCCATTAAGGTTCTTCGATCAGATCGAGGAGGTGAATACCTTAGCCGGAATTCCTAGACTATCTCAAGGAAAATGGCATAGTCTCTCAATGGACTCCACCAGGAACACCTCAACTCAACGGGGTTTCAGAACGGAGAAATCGGACTCTATTGGATATGGTTCGATCCATGATGAGCTTCACAGACCTCCCTGATTTTCTTTGGGGACACTCATTGTTAACTTCAATTCTATCTACTGAATAGGGTTCCCTCTAAAACCGTTCCTACCACACCGTATGAGATATGGCACGGTAAGAAACCAAGTCTGAGTCATCTCAGAATTTGGGGTTGTCCGGCTCATGTCAAAAGACAACAAGCGGACAAGTTAGAGTTTAGGTCCTTTAGAGCTCGATTCATAGGATATCCTAAAGAGTCATTAGGATACTATTTCTACATTCCAGAAGACCACAATGTGATTGTGAGTCGACATGCCATCTTTCTTGAAAAATAGTTTATTCAAGATAGCGGCATTGGAAAGCAGATTAAGCTTGATGAGAAAGTCTCACAAGTACAACGAGCTAAGGACCAATTGGAACCAAATCAGGTTGAGCCAATAAGAACACTACCTCCTCCACCTCGTAGATCGGAAAGAGTTTTCCGTCCCCCTGAAAGATACTTAGGTATTATTTCAGAGGAAGTAGAGGAAAATGTTCCTCGTAGGTAATGGTGCTCATGGTGATGATCCCAAAACCTACAACGAGGCGATATCAGATATCGACTCCGAGAAATGGCTAGAGGCAATGCAGTCAGAAATTGACTCGATGCACTCAAACCAAGTCTGGACCTTGGTAGATCCACCAGAAGGTATAGTACCTATTGGGTGTAAATGGATCTTCAAGAGAAAGATTGGTGCAGATGGGAATGTGGAGACATTCAAGGCTAGACTAGTGGCAAAAGGTTATAGTCAACGCGAAGGCATTGACTATCAGGATACCTTTTCCCAGTGGCTATGCTAAAATCCATCCGCACATTGCTTGCCGTTGCAGCCTATTTCGATTATGAAATATGGCAAATGGACGTGAAAACGGCATTCTTAAATGGATATCTTGAGGAAGATATCTATATGGAACAGCCGCTAGGTTTCACATCCAGTGATACTGATCACAAGGTTTGCAAGCTGCAAAGGTCCATATATGGACTTAAGCAAGCATCTCGGAGCTGGAACACTCATTTCAATGATGTGATCAAAAAGTTTGGTTTCATCAAAAATGAAGAGGAACCATGTGTTTTCAAAAAGGTCAGTGGGAGCGCTGTTGTCTTCCTCGTATTGTACGTGGATGACATCCTCCTTATTGGGAATGATATTCCCATGTTGACATCAGTCAAATTATGGTTGTCCAAGGAATTCTCCATGAAAGACCTAGGTGAAGCATCCTTTATTCTAGGAATTAAGGTCTATAGGGATAGACCGAATAGGATGCTAGGACTTTCACAGAAGATGTACATAGAGGAAAGTACTAAAGAGGTTTAGTATGGAAAACTCTAAGAGGGGATTAATACCCTTCAGACATGGTATTCATCTTTCCAAGAAGATGTGCCCCTAGCACACCTGAGGAAATAGAACGCATGAGCAAGATCCCTTATGCTTCTGCAATAGGGAGCCTCATGTATGCCATGCTATGTACACGACCTGATATAGCCCATGCTGTGAGTGTCACAAGCAGATATCAGTCAAATCCAGGTGAAGAACACTGGACTTCTGTGAAATGTATCCTTAAGTACTTGAGAAGAACTAAGGATATGATGTTGGTCTTTGGTAATGGAGAACTCCAAGTCCAGGGATACACAGACTCGGATTTCATGTCCGATATAGATGATCGAAAGTCGACATCTGGGAGTCTGTTTGTGTGCAATGGTGGTGCTGTCAGCTGGAAGAGTTCCAAGCAAACTGTGATAGCAGATTCCACCATGGAAGCAGAATATATCGCTGCATCAGAGGCTGCGAAGGAAGCATTCTGGTACAAGAAGTTTGCTGCAGAAATTGGAGTAATGCCATCAGATGCCATTCCTCTATACTGCGACAACAATGGCGCCATAGCCCTTGCTAAGGAGCCGAGGTCTCACCAGAAATCCAAGCACATTGAGCGGCGATACCACCTCATCCGCGATTACCTCGAGAAGGGTTACGTCGAGGTCAAGAGAGTCAACTCCACAGATAATGTGGCAGACCCACTTACAAAGCCGTTGGGCCAGCAGAAGATCGAAGCCCACCTTGAGAAGATGGGACTTAGACTTGTAGCCAATTGGCTTTAGGACAAGTGGGAGATTGTTAGATATATGTGCCCTAGAAGCCAGAATTGGCTGACACTTGTAATACACTTCTAGGGGCAAAATTATAATTTTGACTATAATCAATAAAATGGGTTTATTTTCTATCACATATGTGTATTTAGTGTCTGTGATACATCCTTTGAGTTAATGGTAATGATAATTCATATTTTCAAGAGTTGAAAATTTAAGACATGAATAATCATTATTAACTCATAAATTGCTCCCGACCATAGGATCATCATCACGAGGATGGTGATTGATCCGGAAGGTTGGTGTACAATCGCTTCTCTTTAGTAGATGAGTCTTGAGTCTACGGTGTGGAGACACCGGAGCGAGAGTACAGGTACTCGTTAGAGAACGAGGGCACTGAGCGTGACCACCTCGAGTAGTCATTAGGGAGTCTACCTTCTCGTCAATGACTGACTCGATGCTGCAGTAGTGTGTCTGGTTCTTTGACCTGAGGTGCATCGGCAGTTCACCTTGAGGGTGTTATAGTTTGACTACACCATTACTCGGTCTCCTAGCCATATGGAACCCTGAGGTGTATGTTGGCTATAGCATGTTCATTGTAGGAACTGGATTGGCATCAAGATGGAATCTATCTACCTCGGTGGTAGAGGAGCAGCCCTATGATGATCATGAGAATCAAGTCCAGAAGTCCATGGCCATGGCAGAGTGAAATAATAGAAAGAGTTTCTATTTAGATTTTCACATTCGGACTCGAATCGAATGATTACATCATATGACAGAAACTAGGGTTTGACGAGTTCACCTTAACCCTAATCTGATCGGGGCTCAAGATAGAAGAACTTAATCACACAGGTAGCTGCACCAAGAGGTTCGCATTCAGCTCTGATGGGTTGCCACCATATACTGCTAGGTGTCACTGGTGGATTTTGGGAGCAATTAGAATGATTTAGATGATCGATCATTCTAGCTGTTCGAATCAGAAGAGTTCTGATCCATCGAAAGGAGTTTCGATGATGTCGATGATAGAGATCATGACATATCCCATTACCATACAGAACTGAACCTAACTGGGTCACACAAACAAGGGTTTGAATCTGGTGATCATCAATTGAACTGATCTAGTTCAATTGATCTGAATGAGATTCAATTAGGTTCAAGGAAATCGTGCTAGCACTCGATTGAACCTAACGTTCTTCTTTTGCTATCATAAATAAGTTGTCCTGTCTGAGCCAAAGGAGTTTGTGCTCAATCAGAGGCCTTCATATGGTCTGACTGGAGGTTGTCCAAGTCAGAAAAGGTTGTCTTATTTTGTAAGACATTACCTGCCATTTTTGGTCACCTGCCATTTCTTGTTCTTTGACTTTGGTCAAAAGTCTACCTTTGACTGGTCAAATGTTGACCATTGACACTTTGACTTTTGACCACATGTCATGCACCTATTGGAGAGCTGGTGGGGGCCTGTCCCCCTGCCAGAACCTAGCAAGGAGAAGGGCGCACGCCACCCTTGGCGTGTGCCCAAGTTGGAGGCGCCTAGGAGTCCTTGTTGGACAAGGACTCCATCTCCTTTTTGGATTCCAATTAGAGTTCTCCTAAGAACCAACTTTGACTGGTCTTAGGCGCCCTCTAAGGAGGAATCCAGGGGACTCTATTCCCACCAATCAGATTTAGATCTGATTTCACAAAGGGTTGTGATTGGTTGGGAAGAAGAGGAGTTGGATCACGCTTAGTCTATAAATAAGACCCTGCGCCCAACTCAGATTAAGATGAGATGATTGAATCACAATTCCCCATGCCCCAAGGCTGCCTCTCCCCTCCTTCTCCATGCCAAACCACCTTCTCCCCTTGCTCTCCACATCCAAAAGGAGTTTTGGATTTTTGTTGGTGCGATTCAAGCAAGAGAAAGGCGATCAAAAGCAAGAAGGCTGCACTGCTGCATAGGACGATCGCTGATCTTCAAAAGAAGTTTTGAAGATCCTCCAGATCAGATCCAGATCTGATTTTTGGAGATGTGATAGAGAAGAAGAGGATCTTCAAATCCAGCCAAAGTGGATACCAGTAGAGGCTAGGCACTTGCATGGCTAGATCTAGAACCTTCCGCTACATACAGGATCATCAACGGATAATTCGATTACCCAAATCAAATAAATTAAATTTGATTTAATTTATCCTTATTTTATTTTATTTATTAAAATAATAAGAATCAGATCTAAAATATTCAGATCTAATATAGATCAAAGAAAAAAAATTTTGAAATATATCTCTTGATCTGATCAGATCTGAACGAACCTAGACCAAAAAATCAAGATTTTCCTTCAATAGTTTGACTACACCATGACTCGATCTCCTAGCCATTCGAAATCCTGAGGTGTATATTGGCTATAGCATGTTCATTGTAGGAATTGGATTGCACCAAGATGGAATCTATCTACCTCGGTGGATGAGGAGCGGCCCTATGATGATCATGAGAATCAAGTCCATAAGCCCATGGCCATGGCAGAATGTGAAATAATAGAAAGAGTTTCTATTAAGGTTTTCACATTGGACATGAATCGAATGATTAAATCATATTATAGAAATTAGGGTTTGACGAGTTCACCTTAACCCTAATCTGATTGAAGCTCAAGATAGAAGAACTTAATCACATAAGTAGCTGCACCGAGAGGTTCGTTTTCAATTTTGATGGGTTGCCACCATATACTGCTAGGTGTCACTAGTGGATTTTGGGAGTAGCTAGAATGATTTTGATGATCGATCATTCTAGTTGTCTGAATCAGAAGAGTTCTAATTCATCGAAAGGAGTTTCAATGATGTCGATGATGGAGATCATGACATATCCCATTACCATACAGAACTAAACCTAACTAGGTCACACAAATAAGGATTTACATCTGGATATCATCAATTGGACTAACCAAGTTCAGTTGGTTTGAATAAGATTCAATTAGGTTCAACAAAATCATACTAGCACACGATTGAGCATAATGTTCTCTTTTTCCATTATAAAAGTTGTCTCGACTGAGCCAAATAAGTTTGTGCTCACTTAGGTACCTTTACCTGGTCTGACTGGAGCTTGTCCAAGTCAGAAAAGGATTGTCTTAATTTATGAGATAAATTTGAGACAACACCTGCCATTTTTCATCACCTACTATTCTTGTACTTTGACTTGGTCAAATGTTGACCTTTGACCCTTGGACATCTGCCCATGTGTCATGCACTTATTAGAGAGCAAATAGGGGCTTGTCCCCTCTTTGCAAACTAGAAAGAAGGGGACGTATGCCTAGGATGGTGTTCGCCCATGGATAGGGATGCTGGAGTCCCATACGGATGGGACTCCAGGTTGCTTGTTAGATTCAAACTAGGTGACCCTCACCTATAGACTTTGACTAGTCTTAGGTGCCACCTTAGGACGAATTCGTAGATCTCTCATCCCACCAATCAGATTTAGATCTGATTGAATGAAGCAACGTGATTGGTCGGGGTGATGCAGCACTACATGGCACAGCAGAGTCTATAAATAGACCCTATTTACGCCCACTTTTAAGAACTTCTCTCCTAGCCACGCCCCAAGACTGCCCCTCTCTCTTCTCCACACCAACATCTGGTCCTCTCTCTCCTCCCCACACCCAAGAAAGTTGGGTTCTTCAGATTAGTGCGAGTCAGGCAAGAAAAGGCTGACAAAAATGGAAGAAGGCAGCACTGCTGCAGAGATGATGGGTAATCTTCAGAAGGCATTTTGAAGATCCTCCAAATTAGATCCAAATCTGATTTTTGGAGAAAAGAAAGAAAAGAAGAAGATCTCTAGATCCAGCCCAAGTGGATACCGGTAGAGGTCAGGCGCTTGCATGGCTAGATCTAGAACCTCAGAGCTTCCGTAGGATCATCAACGGATAATCAGATTACCCAGGATCAAGGTAAAAATTAATTAAGTTTTAATTTAATTTAATTTTTATTATTTATCAGATGCTAATATCAGATCTAAAAAGTGTCAGATCTGATCTGGATCTGAGAGGAGAATTTTTGAAATATGCCTCTTGATCCAATCAGATCTAAATGAATCTGACCTGGGAAATCAGGATTTTCCTTCACTTTGCATAACTCTCTAGATCTCCATTAGCAGTGATGAGTGCATAGGAGATAACCTCATCAATGCCATATCTGATCGGTCTCCTAATAGTACACTGGGGCTTGTGCAAAGCCACTTCCACTGGCACATCTTTGCTTGATGTCTGTGGCTACTCCTGCACATCTATCTGAACTGCCGACCCTCCATGCTGATTTTTAATCTGAGATAATACTTTTCTGCCCAGCTCCACCTCAATAGGAACACTTCTGTAAGTGGACGTAACCTGCATGTCATCATTTTTTGGCCACCGTTGTTCACCTCTGTTTTTCCAGTTCCATCTATCCCAAACCTCCTCAAGATGCTCTTCTCATCAAACATAACATCCCTGCTGATCACTGACTTCTGTGCCTGAGAGTTCCACAATAGGTATCCCTTGACTCCTTATGGATACCCTATGAATATCATCTTTTAAGATTTTGGATCCAATTTGCTCCTTTTGGTTGCCTCCATATGTGCATAGGCTGTGCAACCGAAGAGTTTCAGGTGGCCAAGCTCCACCTTCTTTTCACTCCAGATCTTCTCTAGAATGCCTCTATTCAGCTTATAATGAGGAGACCTATTCACAAGAAAATAAGAAAAAGTTAGAGCATCACCCCAAAAGGACTTTGGGAGTGATGTCTGCAGCCTCCAACTCCATGCCTTCTCGGTCAATGTCCGGTTCATCCTCTCCACGATACTATTCTGCTGGGGAGTCATCCTCACTGCGTAATGGTGTTTGATGCTATTTTTCTCACAGTACCTCCTGAACTCTAGGCTAGTATACTGCCCTCCATTGTCCGACCTCAAATACTTCACCTATCTTTTTGACTCCTCTACTTCAGCTCTCCAGGCTCTAAATTGAGCAAACACCTTTGATTTTTTTCTAATCAGATAAATCCACACCTTCCTTGAGAAATCATCAATGAAAGTGATAAAGTATTTTGACCCATCTCTAGCTGATATAGGAGTTGGTCCCCACACATTTGAGTGCACTAAATCCAGCACTCCCTCACTGTGCTTGGTACTTCTGGCAAACTTCATCCTATGCTATTTGCCAAAGATGCACGGCTCACAAAGATCTATGCCCTCCTTCTTCAGGGCTAGGATCATACCTCTTCTGCTTAGTTCAGTGAGCCCACGGACACTCATATGACCCATCCGATAGTACTATAGCTGATATAAAATCTGCTCCTCCTGTGTCGCTGCTAGCACCTCTACACTATCATTTACCATTGAGCCTTTCATTCTATAAAGATTGTTGCTCAGACTTCTATCTCTCATCACCATCAAAGCTCCCTTGGAAATTTTCAGACATCCACTCCCAGCCTGGCTACTAAAAGCATAACCCTGCTCCACCAAGTAGTCCAAAAAAATTAAATTCCTTTTCAACTTCGATACATGCCTGACATTTGATAATGTACGAATGATCCCATCGTACATCCTCATCTTGATAGAGCCAATTCCAGCTACTTTGCATGGGTGATCATCTCCAAGGCTGACACTTCCACCATCGACCTTTTGGTAGGTAGCAAACCACTTCCGATGAGAAGTATAGTAGTGCGAGCATACTGAATCTAATATCCATATAGTATCGCACTCTGTGGATCCATCTGATACAACTAGCAGGTCTTCTCCACTGCTCACAAAAGCTGTATCATCTTTCTTGCTGGCCTTCCCTTTTTTTGATCTCAAAAGGGGACAATCTCTCCTCAGGTGTCCAGGCTAATGACATTTATAACATTTCAATATCATCTTCCTCTGATCGTGAGACTTTGACCTATCCTTGGATTTTTCTCTTTTCTCCTTTGATCTTTCCTATCTTTCATTCATAGCTATGATCTCAGACTTAGGATCTCCCTTGCAGATCTTTTTTCTTTGCTCATTAGATTTGAGCACACCAACAACCTCTTCATAGTTTAGGATCTTCTTTCCATAAACTAAAGTTGTTATGAGACCATCATATGAACCTAGGAGAGAACATAATAGCAGCAATGGCCGATCCTCTTCATCGATCTTCACATCCAAACTTATCACCTCAGAACACACCTGATTGAACCTTTGGATACGTGCAACAAGATCTCTACCTTCAGACATCCTTAGACTATATAGCTGTTTCTTCAACCACAGCTTGTTCGTCATGTTCTTCCCCATGTATGTGTTCTTTAGTCTCTCTCAGAGCCCCTTTGCCGTAGTTTCTATGCAAACTTCGGGCAAAACCTGATCAGCCAAGCACATTCAGATTGTGCTAAAAGCAATTTTTTCCAACTCTTCCCAATCCTCAGCACTAATCTTTTTCGGCCTTTCTTTTATCAAGATCTTGTAGATCCTCTGCTGAACCAACAAGTCCTTTACTCTTTGCTTCCATAGAGTAAAGTTTCCCTTGCCGTTGAACTTCTCAAAGTCCACCTTAAATCCACTTAATCCTATGACTTTAGACAAGTCAAGAACAAATCCCTAACACCCTTCATGATCTCACATACCAGCAAAACTATCCTTCAAAGAAGATCTAACTAGCCCTAGATCCTCTTTCCAAACTTTTGTATCACCGTTTCTTCGTGTAAACAATCTGCACCTCAATCTAGAGACAACCATGAAGCAAACTAAAAGTTTTAGGATAAAATCTTATGCAACAGATCTTGGATGTAGTAAATCCTAAGTGTCTTCCTTCCTTCCATGCAATATTGCTCTGATACTAAATATTGGGAATATGCACTCTTCCCACACAGATTCGCATGGCCACTAGTGATTAGCCAAGCAATAAGGAAGTACTTCTCAAAGATTTATGTGGAAGCACGATCAAACAAATCAAGAAATAGAGAAGAAAAGAAGAAGAGATTTTTGGGAGAAAAGAGCTTTTATTCAATATATTTCAGCATAATAACAATCTTGATCTATTTCCAATTTATATACTTTACAAAGGGTCAAGTTCAAGCTCATAGAAAAACTCTCCAAATCCAAACAACCCACGTACACAAAATAATTACCCAGAAAAACTGAGCCGGCTAACCTGCGACTGGGTCAGCTAAATCCCAGACTGAGCCAGCCCAATTGTGTACCATGCCAATAGCCCAAAAATACTGCTTTCTATCTAAACTTTTCTCTAAGACCTAGCCGACCCAGTTTCCAACTGAGCCGGCTTAGTCTCAGTGTGAGCCGACCCAGTTTCTAAACTTTGCTATTAAGACTGATTCTTCTTCTGGCTCACTCCTATCTTTTCATGACCTATCTTCTCATGTTTCCAAAACTTGGGAGTGCCACTTCTGAGCTCACATCCTTTAGGGGCATTTATGTGTAAGTGGGTTCATGCTGTGCAGATTGCTGGATCTGCACAGGTGTGGAGACCATCCCAGGCTGCTACATGGAGTTTGATCGGAAGGGGTTTGGAAGTCCACTGAAGAAATCCTGAAGGAAATCCATCGGAGGAACCTAGAAGGAGGTCTACTGGAAGGATCTACATATAGACCCGTTGGAGGAGAAATCTAAAGAAGAATTCAATTGATGGAGGAATTCGACTAAAGAAGAAGTCTTGATGGAGTCCGGCTGACATAGAAGTCCGGAAGGAGTTTGGCTAACATAGAAGTTCGGATGGAGTTTGACTGACATAGAAGTCCGGAAGGAGTTCAACTGATATAGAAGTTTGGAAGGAGTTCGACTAACATAGAAGTTCGAAAGGAGTTCGACTGACATAGAAGTTCGAAAAAAGTTTAGCCAATGCAGAAGTCTAGAAGGAGGAATCAATAATTGAAGCTCTTCTACGAGTATAAATTATATTTGGTTGTGCACCAGACCAAACTTCGATGGGAGCAAGGTTTACCCCCAACAATCCACATGCTCAGTAGCTCTCTCACCTTTTTCAGTAAAAGATGACTTGATCATTTTTCCAAAAAAATAGAACTCACAAGTTGAAAGTGATTCACAATCACCAACTTCGAGGATTCCTTCTTGGATCAACCTATTTATCCTATTCTTGTTAATGTGACCTAATCTACAGTGCCATAGGTATATATTAGAGATATTATCTAATCTAGGGTGTTTTCTTGAAGTGTACATTACACTCATAAGCTGTGATAAAATATAAATATCATTTCTTTATTGTCCTTGCATTATTGTAACATTATTCATAATAATATCACAATAATCTTTCTTTATAGATAAATAATAACGATCTTTGGCCAAAAGGCTAATAGAGATTATATTCATCAGAAAGGAAGGATAATAATAACATTCATTTAAAGAAATGATTTTAGTATGGAGAATAAGTTGAACTATTCCCATGGCTAGAACTGGAACAGACCTTCCATCTCCAATATTCAGGAATTGCTCATTATTCTCAAATCTTCTACTAATTTGAAGTCCTTGTAATGTATTGCAAATATGGATAGGACTTTCGATATCCAATACCCAAGTAGAAGTATCACAAATAGAGAAATTATAAGATGTTATCATATAACATCCTTGATCAACAACTACTTGCTCATCTTTCTTATTCAGCCTATTATGGTCATGAGAATCACAACACTGAGGATAATTTCTCTTCCAATGCCCCTGCTTCTTATAATGGAAGTACTCTACCTGATCTAGGTTATTCTTGGACCTTATGTTTAAATTGGGTATAGAGGCCCCAGCATGAACTACTTCGTGCTGCTGAACAACAATCAACTTTCGATACTTATTATTGAAGTTGGATCCCACAAGTTAATCACTATCTAACAGTGAATGAAGCAACTGTAGTTTGGGTTTAACTACATAAAGGAGAATCAAAAGTCTAATTAGTAATTGATTCATTAAACCTAAAGATTTGGACTTTAATCAAAAGGTCTTCTATTATTTTATTCGAATTAGTAGCCTCTACCTTCAATTCGAGGAATTACCCTAATTTCTTAATGGATGCTAGAATCCATATAGACTTCACACAAGCCCAACTATGGTTGGTCAACCCATGTACATCTAAGGATAGATTCATAATCAATTATTTTTCTAAATAATTTTTAGTAATTTAATTTTGCTCCAGGTATCTTTTCAGTAGGCTAGGGCCTCCACTGAAAGTCTCGGTTAGGTCCAACCATTAACATGATCGTACTTGGTCCATCTAACTAATGAATAATTAAGCCCAACTATGGTTGGTCAGTCTAACCATCATTTAGAGAGACACATTCAAGAAATCATATTACGAATGATAAATTCCATTAGCAGAAAAGCACTAGGCCTATGGGCCTCAAATGATTATCCAACTAATGGACCCATTATCATCCACTTAATGGGAGGCTATGATCTAGTTATCATCATAACTATTTCATTTTATGGATCTAATAATTTTAGATGATTTAATTAATTTGATTTAGAGGAAGAGGATCAGATGAACCAGCTTATCACTTTCTCCCACTAACTTCACCAAGTCAGGTTAAGGGAGACCATTAATAGACTGGTCAAGGAGCACCTAAATCAGTCATACTGATTTACCTAGCTGACATGGGTTAGCTTGAATAGTCAAGTGATCCAATCAAAACATAATTTCACCAAGAGGTCAGGTAAGTTCGATCAGTAGGAGGGTCTGCCAAAGCTTGCCTTAGACACCATCAGAAATGGCTAGGTAAGCGAGCTACCAATTAAAGACCACCAGTTTGGTTTACCTTAGACATCAATTAATTTAATTAGTTTTAATTAGATCAACCTAACAGTTCGTGCTAGACCTCATAGCCAAGAATCAAGTCCATCTTGTGTCTCGTTAAAGATATGGACTTGACCAACTACAACTATTGTAATTGATCTAGAGAATCCTTGATCTAATCTAAGATAATAATTAATTAGATTTAGTCAATTCTGTAATTAAGTCTATTCTTTAATCTAATCCTAGGTCTAACCCAATAAATGGATCTAATCACCACTAATCTATTTAACCCAACGTGTTATGATTCATGTCTTAGGATCTTCAATTTACAATCCTAGATCCTAATCAAACAACTTCTTAATTCTAAATTAAGTTTTGGACTGAAGGTTGGGGTTTGGCTTTTCAAAAATACTTTTCACATTTATAAAATATTTTTACAATATGGTTCTATCAACTAAGTTGCATGTTTGATTTATAATAAAAAATGCAAGTAACATAAACATGAATCTACTTTAGATCTAATCTAAATAGGTTCATGTAATTGAAACAGTTTCAACACCAATCAATCATAAATCAACTTAGATCAAATATAACATATTTATGATGATTAAAATTAGATTAAAATACTTTTAATTAGATCATAAAATTTTTTAGATCTAATCTAAAATTTTATGATCAATATTTTAGATCAGCACGTATTACGATAATTTTTTCACTATAAGGAATAAACCTTACAACAGGACAACCTTATAATAGTCCATGTAATTTAAAAAAATTATTTTTAGATCTAAAATTATTTTAAATTTATTAAATTCTAAATAAAATTAGATTAAATTTAATAAATTTATGATTAAAAATAGATCATCATGAACTAGGACAATCTTTTCACTGTAAGGGGTAAACCTTACAGTAGGACAACCTTGTAGCAATTTATGAGATCTGAATTTTTAATTTTAGATTCAATAATTAGATTATAAATTAGATCTAATCTAATAAATAATCTAAACATGCTCAAGAAAATCATGTAATAAGAACCAAGGCTCTGATACCAATATAAGGAACCAGATTTAGGATTTCATGGGTAGATCTTGAAATTTTTTCAAGATCATGCAGTGAAATATTTAAATAAATTAAATATTTATTTAAATAAGTATAAAAATATTTTAGATCTAAAATTTATTATATGATCAAGGTATGATACTAAATCAAAAATTAAAAATACAAAGGAAAGATTAACATATTGATCTCATCAACATGCTACAGTACTACATCTAATGTAGCTAAAGAATAACAGATTAAATCTGATACCTAAGCAAGTTAGATGTTCTAACTTGTTGATCTAGGCTTGAGGATAAATTCAGGAGCCGCACACATATCCGACCTCTAGGAGTCATCCACACGAGCCCACGAACATGATCTGAGATCCTGATGTAGGAAATTAGCATAGTATGCTAATACTGTGCTAATCTCTCTTCGACGGTTGATTCGATACTTTCTTCTTTGAGAATTGAACTCTCCAAAATATTAGAACAAAGAGAAGAGATTTTAGATCTAAGACTCTCTCAAAGAAATCTCAAAAGGAGGAGGAGAAGAGAAAAGCAAAACAGCCCTAGAAGAAGACCCTCTTCTTCTTCTCTTTTCTCTCACCTAGACACCTAGTTTGGTGTCTATGGAATCCCCATGCCTAGAGGTTCTCTCTTCCTAATTTTTACACACCTCAAAGCTCTTTTAATGGTTTATATTTTATGAATATTTTATCTAAAAATTCATCCTAAATAAAAAGATATGTAGAGTCCAAGTTTGGTTAAAAACTCAGACAAGAAAAGGACATAATATGGCAAGTTGTTTGGGCGCCCAACTCTTGGGTGCCCCCACCTTATTTCCTACCGAGGACCAGCAATAGGGGTGCACAAAAACTTCTTCTTCTACCATAGAATTTAGAGAAAATAAAGAAGGTGTGGGCGGCACAATTAGAAGGAGGTATTTTAGTTTATAAGGATTCTATCTCATAGAATCCTAGATCAAAACTTCTCTTTTTGACTTGGTCAACTACCAAATTACCATATGCGAAAGAGAGGGAGGGAGGAGGCATGCATGAAGATCAAAGAAAAGAGTATTTCCATGAAAAATTCCTAAAAAATAGGCATGGGGGGCGTGGAGGGCTAAGGTGGCGCAAGGTGGAATCCTAGTCTTACTAGTATTCAATCTATGACTTGGTCAAACAAGGTTTCTCAAACCAAATTAAATCAAAATCAAGTCAACCAAATTAAATTAGGTTCTAATCCAATTAAAAATTTAATTAAATTATATTAAATTTAATTTAATTTAAATTTAATTTTTTAATCAAATTAAAAAATTGGATTAATTCAAGTCCTAATTGAACTAGGACTAGTTTTTTCTAGCACTTGGCATATCCAATAAGCCAATTGGACTTGATCCAATCAAACTCAAACCAAATCTAATTAAATCATATTTAATTAAACTTAATCTCAGTTCCTTAACTTAATTAAATTAAGTCAATTAGCAGTCAAATTGCTAATCGATCCTCCTGTAATGCTTGCACTAGGTTAAACATCAATCGTATTGATTGTTTAACCCTAGAATGATTTTTAATCATTGATCAACCATCCGATCAGATCATGAGCTCTAATATATGTGACATCATAGTGTTAGATATATGTACCCTAGAAGCTAGAATTGGCTGATACTTGTAATACACTTCTAGGGATAAAATTATAATTTTGACTAAAATAAATAAAATAGATTATTTTCTATCACATATGTGTATTTAGTGTCTGTGATACATCCTTTAAGTTAATGATAATGATAATTCATATTTTTAAGAGTTGAAAATTTAAGACATGAATAATCATTATTAACTCATAAAATGCTCCAGACCATAGGATCATCACGAGGATGGTGATAGATCTGGAAGGTTGGTGTACAATCGCTTCTCTTTAGTAGATAAGTCTTGAGTCTATGGTGTGGAGACACCAGAGTAAGAGTATAGGTACTCGTTAGGAAATGAGGGCACTAAGCGTGACCACCTCGAGTAGTCATTAGGAAGTCTACCTTCTCGTCAATGACTGACTCGATGCTATAGTGGTGTGTCTGGTTCTTTGACCTGAGGTGCATCGATAGTTCATCTTAAGGGTGTTATAGTTTGACTACACCATAACTCGATCTCCTAGCCATTCGGAACCCTGAGGTGTATGTTGGCTATAGCATGTTCATTGTAGGAATTGGATTGCATCAAGATGGAATCTATCTACCTCGGTGGTAGAGGAGCAGCCCTATGATGATCATGAGAATCAAGTCCAGAAGCCCATGGCCATGGCAGAGTGAAATAATAGAAAGAGTTTCTATTTAGGTTTTCACATCGGACTTGAATCGAATGATTACATCATATGACAGAAACTAGGGTTTGATGAGTTCACCTTAACCCTAATCTGATCGGGGCTCAAGATAGAAGAACTTAATCACATAGGTAGCTGCACCAAGAGGTTCACATTCAGCTCTGATGGGTTGCCACCATATACTGCTAGGTGTCACTGGTGGATTTTGGGAGCAATTAGAATGATTTAGATGATCGATCATTCTAGCTGTTCGAATCAGAAGAGTTCTGATCCATCGAAAGGAGTTTCGATGATGTCGATGATAGAGATCATGACATATCCCATTACCATACAGAACTGAACCTAACTGGGTCACACAAATAAGGGTTTGAATCTGGTGATCATCAATTGAACTGATCTAGTTCAATTGATCTGAATGAGATTCAATTAGGTTCAAGGAAATCGTGCTAGCACTCGATTGAACCTAACGTTCTTCTTTTACTATCATAAATAGTTGTCCTGACTGAGCCAAAAGAAGTTTGTGCTCAATTAGAGGCCTTCACTTGGTTTGACTAGAGCTTGTCCAGGTCAGAAAAGGATTGTCTTATTTTGTAAGACAATACCTGCCATTTTTGGTCACCTGCCATTTCTCGTCCTTTGACTTTGGTCAAAAGTTGACCTTTGACTGGTCAAATATTGACCATTGACACTTTGACTTCTATCCATGTGTCATGCACCTATTGGAGAGCTGGTGGGGGCTTGTCCCCTCCATCAGAACCTGGCAAGGAGGAGGGCGCACGCCACCCTTGGCGTGTGCCCAAGCAGGAGGTACCCAGGAGTCCCTGTTGGACAGGGACTCCATCTCCTTTTTGGATTCCGATTAGACTTCTCCTAAGAACCAAGTTTGACTGGTCTTAGGCACCATCTAAGGAGGAATCCAAGGGACTCTATTTCCACCAATCAGATTTAGATCTGATTTCACAAAGGGTTGTGATTGGTTGGGAAGAAGAGGAGTTGGATCACGCATAGTCTATAAAATAAGACCCTACGCCCAACTCAAAAAATGAATACAATTCTCCATGCCCCAAGGCTGCCTCTCTCTCCCTCCTCCATGCCAAGCCCATCTTCTCCCTCTCCTCTCCATGCCCAAAGTAGTTTGGGATCTCAAGTTGGTGCAATCCAGATGAGAGAAAGGCGACAGAAAAGCTAGAAGGCTGCGCTGCTGCAAAGGACAACTGCTGATCTTCGAAAGATGTTTTGAAGATCCTCCAAATCAGATTCAGATCTAATTTTTGGAGACATGATAGAGAAGAAGAGGATCTCTAGATCCAGCCTCAAGTGGATACCGGATAGAGGCCAGGCACTTGCGTGGCTAGATCCAGAACCTTCCGCTGCTTACAGGATCATCAACGGATAATAGGATTACCCTACATCAAGGTAAATTAAATTTGATTTAATTTATCTAATTTTATTTTAATTATTAAAATAATAAAATTAGATCTAAAATATCCTAGATCTAATCTAGATCAAAGAAAAAATTTTTTTGAAATATATCTCTTGATCCGATCAGATCTGAACGAACCTAGTCCAGAAAATCAGGATTTTCCTTCAACTGGTATCAGAGCCAAGGTTCTAAAAATATTTAGATCTGATTTTAAATTTATTTTAATTAAAAAATAAATAATTTTAGATGTCACATGAGATGTGATCAGATCTAAAATCAAAAAAAATTAAAATTAAATGATTTGGATCTAAGATTAGAAAATATGCATGACTAGTTCTAAAATAGAATAGTTCTATAGAATAGTCTTGCATGTTTATAATTTAATTTGATTAAATCATATTTTAGATCTATTTATTTACTATTTTTTGATATTATAATTATTATAATAACATCTAAAAAATAGCAAATAAAAATTATTTAATTTTAAACATCATATGAGATATGATTGATGCATGTCTAGACTAGTTGTAGAATAGTTCTACATAGTTGTCTAGATTAGAGTTTATTTTGATAAGATCAATTTAAATCTAATTTTTTAGATTATTATGAGATAATTTAGATCTAAAAATATGTATGATTCGATACATGAGATGTATGCAAAATATGCTATGATTAGATCTAATTTGTATATGAGATATATGATATAGATCTAAAACTGTTTTGTAGTTTTACATGTTCCTGATTAAGGCATTCCTCTTAGCCGTCCGATCATAAGAATGGAGAAGGGTTAAAGGCCCTCTCCTCCCATCCGATGGGACGTTCTTATGATGTGTAGGGATGCTGCGCGTTCGTCCTTAATCAGAAACCCAAAACTTACTTTCTGCGAAACCCTAGATCCTGAAATCCTAGGATTTATTGTGCATATTTTATTTTTGAAGCCTACTTAATTAAGAATTAAGATTATGAAATATTAATTAGGTCTAAAATTAAGAATTTCAGATCTAAGACATATTCATAATACTAGGTTCGGGCTTGGGTAGCTCAATTAGGTCTAAGCGGTTGATCAAACCGAATCAAGAGTTGGTTAGATGGGATCAACAATGCTTAAATTGATCAGCCTAATAGGATTAAGTCTGGGTCAAGATCGAGTCATGATCAAGCAAGACCTAATTAGGCTCAAAGGTTAGAGTCTGGATTGTAGGCTAACCCAATTGGTTCTGACTCAATAATTTGGTGTCTAAGGTAAGTTTGGCACATACGATCGACTAGTTTTTAACTGGAAGCTACTCGATCTGAATGCGTTCTTGTACGAGTTAATGGCATATCCCTTCCACCGATCTTACTTACCTAGCCATATTTATTGACTCAGTTCTAATTTGAGGTGGTTAATAATCCAAGCTAATCCATGCCACTAGGTTAGTCATAATTGTAATGACTATGATATGTCCAATTTAATGAGACCTGAATCAATTCTTCCTAAGAAAAGATTAAGTCTGAGGTCTTCCACCATTGTAAATTGTCGGGCCCTTTTCGGGGTTGATTATTCTTGGCTGGATATAGTGGCTCAGTTGCATCGAAAAGATACAACCATGTCTATTAGGCATTGGATGCTATGGGTTGGAGGATGAGTTGGACTCAATTTTTTGGATATGGTGAGAGACTCAAGCTCCTGACCATAGGATCATCCACTTGACCTAAAGCCAATTGACTCTACATATAAGTCCCATCTTCTCAAGGTGGGCTTCGATCTTTTGCTAGCTTAATGGCTTCATTAGTGGGTTAGCTACATTGTCTGTAGTGTCGACTCTCTTGATCTCGATATATCCCCTCTTGAGGTAATCATGGATTAGGTGATATTGCCATTCGATATGCTTTGACTTCTGGTGAGACCTTGGCTCCTTAGCTAGGGCTATGGTGTCATTATTGTTGCAGTATAGAGGGACGGCACCCGATGGCATCACTCCAAGCTCTATGGTGAACTTTTTATACTATAATGCTTCTTTTGCAACTTTTGATGTAGCGATATACTCAACTTCCATGGTGGAGTCTGAGATCATGGTCTACTTGAAACTTTTCCAGCTTACGGACCACTATTATATATGAACAGACTTTCAGATGTCGACTTTCGATCATCTATATCTGATATTAAGTCTGTATACTGCTAGACCTAGAGTTCTCCATTACCAAAGATCAAAAATATATCCTTAGTTCTTCTTAAATACTTAAGGATATACTTCACAAAAGTCTAGTACTTTTCATCTGAATTCGACTGATATCTGCTCATGACACTCATAGCATGTACAATATCAGGTCATGTACACAGCATGGCATACATGAGGCTCCCTATTGCCAAAGCATAATGGATTTTGCTCATGCATTCAATCTCCTCAGGTGTACTAGGGCATATCTTTTTGGAGAGATGAATGCCATGTCTGAAGAGAATCAGTCTCCTCTTGGAGTTTACTATACTGAACCTCTTCAGCACCTCTTCTATGTACATCTTCTATGAGAGACCCAATATCCTATTTGGTCTATCCTTATAGACCTTAATTCCTAATATAAAGGATGCCTCTCTAGGTTTTTCATAGAGAACTCTTTCGACAACCATATTTTGATGGATGTCAATATGAGAATATCATTTCCAATCAAAAGGATGTCATCCATATATAGTACGAGGAAGACAACAGCGCTCCCACTGACCCTTTTGAATACATAAAGCTCCTCCTCATTTTTGATAAAATCAAATAATTTAATCACATCATTAAAATGAGCATTCCAACTCTGTGATGCTTGCTTAAGTCCATATATAGACTTTTACATCTTGCAGACTAGATATGAAACCAAGCAGCTATTCAATATAGACATCTTTCTTAAGATATCCATTTAGGAATATCATTTTCATGTCCATCTATCATATTTCATAATCGAAATAGACTATAATAGCAAGTAGTGTGTGGATAGATTTTAGCATGGCTATCGATGAAAAGATATCCTGATAGTCAATGCCTTCATGCTGACTATACCTTTTTACTACAAGCCTAGCTTTGAATGTCTCTACATTCTCATTGGCACCTATCTTTCTCTTGAAGATCCATTTACATCCAATAGGTTCTATACCTTCAGATGGATCTACCAAGGTCTAGACTTGGTTTGAGCGCATTAAGTCAATCTCTGACCTCATTACCTCTAGCAATTTTTTGGAGTCAATACAATATCGCCTCGTCATAGGTCTTAGGATCATCACCATGAACCCCATTTTCTATGAGGAACATTTTCTTTACTTCCTCTAAAATTGTACCCAAGTACCTCTCAGGAGGATGAAAAATTCTACTTGATCTATGAGATGGAGGAGGTTGTATTTGGACTAACTCTAACTGATTTGGTTTCTTATGTTTCTTAGCTCGTTGCTCTTCGGAGACCTTCTCCTCGAGCCTAATCTATCTTTCGATGCCACCATCTTGAATAAATTATTTTTCAAGAAAGATGGCACGTCGACTCACAATCACATTGTAATCTTTTGGAATGTAGAAATAATATCCTAATGACTTCTTAGGATATCCAATGAATCAAACTCTAAAGGACCTAGACTCTAATTTGTCTGCTTATTGTTTCTTAACATGGGCTAGACATTTCCAAATTCTAAGATGACCTAGACTTGATTTCTTATTATGTCATATCTCATATGGTGTGGTAGGAACAGTTTTAGAGGAAATCCTATTTGGTTGGTATATTGTTGTCATTAGACTATGTCTTCAAAAAAAATTAGGAAGATTCGTGAGCTCATCATGGATTGGACCACATCCAATAGGGTCCAATTTCTTCATTCTAAAATTTCATTAAGTTGAGGCATTTTAGGTGGAGTCTATTAAGAGACTATACCAGTTTTCTTAAGATAGTCTAGAAATTTTTGACTAAGGTATTCACCTCCTTGATCTGATCAAAGAGTCTTATATAATGGGCTTTTCGATTTATTTTTCTACTTTGAGTCTGAATTTCTTAAATTTTTCAAAGGCTTCAAACTTATATCTCATTAGATACACATATCCATACCATAATAGATCATCGATAAAGATAATGAAGTAGATATAATTGCCTCTAGCTGGCACATCAAATGGGCTGTACACATCTATATTTACCAGAGCAAGTAGGTCCGTGGCCCTTTTTCTATGTCTCATAAAAGAGAGCTTGGTCATTTTGTCTTAAAGGCATGATTCACAAATCGGATATGACTCAAAAGTCAATAGACTCATAAGTCCAAATTTCTCCAATTTGTTAATCCTATCTTCGACTATATGACTGAGCCTAAGATGCCAAAGATACCTATCATTTAGACTATCCCTAAGTTGCTTAGATCTTATGGCATTCATATTTTGCTCGACATTCAATACAGATATATTAACATACAACTGATAGAGACTGTTAATCAAGAAACCACCTATAATTTTATTTCTTTCAAAAAGAATAGTATAGTGGTCCTTAAGAAAGCTAATTGCATAACCTTCCTGTGCTAAGCAAGAAATAGAAATCAAATTCCTGCTTGCTATAGGCATAAAATAATAATCTTTAAGAACTAAATCTAAGCTAGATGATAGTCGAAGAGGATAAGTTTCCATGACCATAGCAGCAACCCTTGCTTTATTTTCGATGCACAAGATCATCTCACTATCTCTCAGCCTCCTGCTCTCCTCAAGATCCTACATAGAAGTGTACAAGTAAGCACTAGAACCAGAGTCAAGCACCCAACTGGATGCAGAAGAAACCATGAGGTTAGATTCAATAACGAGCATACCTCAAGGATCTACCTCCTTCTTGTTCTTCAGGCTGGCCAAGTATAAAGGGCAGTTCTGCTTTTAATGACCATCGGTGTTGCAATGAAAATACTTTTCTTTGTCAGCGGTCTTCTTCTTCAGCTCTCCCTTCTTCTTCTTCCCACCTTCAATTTTTTGCTTCTTCGTAGACTTCTTCTTCTTTTCAAAAGACTTTTTCTTGCAAGAAGTTTGCTCCACATTAAGTACTAAGTTCTTTGAACTTTTCAAAGAAAGCTTGTAGTAACCAGCATATTCATGAGTTCAGCCAAGGTACATTGAAGCTTATGCATATGAAAGTTCATGATGAACTATCCATGTGCATCAGTTAAGGACTGCAGGATCACATCAATCTACAGTTCCTTGTCAAGCATGACACCAAGCTTTTCAAGCTCCTCTAGATCTTTGATCATTATCAAACAATGATCTTAGACCAACTGCCTATCATGCATCTGAGCCTTAAAAAGTCTCCAAGAGACTTGATACCAGGCTATGTGACTCTGCTCACCAAATAACTCTTGCAGGTGAGCCAACATTTGGCAAAAAGTCTTGATGTCTTCATGTTGGCACTACAATTTATCAGACATTGAGCACAATATGTAGTACCTAATCTTATTGTCATCATCCTTCCACTATTTCATAGATGATCTCTAATCTATGGTCAGATGGGCTGGTAAAGTAGGTTGGTCCTGATCTAATACATAAGACAACTTCTCAAAATCCAAAATAATTTTATAGTTTTTGAGCCAATCTTTGTAATTGGATCCAGTCGATCTGTGGGTGTCTAGGATTCGGGCTAGTAGATTTAACATAGATATTTTTCTGTAGATGATGCGTGCTAATCTATAGCTATGGCAAGTGCACCAGTCGATCAAGTAATAAAGTGAATGAGTAGAGTATCGTTCCTGGAGGATTGAAAAATAAGTACTGAAAAGCTCTTTCCAATGCTTTATTTAGAAGACCAATTTATGAGAATAAGAAATTAAAGAATAAAATAAAGAAATAATTAAAAATTTTAAGAAAATAGAGAGAGTATAATTATTAGGATTTTAAACTTAAGAGCAATGTGTTATTAAGGCAATCGGTTCACCAACTTAGTCAATACAATATTCAGGTTATTAGATTAATTTTATTTTATGTGATGGTGGAGTCTCCTAATTTATTAACTTCCCTTTGATCCAGGCATAGCAAAACTATCAATATTTATTAATTATCCTTTGATCCAGGTGTAATTTAAATAAATATTTTGCATTAAGTTTTGTATAATCCTCTAATTAAAATATGCTGCATCCAAAGCGTACTAAAATTCTCGCATGCATATGAATTCTAATTCGATTCATAATATAAGATATATAATCAAGAAGCAATAACATAGATGTACTTGGTCCATAATATCTATGTTCATCAGATCAATTAGAAGATGGCCAGTAATCTAAAAGCATTAAGATCAAATTTATATACTCCTCATGAATAAAATTTAAAATTAAAAATTTAATCACACTGAATATTGCATCGAAAGAGTGGCTACACCTTAGCCTTAGTAAAAGAAAATTTAGTTCATAATAACAAGTTTAAAAATAGCAAATAAAATAAAAAGCATAGAAAAATTAGACTGTTTGATTGCTGAAATTGATTGTCCATTACTCTTGGTGTGGAGAACTTGGTGAAGAAGAAGAAGCTCCTTGATCACTATTCTGATTATCGGAAGAAAAGCCCTTTTCTTTCTCTCATAGATCTCTCTTCTTTTTCTACCTCACTCCTCTCTTTCTCTTTTTTCTTTTTTTATTTCTCTGACTCTCTCCCTTTTTCTCTTTTTCTCTCTGACTTCTCTTCTTTTTTTTTATGGCAACAGCAGGTTTTATAGGCTAAGAAATCGATTCTTCCCCAAAATTCTTTAGAAACTAGGTTTAAAACTCTCAAAACAATTCAAATTAGGATTCTAGATGATTCTGACCATTGGATGTTGATCAAATGATCCAAAAATCACTTAAAAACCCTTTAAAATATCCCAGATTAAGTCAGAATTCATGCCAGCCATCGGATTAAGCGTTAGATTAAATCTGGGCCATCTGATTGCACATAAAGAAGGCTTTTGATCTTTAGTTTAACATCGAAATGAATCTCAGCCGTTGGATCTAAATCGGGAGCTACGGATGTCATTCGTCAGTGCATGCTTTTCGATCATCCGATCAAATCTCAGTGAAAGGCATCCGTTGGATCAGATAAAATTCTTAAATCATCCTCTATAGACCATGCGCGAGTCCGGTGTTGCATGGACCGCCGCGATCTTCAGCCAATCGGAGTGCACTTCTGCATATGAAATTCCCAAAATGCCTTCAAGTCGGTCCACCATGCGCCGCAAAAAATGCTGACGTTAGTGCTGCATCAGTAGGTCAGTCTACTGATGCGGTCGAGTCGGACGATCTACTGAGCTGATTTTTTTAATCGATTTGAATCGGACCGAGCTTTTTTTAAAAAAAAATTCAATTTCGGGCTCGTTTGAAGTCTAATTTGCTTGAAATTTATTTCATCTGAACTAAAAAAATAAAATCTTCATATTGGTGGTCTTCTTTCCTACATAAAATTAATAAAAGTATTAATTTCTAGAAAAATAAATTAATTTATTTTATAATTTAATACTTTTATTAGTATATTTTTATCACTTATCACACCTCCCAACTTAGTCATTGCTAGTCCCTTTGCAATGTTTTATTTAATACCATGTTTTAATAAGATTATCCATCACAAAGATAAAATCTAGGACTAAAGATCAAAAAATTTAGAAAATACTGCTAACTAAGCATTGAGCTTTAGAAGCAAATTTTTCAGTCAATATAATTAAAAACTTTCTTAGAGTATATCAAAGATCTACAGCACTTATGTTCGTGATGACTAACTTTAGCATTTCAATATTAAATTAAAAAAATAAAAGTATCCTCTCTTATCATCTATTTTGGTAAATTTTCTATACATTCTCAATTTTATACTCATGAATTAAGGTAGCTTTCACACTACCTTTTTTTTTTTTTGCTGTGCTGAGCATCCTGGCCTTTCCTTCACCATTTTATGTGAATTTTCACACTTGACCTAGGTGCAGAGACCTAGTTACTAGGCTTTGGGCAATCTACATATACTCTATCTTTTGCACTTTATTTTTAGGCAGATAGTTCTTTCCTTAAATTTAAGTTTCTTTGATTAGAATATATATTAATTACTAATTTTCAATGATTATTGAATCCTCAGTTGGTCTTATAATCAATATCTACTTTGCCTAGTTAGTGTGCATGTGCAATTAGAAGTGCTAATAGTCTTTTAATGACCTAAGTAGGCTGCTAAAAGTTGACCAACTAATCTACTTCTTTAACTCATTACATTCATTAGCAAATAATTCTATCTTTTATCACTTATCCAATCTATCTTGCTCAAGATTTTCTTCTTGACACATGGTTTTTTTTATTTTATTATTATTATTATTATTTTATTTTATTTTATTATTTTTTTATTATTATCCTCTAATTTATTCTACATTATCTTAAAGGAGAAAGAAAAATAAAGGGTGCAATAAAGGATAGGAAGGAATACACCTGATTTGGTTCAGTCTGGTTCTTTGGAGCTTTGAAATTTTGCTTGAGCTCTCATTGATTTTTCTCTGCAAAATTAAAAATACACACCAAAGCAGTAAAAGAGCAACAACAAATTACTAAAAAATAAAAGAAAAAAAATGATCAAAACTAAAAAGAAAAGAAACAACCTATCTAGTAGTTCTGATTTATAGTCTTCAGCTTGACTTTCTTTGAATTCTAAAGTGGATCAATCTGGTGCCACTTCAATTGAAATACTTTCATGTTTGATCGATCCCTCTTTCAATTGGACATTGCTAGCTTTTATAGTCTCAAACCTATTTTCTACAGAATTCTCATATACTGAATTATCAATAATATCAATTAGAAAATAAGTTTGATTATCATCAGGATGTTTAGTATCTTTGAAAACATTAAAAGTAACTTATTCATCTTGGACTCTAAGAATTAATTTTTCTTGTTGAACATCTATTAAAGCTCCTCCAGTAGCTAAAAAGGGTCTCCCTAAAATAAGGGGTACATCATAATCTTCTTTCATATCAAGAACAATAAAATCAATAGGAAAAATAAACTTGTTTACCTTTACCAAGACATCCTCCACTATACCTCTTGGATATTTAATGGATCTGTCGGCTAATTGAAGAGTAATAGTGGTAGGCTTTCGGTTCTCCTAGACCCAGCTTCCTGAAAATAGAAAAAGGCATGAGATTAATACTTGCTCCTAAATCACATAAAACTTTATCAAAACTACAATCACCAATAATGCAAGGGATAGTAAAACTCCCTGGATCTTTTAGCTTCTGTGGTAATTTATTTTGAAGTATTGCTGAGCATTCTTCATTCAAATTTATTCTCTCATGCTCCTTCAGCTTTTTCTTATTTGTTAGGATTTCTTTGAGAAACTTGGCATACCTGGGCATTTGAGTAATAGCATCTACAAAAGGAATATTAATATGTAAATTCTTTAAAATATTTTGAAAAAGTTAGAAAATTTCTTATCTGGATGCTGTATTTGTCTCTCTGGGAATGGTAGTGGCGGCACGTAGGGCTTCACATTTGGATCAGCAAATCGTATACCTGGAGACCATCCATCTGCTGGTTGTTTTGGTGACTGATGAATTTTAGTTGATGGTTCCTTATTTGTAGTTGGCTCTTCAGTCTCTTTCTTCTGATGTGGCTCCTCCAGCTTTGTACCACTTCTTAGGGTGATAGCATTGACTTGCTCCCTTGGATTGGTCTCCGTGTTGCTGGGCAAGGATCCCTGAGGTCTCTCGGAGATTATCTTAGCCATTTGACCTATTTGCATCTCCAAGTTTCGAATTGCTGCTGCTTGGTCCTGCCTAAGTTTGGCTTCCAAATTTTTTATAGTTGCTTCTTGGTTTTGCATAAATTTGACCATCAGCTCTTCCATGTTGGACTTCTTTTCAGGTACTTGGAATCCCGGGGGTGGCTGTTGTGCTGCATTTTGATTGCTCCATGAGAAATTTGGGTGCTGCCTCCACCCTTGATTGTATGTGTTGGAGTAGGGATTATTTTTTGTTGCGGCCTGAAAAAATTACCAATATAATTAGCTGTATCAGTTGTTTTAGCAAAAGGATTACCTGTCTGGCAATTGCTCGTATCATGTCCTCCTCCACACAGGTCACAAGTAATGCTCTGAACATGCATAGCTGTTCCCTTTAAGTTGTTGACTTCGGCTCTAAGGGCTGCAATTTCAGCTAGTAAGGTTGGCACGCAATCTACTCCCTGCACAGCTGCTAGTCTTTTTGGCATCATGCATTCTGTCTGCCATTGATAGCTATTTGATGCCATCTCATCGATCAGATCGAAGGCTTCTTCCTCCATTTTTTCGATTAATGGTTCCTCCTGCTGCTGCATCAATCATAGAATGATTAGTAGGAGATAAACCATTATAGAAAGTTTGTACCTGAAGCCATACGGGATAGTTGATGATGTGGACATCTCCTCAAGCAAGTTTCTTGAAATGCTCCCAAGCCTCATATAGTGTCTCCATGTCCATCTGCATAAAAGAAGTGATATCGTTGCGCATCTTGGCAGTCTTGGAAGGTGGAAAGTACTTGGCTAAGAATTTTTGGGCTAGGACATCCCAAGTTGTGATAGAACCTGCAGGAAGAGAATGAAGCCAACTTCTTAGCTTTGTCCCATAAAGAGAAAGAAAATAACCTTAATCTAATAGCATCATCCGACACCCCATTAATTTTAAAAGTATCACAAAGTTCAAGAAAATTAGAAATATGGGCATTCGGATCATCATGCACGTGTCCACTGAATTGGACAGTTGATTGAATCATCTGGATCATCGTCGATTTTATTTCGAAGTTGTTTGCTCGTACAGGCGGTCTCCTGATGCTCGAAGCTGCATCGGCTATAGATGGTGTGATGTAATCATTTAATGGATGATGTACTGGTCGAATAGCTTCATGCTGTCCTTCGAGTCGCCATATCCAATCCTAGATTGATGTCGTTAGGATCTTCAGCTGCCATGTTTCTTTTTCTTGTTGTAGTCTTCTAATGGTTCCTTTCAATTTCTGGATCTAAAGGATAGTAAGTTACTATGTCCAGTACGTGTCATGCACTGAACAAAATTTTTTTTAAAAAAAAATAATAAAAATTAAAAATAAATTTCTAAAGTAAAGCTAGGATCAAAATTTTAATATTATTTTAGACACAATCCCCGGCAACGATGCACCAAAAACTTGATGCATGCTAATTTATAGCTATGGCAAGTGCACCAGTCGATCAAGTAATAAAGTGAATGAGTAGAGTATCATCCCTAGAGGATTGAAAAATAAGTACTGAAAAGCTCTTTCCTATGCTTTATTTAGAAGACCGATTTATGAGAATAAGAAATTAAAGAATAAAATAAAGAAATAATTAAAAATTTTAAGAAAATAGAGAGAGTGTAATTATTAGGGTTTTAAACTTAAGAGCAATGTGTTACTAAGGCAATCGGTTCACCAACTCAGTCAATACAATATTCAGGTTATTAGATTAATTTTATTTCATGTGACGGTGGAGTCTCCTAATTTATTCACTATCCTTTGGTCCAGGCATAGCAAAACTATCAATATTTATTAATTATCCTTTGGTCCATGTGTAATTTAAATAAATATTAATGCATTAAGTTTTGTGAAATCCTCTAATTAAAATATACTGCGTCCAAAGGGCACTAAAATTCCCGCATGCATATGAATTCTAATTTGATTCATAATACAAGGTATATAATCAAGAAGCAATAACATAGATGTACTTGGTCTGTAACATCTATGTTCATCAAATCAATTAGAAGATGGCTAGTAATCTAAAAGCATTAAGATCAGATTTATATACTCCTCATGAATAAAATTTAAAATTAAAAATAAATCACGCTGAATATTGCATCAAAAGAGTGGCTACACCTTAGCCTTAGTAAAAAAAAATTTAGTTCATGATAACAAGGTCAGAAACATCAAATAAAATAAAAAGCATAGAGAAATTAGACTGTTTAATTGCTAAAATTGATTGTCCATTGCTCTTGGTGTGGAGAACATGGTGAAGAAGAAGAAGCTCCTTGATCACTATTCTGATTATCAGAAGAAAAATCATTTTCTTTCTCTCACAAATCTCTCTTCTTTTTCTACCTCTCTCCTCTCTTTTTCTTTTTTTTTATTTCTCTGACTCTCTCCCTTTTTCTCTCTTTCTCTCCGACTTCTCTTCTTTTTTTTCTACAGCAATAGTAGGTTTTATAGGCTAAGAAATTGATTCTTCCCCAAAATCCTTTAGAAATTAGGTTTAAAACTCTCAAAACAACTCAAATTAGGATTCTAAATGATTCTGACCATTGGATGTTGATCAAATGGTCCAAAAATCACTTAAAAACTCTTTAAAATATCCTAGATCAAGTCGAAATTCATGTCAGCCATCGGATCAAGCATTAGATTGAATCTGGGCTGTCCGATCGTGCACAAAGAAAGCTTCTAATCTTTAGTTTAATGTCGGAATGAATCTTAGCCATTGGATATAGATCGGGAGCTACGGATGCCGTTCGTCAGCGCATGCTTTTCGATCGTTCGATCAAATCTCGGTGAAAGGTGCCCATTAAATCAGACAAAATTTTCAAATTACCCTCTATCGACCATGCACGAGCCCGGTGTTGCATGGACCATCGCGATCTTTAGCCAATCAGAGCGTGCTTCTTCATGTGAAATTTCTGAAATGCCCTCAAGTCGGTCCACCGTGCACCACGAAAAATGTTGACGTCAGCCTACCATCAGTGCTGCATCAATGGGTCGGTCTGTTGATGCGGTCGAGCCGGGCGGTCTGCTGAGCCGATTTTCTGAACCGATTTAAATTGGATCGATTTTTTTTTTAATTCAATTTTGGGCTCGTTTGAAGTCCATTTTGCCTGAAATTTATTTCATCTAAATCAGAAAAATAAAATCTTCACATTGGGTGCCTTCTTTCCTACATAAGATTAATAAAAGTATCAATTTCTAAAAAAATAGATTATATTATTTTATAATTTAATACTTTGATTAGTATATTTTTAACACTTATCAGTAGAGAGTCAAAGCTTCTAGGTAGATTTTATAATTAGACTTAACCAATTTATTTAGAAATTTTATTTTTAAATAAATTAGGCTTTTACTATTTTTTCAAATTCTTATACTTTTTTGGTAGAGATGCGAAAATCTCCATGATCATAGACTTCTAGTGAATGGTGCGTCCCACCGATTGGCTCACCACCTCACCTAATAGTTATTGGTGATGGATCAACCGATGAGTGAACAACTCTTATCCAATGATTCTCTAATCATGGTGCACCCAAACCTGTTCTCTAATTCATGAAGCTCACCATATCTGAAATATTGCTTCAATCCTTAGTTAAGTCAGACCCACCATTTGTACGAATTGAATTTCTGATTGGATCCCTCACCATATCTAAAATATTGAGCCCAACCCATCCTTCAACCCATAGCATCTAATGCCTAATAGATATGGTTGCATCTTTCTGATGTAGCTGAACCATTGTAACTAGCCAAGAATAATCAACCCTAGAAAGGGCCCGCACATCTACAATGATGGAAGACTTATGACTTAATATTTTCTTAGAAAGATTTAATTTAGGTCTCTTATACTTGACTTGACTTAGTCATAATAATTATGACTAACCTAGTGGCATGGGTTAGCTCGAATCATTAGCCACATTAAATCAAAACTAAATCAACCCAATTAGCTAGGTAAGTAAGATCAATGGGAGGATTATGTCATTAACTCATCATGAATGCATTCAGGTCGAGTAGCTTTTATTGTGGTATCAACTCATTCTGATACCAAACTATTGGGATATCAGCTACTCTGATATCGCTTGTTAAGAATCTAGTACTAAATTATTACAACAGAAAGAAAAAAAAAATAAAATAAGAAAATAATCAAGTATGTGGATCAGCCTAAAGGCTCACCTCCATGGGGCATGCAAAGCTTCACTATGAAAAAAAAAAATAAGTATAAGAGGAGAACATCCACTCTCAACTCACCGTACATAAATCTCTCTCAACTAGAAGCTATCCTCATAAAAGCTCTCTCAAAATCTCAAGGAGATCCATAGAAGCTACAAGATGCTCTACACTCACAGCCTCCTCATCAGATGCTATGCATCTGTTGCTTCTCTCTCGCATGGGTTGCACATACTTGATGCTCTACCAAGCTCCTTTCGATGGCTGCCTGAGCCTCTTTACGTGCCTCTCATGCCATACGTGCTATCTTTTTTGTTTCACAGCACCTCAGTCTTTTAAATAGGAAGAGAATCATCTTCTCAGTAGTTCACAAGAGTCCTAATAGGGCTCGTTCTCCTAATATGAGTCGAACATGTCCTTGATAGAGTCTTGAAATATTTTCTGACTTTTAGATCATGACCATAATCCTTCATGGCCACTGGATCTGATTGTCCATGCGTAACTCTCATAGACCCCTTGGATTAATCATAATCCAAGTCCAAACAAAAAAAATTTCTTGTCGTGTTCTGTTCACCTCCATTGAGTCAGCTCAGTTAGGGGTCAAGCTGGCTCGACTGCATCTCACCCGAACTCCTACTGTCTGTCTGTCTGAGAGAGCTAGCTCAGTTGTGGTTCAAGCTAGTTCGATCTCAATCTGAGCTGGCTCGATCGTGTATCAGAGTTGGCCCAACTGCTATGCTGAAAATTGATTCTCTTTTTACTATGGATCGAATTTGAGACATCAAATCCTAACAATCTCCACCTCAGCTCAACATTCGACCTCCACCTGACTTTAAGAGCTTGTGATCCATCTCGCCCCCATGCCTTGGGGCATGCCTGCTGATCATGGATGGGCAAACATGAGAGTCGAGCCAGACCGCTCAATCCCACCTCTATCATGGGTTGTGTCCACTTTGACCAAAGATTTGCTCAAAAAATTCTCCTACGGTAATAGAAACTTCACTCTACGACATCACCTCTCGTCATCTCGAGTCTCCTATCTCATGCCCAATCCATCTCCACTTGAAGCTCGATCTCTCATTGGGCTCCCTATCATGAGATAATGTCCTTCATACTTTCTTCCTCTTGGCACCATCTTACTACCATGCATGAACTTCAGGATTTCTTCATCAGTTTTTCATCTAAAGCCGATCGAATCCAATCTGCTCAGTGAGATTAGATTCTTCTTAAAGCTGAGTATGTATTGGACCTCACCCAACTTCTTTACTGTTCTATCATGGAGCTTCATGCTGACTATCCCACTGCCCTTAATCTCATAGCTCGATCCATCTGGTAGGAATATAGTGCCCTTACTGATCTCCAGGGAGTCAAACATCTTCTCTCTATAACATACATGATAGAAACAAGCAAAATCCATGATCCACTGAGAGGAAGAAGTAGATACCTCATCAATAATCAAAAGGACATCATCACTGCCTTCTATATCGCTATTGGCCATTGCCATAGTAGCCCTCATTCGATCCTTGAGTTATGGGCAATCCTTGACTCGATGCCCCAACTCGTCGCACCTATAGCATCTGATCTTGCTAGGATCCCTCATTTTGGATCTAGATCATCCTCCTCGCGATCCTCTATTGCTCCATCTACTGCCTCCTACTCCTCCAAAAATCGTCAAAGCTGAGCTACCACCATTTGAGCTCGAAGCTAGGTTCTCCCTCCTGAGAACCTTGTTCTGGAGTATTGCTACATTGAGCTCATCCATCTTGATGGTGCTCTTTCCTACTAGAAAAGCAATCACCAAGGACTCATACAAAATAGGGAGCGATGCTAGCAAGACCAACGTCCTGATCTTCTCTTCAACTTTTTTACCAACATTGAAGAGGTCAGTGAGGATCTTCTAAAAGTTGGATAGATGCTCCTGCATGCTCTGGTCTTCGACGATCCATAATTGGTAGAACTACCTCCAAAGGAATAGCATGTTGGTGAAAGACTTTACCATGTACAACTCCTCGAGCTTCGACCATAGCACCATCAGGGAGGTCTTGCTAAGTACATGGATCACCACATCATCTGCTAGGTATAAGTGGATCATGCTCACCGCCTGCATCTAAATCCACTTTCAATCCTTCATCTCTATGGTGGCTGGCATCTCGTCAAACAAGAAAGCATCGATCGACCCATGTTGGATGAGGACATCCTTTACCCTTGCTTGCCACAAGTAGAAATTGCCCTTCCCATCGAATCTATTGATCTCCATCTTGATTGTACTTATCTTCTCCATATTCTTCAATCTCTATCCACTGCTACAATCTATGATCTAGTACTATCTAGCTCTGATACCAATTATTATGGTATAAGCTCACTCTGATACCAAATAATTGAGATATCAGCTATTCTAATATCACTTGTTAAGGATCTAGTTCCAAATTATTATAATAAAAAAAATAAAATAAAATAAAAAAATAATCAAGTACATGAATCAGCCTCAAGACTTATCTCTACGGGACATGCAAAGCTTCACTATGAAAGAAAACATAGGTACAAGAGGAGAACACCCACTCTCAACTCACCATACATAAATCTCTTTCAACTAGAAGCTATTCTCATAAAAGCTCTCTCAAAATCTCAAGAAGACCCCTAAAAGCTACAAGATGCTCTGTCCTCATAGCTTCCTCACCGGATGTTATGCACCTATTGCTTCTCTCTCTCACGGGCTGCACGTACTCGGTGCTCTACCAAGCTTCCTCGATGGCTACCTGAGCCTTTCTACGTGCCTCTCACATCACATGCACCATCCTTTTTACTCCATAGTACCTTAGCCCTTTCAATAGGATGAGGGTCCTCTTCTCATTAGTTTACAGTAGTCCTAACAGGACTCATTCTCCTAATATGAGTCGAACATGTCCTTGATGGAGTCTTAAAATATTTTTCGACCTTCAGATCATGAGCGCAATCCTTCCTGGCCACTGGATTCTGTGGTCCACATGCAACTCTCATAGATCCCTTAGATTAATCATAATCTGCATCCAAATAGAAAAAAAATTTCATCGTATTCTATTTGCCTCCGTCAAGCCAGCTTGGTTAGGGGTCGAGCTGGCTTGACTGTATCTCATCTAGACTCCTGTTGTCTGTCTACCTGAGAGAGCCGGCTCGACTATGGTTCGAGCCGACTTGATCTCAAACCAAGCCAACTCGACTGCGTATCAGAGATGGCCTGACTATTGTGCTGAAAATTGATTCTCTTCTTACTGTGAGTCGAATTCGAGGCATCAAATCCTAACAACTTTCAATTAAAGATCACTGATCGTATTTGCCAAACTTATCTTAGACATTAATTCGTCAAACCATAACTAATCTGGTTAGCCTAAAATCTAGGCTCAAACCACAGAGCTAAATTAGGTCTTGACTTAATCAACCACATGTGACTGTAAGTCAACCTTGACCCAGACTTAATTCTATGGGATTGGTCAATTCTAAGCACTCTTGATCTTATCTAATCAACTCTTGATTCAGTTTGATCAACCGCTAGATCTAATTGAGCTATCCATATCCAAACCCAATTTTATGAAGATGTCTTAAATCTAAAATTTATAATTTTTAGATCTAATTAATTTCACAATCTTAGTTCTTAATTAAGTTTGAGTTTAAAAAAATAAAATATGCATAGAAATTCTAGGACTTTAAGATCTAGAATTTTATAGAAATTAAGTTTTTGAATTTTTTATTAAGAGCAAATACGGAGTACCCTTACACGCCATAAGAGCATCCTATCAAATGAAAAGAAAGGGCCTTTAAATTTTTTTTACTCTTATGACCGGATGGCCAAGGAGAATGCTCTAATCAGAAATAATAACTATACTACAAAACTAATAGATTTATAACATATATCACATATAAAATTACATATCTGATTATGCATGCTTTGTATACATCTCATGTATCATTAATTAAACTAAATATACATATTTTTTGATCTGATAAATCTCATATATCATCTAAAAAATAAAATTTTAAATAATCTAATCATATAAAATTCTATTCTAGACAATCATAGAATACTTCTACAAACTAGTCTAGACATGCATCCATCATATCACATATGAAATTTAAATTCTAATTCTTTTAATTTTAAATCTAATCACATCTAATGTGACATCTAAAATTTTTAATATCAGATCATAAAAAAATTAAAAATTAGATCTAAAATAGATCTGAAGAACTGCAAATGTAGCTTTAATACCAGTTAAAGAAAAACTAGTTTTTCTATCATAAGATCGATCTGATCTGATCAGATCTATAGCAAAAATTTTTAAAATTTTTTCTATAAGTCCTAATCAGATCAAAGAGTTCTTAGATCTAATTTTAATAATTTAATATTTAAAATTAAATTTAGAAACATCGGATGTTATCTTTAGGATAAACCGCTTGCATCCTATCAATGATCTATCATAGCCCGCAGTTCTGAATCTAGCCACGCAAGCACCTGGTCTCTATCGGAGTCCACTTGAGTTGGATCTAGATGCACTCTCCTTGTAGATCTGATCTCTAAAAATTAGATCTGGAGTCTTCTGGTTGATCCTTCAAAATAGTCTCTGAAGGTCATGCATTCGTCTTATGAACAACTTGTATTTCTTCCTGATTTATGCACCAAGACACCTGGATCTTTTGCCAAAACTCATGCCCAACTCTTAGGTGTGGAGAAGAGAAAGAGGACTAAAGAGAGTGGCATGGAGAGGGGATGGTGCAGCAGCCTTGCGGCATGGAAAGTGGGCGCATGAAAACCATAGGCACAGGAGAGGTTTAAATAGACCTCTATGCGCCATGCAGTGCCATGCAGCATCAACGAATCATATTCATTGATTTAATCAGATCTAAATTTGATTGACCATGCAATGTCACCTAATCCAATTAGGTTAGAGACCCCATAAATCCTCCTTAGATGGTGCCAAGTTTAGATAAAACCAAAAGGGTGGGTGCTTGGGTGTTTGATCCGATCAAAAACCCTAGAGTCCCATTCATATGGGACTCTCGCCCTTTTTTCCATGTGCGCACACCATAAGGGCCGATCCCCTTAAATTTTCTCATGAGAATCCTCCTTGGGACATGCACCCTAGATGAAAATAGGGGGTGCATGCCTCCTCCCTTCTTTTCATTCTTGCAAAGATCGGGTCAATGTCCTGACGAAACTAAAAATGATAGGTGGTGTTAGGAATTGGTAGGTATTATCTTATTTCTATCTAATGGATTAAGACAATCCTTTTCTAATTTAGACAAGCTCTAGTCTAACTAGGACAAACCCTTATAGGATTTTTGGATAAGCCCAAACTAATTTGGCTCAATCGAGATGAATCAGAAAGACTACAGAAGGAGAATGTTAGGCTCAATTATGTACTAGCATAATTTTCTTGAACCTAATTAGATCTAATCCAAATCAATCAAACTGAGTTAGCCCAATTGATCACATCTAGACCTAAACTCTTATTTGTATGATCCAGTTAGGTTCAGTTTTGTATGATAATGAGATATGTCATGATCTCTATCATCTACATCATCAAAACACCTTTAAATAGATCAGAACTTTTTCGATTTATATAATTAGAATAATTGATCATCAAGATCATTCTAATTGCTCTCAAAATCTATCAGTGACACCTAGTAGTATATGATGGCAATCCATCAGAATCGAATATGAACCTCTTAGTGCAGCTACATGTGTGATTGGGTTCTTCTATCTTGAGTCCTAATAGGATTAGGATTAAGGTAAACTCGTCAAACCCAACATCCATCATATGAATTAATCATTCGATTCAAGTTCGATGTGAAATTCTAATAGAAATTCTTTCTATCATCTTCACTCTGCCATGGTCATGGATTTATGGACTCGATCTCATGATTATCATAAGGCTACTTCTCATCTACCAAGGTAGACAGATCTCCTATTGGTGTGATCTAATTTCTACAATGAACATGCTATAGCCAATATACATCTTAGAATTCTGAATGACTAGGAGATCAAGTTATAGTGTAGTTAAATTGTAACATACAGAAGGTGAACTATTGATGCACCTCAGATCAAAGAACCAAACACACCACTACAGCATCAAGCTAGTCATCAATGAGAAGGTAGACTCCCTTATAACTGCTTGAGGTGGTCACGCTCAGTGCCCTTGTTCTCTAATGAGTACCGTACTCTCACTCTGATGTCTCCACACCATAGATTTAAGATTAATCTATCCTAAGAAAGTGATGGTATATCGACCTTCTAGATTGATCACCATCCTCGTGATGATCCTATGGTCAGGAGTAGTTTATAAGTTAACTATGAGAATTCATGTCTTAAATTTTCAACTCTTGAAAATATTAATTATCATTACCAATAACTCAAAGTATGTATCACTAATACTATGTATACAATATGATAGAATAAAAATATTTTTTTATTTATTTTTAAGTTAAAATTATAAAATTATCCTTAGAAGTGTATTAGAAGTGTCAGCCAATCTAGTTTTTAGGACACACATTTAATACAAATGAGGAACCAATCTTTTTTAACGATTAGGTCATCTCTCAACCTAATTGGATCAAACCAAATTGAATCAAATTCAATTAGATTTAAACCAATTTTTTTTGCTCAATTAAATTAAGCTAATTAGCAATCTTATAGCTAACTAATCCTTCAATGATAGAGTTTCAGTCAAATAGGACTTCTGATCATAAAGTTTCCATTCAGTATGACTCTTGATTATAGAGTTTCCATCTAGTGCAACTTTAGACCATAAAGTTCTAATCAAGTGGGAATCTTCATCATAGAGTCCTAGCTTAGTGAGACTCCTAATCATAGAGTTCCAATCTAGTGAAACTCTTGATCATAAAATTCCGATCCAGTGGAACTCTAGAGTCTTAGTCTGATGGGACTCTCAATTAGCCACATTATCAAATAGGTACTTCTTCTGAGTATGACCCCATACATTTGAACCTATGCCAGCAACTCAGAAACTAATTTTTGTATCAATCGAAATGATCATCTAGCAATAGTATCCGACATCCAGATAGGTCAAATGTATGCGAAGCAATATTTAGAATGTACTCAAATATGGTTATCATATAATTCATCCCTTTGATCCTGAATGCTTAGAGAATGACCTAGGATTTAACTATCAACCCTAATCAAGTCATCCACATTGTATTTAAAATTTTGAATCCATCATATGGATTGTCCTGATCGAGGTCTTGCAAAATTGAAATATAGTGATACATTATTTTTAATCTTACTTAAAAGGGTCAATCTCATCTTGACTCATGCACCGACTTAACAAGTACCTGACTATATCCAAAAATCTTCTATCATTGAATTAGAAATTCAGGTAGTCTGACACCAAAGTACAGTGAGTTGCTTGTAAGTCATCATGGTGATCTCAGATTTGAAGGACACTTATATCCATATTCCTTCGAAGCAAGTCTTGATAGTTGAATGCTCTAGTATGATCACGTTCAGTGCAGATATACTTCTATATCTCATCTGTATGCCATACCAGTATCTTCACAATCCTTGGTTAAGAGGTTAATCAATCTATATGGTATACAATGATCTATATTTGATATTGTTATCATCCTTGTAACAGCATATCGTTTGGTCGCTAATAGATTTAAGGACTAGATAATAAATCCTTCTTTATCAATTTTAAATAGTCCTAAGATCTTCATCATAACATAGGAGTTCATTAGATGATGTACACATTTATGATGAAAAAAGTTAAATAATATTTTATTAATTATCAATTCACATACATTCACATAAAATAGCTCAACCATCAATAGGCTGATGATTGACTTTGGGACACATTTTTCAATATTTTTGCTTTCTCATATTAATGTTCTATGGTAGTGTTGTTATTATTGTTTTGGTTTAGATCTTGAGTATCCTTGGCTTTGGCCCTCAAAGGCCTACTTTTATTTTTTGACTTTGAAGTGGCCATGTATTGAAATCTAGTTTTTATGCTGTTTTGCTCTCTTAGTGCTCCCTAAAGGGTGTTCTTTAGATGTTATCTTGGGAAAAGTGGATGGGCTCTTGTTCTGTGGTTGGTCAATGGATCTCTTGTGGTTTTTGCATGATTTTCTCGCTTCTTGTTGGTGGATGAATTGTTTGATAGCCGATTCGATCTTCTCTATTTGTGTTTCTTCTTTTCTAGGATCCTAGGCTAGGTTGGAAGGTTTGTTAGTCCTGAAGAGCTATAATGCAATGTGGTTTCTTATCAACGAAAAGTTCTATATCAATGATTCCCCACATAAGCCACTATTTTACTATTAGTAGAGGTGAGCTAGTGTGTCCTTTGATCATTATGTCCTGGAATGTGAGAGTAAGCATAACTATAGAAAAGAGGAGAGCAGTTAGAGATTTGATCATTGAATCTACCTATGACATTATTTTAATTCAAGAGTCTAAAGTCATGGCACCTTCTTCCAGATTCCTTCGATCCTTAGGAGGTTCAAAAATTGATGAATGGTGCCATTTGGATGCGGGTGGCATTATTGGAGGATTGCTCATAGGTTGGAATTTAAGGAAGTTTGCTTTAAAAACACCATCAAGTTGTGTTTCACCTTGTTTGTAGAATTATTCTCCATTAAGTTGAACAAGGGATTTTGTCTTTCATCAGTTTATGGTCAAGCCTTGTGACAGGGATCAACATGACGCCTTCTTCAAAGAACTTATGGATGTTCATTGCTCTTTAGCTGGTTCTTGGTTGTTGGGGGTGACTTCAACATTACTAAAGACACTGAACATAGAAGAGACAATCCCCAATGTATAAAAGATAGCTTGATGTTCATTGATCTGATCTTTGATCTGTGTTTGATTGATCTGGAGCTTAAAGGCAAACACTATACTTGGAGAAATATGGGGGCCAGTCCTACCACGAACTAATTTGGCCACTTTCTACTCTCTTTTAAATGGGAGGACATCTTTTTGGCCTTAATTCAATGGTCTTTATCTAGCTATGCTTCTGACCATATGCCTATTACTTTGGAGTGTAAGGAAAAGTTTTTTGGGTCAAGAATTTTTAGGTCTGAATCTTGGTACTTGATAGAACCAAAATTTGAGGAGATTGTGAAGGTTCCATGGAGTGCATATTGTTAGATATACGTGCCCTAGAAGCCAGAATTGGCTGACACTTATAATACACTTCTAGGAGCAAAATTATAATTTTGACTATAATCAATAAAATGGGTTATTTTCTATTACACATGTGTATTTAGTGTCTGTGATACATCCTTTGAGTTAAAGATAATGATAATTCATATTTTCAAGAGTTGAAAATTTAAGACATGAATAATCATTATTAACTCATAAAATACTTCCAACCATAGGATCATCACGAGGATAGTGATTAATTCGAAAGGTTGGCGTACAATTGCTTCTCTTTAGTAGATGAGTCTTAAGTCTATGGTATGGAGACACCGGAGCGAGAGTACAGGTACTCGTTAGAGAACGAGGGCACTGAGCGTGACCACCTCGAGTAGTCATTAGGGAAGTCTACCTTCTCGTCAATGACTGACTCGATGCTGCAGTAGTGTGTCTGGTTCTTTGACCTGAGGTGCATCGGACAGTTCACCTTGAGGGTGTTATAGTTTGACTACACCATTACTCGGTCTCCTAGCCATATGGAACCCTGAGGTGTATGTTGGCTATAGCATGTTCATTGTAGGAACTGGATTGCATCAAGATGGAATCTATCTACCTCGGTGGTAGAGGAGCAGCCCTATGATGATCATGAGAATCAAGTCCAGAAGCCCATGGCCATGGCAGAGTGAAATAATAGAAAGAGTTTCTATTTAGATTTTCACATCGGACTCGAATCGAATGATTACATCATATGACAGAAGACTAGGGTTTGACGAGTTCACCTTAACCCTAATCTGATCGGGGCTCAAGATAGAAGAACTTAATCACACAGGTAGCTGCACCAAGAGGTTCGCATTCAGCTCTGATGGGTTGCCACCATATACTGCTAGGTGTCACTGGTGGATTTTGGGAGCAATTAGAATGATTTAGATGATCGATCATTCTAGCTGTTCGAATCAGAAGAGTTCTGATCCATCGAAAGGAGTTTCGATGATGTCGATGATAGAGATCATGACATATCCCATTACCATACAGAACTGAACCTAACTGGGTCACACAAACAAGGGTTTGAATCTGGTGATCATCAATTGAACTGATCCTAGTTCAATTGATCTGAATGAGATTCAATTAGGTTCAAGGAAATCGTGCTAGCACTCGATTGAACCTAACGTTCTTCTTTTACTATCATAAATAAGTTGTCCTGACTGAGCCAAAGGAGTTTGTGCTCAATCAGAGGCCTTCATATGGTCTGACTGGAGGTTGTCCAAGTCAGAAAAGGGTTGTCTTATTTTGTAAGACATTACCTGCCATTTTTGGTCACCTGCCATTTCTTGTTCTTTGACTTTGGTCAAAAGTCTACCTTTGACTGGTCAAATGTTGACCATTGACACTTTGACTTTTGACCACATGTCATGCACCTATTGGAGAGCTGGTGGGGGCCTTGTCCCCCTGCCAGAACCTGGCAAGGAGGAGGGCGCACGCCACCCTTGGCGTGTGCCCAAGTTGGAGGCGCCTAGGAGTCCTTGTTGGACAAGGGACTCCATCTCCTTTTTGGATTCCAATTAGAGTTCTCCTAAGAACCAACTTTGACTGGTCTTAGGCACCCTCTAAGGAGGAATCCAGGGGACTCTATTCCCACCAATCAGATTTAGATCTGATTTCACAAAGGGTTGTGATTGGTTGGGAAGAAGAGGAGTTGGATCACAGCATAGTCTATAAATAAGACCCTGCGCCCAACTCAAAGAGATTGAAAAAGAATGAAAATTTCCATGCCCCAAGGCTGCCTCTCTCCTCCTCCTCCATGCCAAGCCCACCTTCTCCCTCTCCTCTCCACGTCCAAAAGGAGTTTTGGACCTTGGTTGGTGCGATCCAGATCAAAGAAAGGCGACTGAAAGCTAGAAGGCTGCGCTGCTGCAAAGGATGACTGCTGATCTTCAAAAGGAGTTTTGAAGATCCTCCAGATCAGATCCAGATCTAATTTTTGGAGACATGTGATAGAGAAGAAGAGGATCTCTAGATCCAAGCCTGAGTGGATACCGGTAGAGGCCAGGCACTTGCGTGGCTAGATCCAGAACCTTCCGCTGCTTACAGGATCATCAACAGGGTAATAGGATTACCCAAATCAAGGTAAATTAAATTTGATTTAATTTATCTTATTTTATTTTATTTATTAAAATAATAAAGAATTAGATCTAAAATATTTTAGATCTGATTTAGATCAAAGAAAAATTTTTGAAATATATCTCTTGATCTGATCAGATCTGAACGAACCTGGATCCGAAAAATCAGGATTTTTCCTTCAACTGGTATCAGAGCCAAGGTTCTAAAAGTATTTAGATCTAATTTTAAATTTATTTTAATTAAAAAATAAGTGATTTTAGATGTCACATGAGATGTGATCAGATCTAAAATCAGAAAAAATTAAAATTAAATGATTTGGATCTAAGATTAGAAAATATGCATGACTAGTTCTAAAATAGAATAGTTCTATAGAATAGTCTTGCATGTTTTTGATTTAATTCTGATTAAATCATATTTTAGATCTATTTATTTACTATTTTTTGATATTATAATTATTATAATAACATCTAAAAAATAGCAAATAAAAATTATTTAATTTTAAACATCATATGAGATATGATTGATGCATGTCTAGACTAGTTGTAGAATAGTTCTACATAATTGTCTAGATTAGAATTTATTTTGATTAGATCAATTTAAATCTAATTTTTTAGATTATTATGAGATAATTTAGATCTGAAAAATATGCATGATTCGATACATGAGATGTATGCAAAATATGCCATGATTAGATCTAATTTGTATATGAGATATATGATATAGATCTAAAACTGTTTTGTAGTATTGCATGTTCCTGATTAAGGCGTTCCTCTTGGCCGTCCGGTCATAAGAATGAAGAAGGGTTTAAAGGCCCTCTCTTTCCCATTCGATGGGGTGTTCTTATGATGTGTAGGGGTGCTGCGTGTTCGTCCTTAATCAGAAATCCAAAACTTACTTTCTGCAAAACCCTAGATCCTGAAACCCTAGGATTTATTGTGCATATTTTGTTTATGAACCCTACTTAATTAAAGAATTAAGATTATGGAAATATTAATTAGGTCTAAAATTGAGAATTTTAGATCTAAGACATATTCATAATACTGGGTTCGGGCTTGGGTAGCTCAATTAGGTCTAAGCGGTTGATCAAACCGAATCAAGAGTTGGTTAGATGGGATCAACAATGCTTAAATTGACCAGCCTAATAGGATTAAGTCTGGGTCAAGATCGAGTCACGATCAAGCAAGACCTAATTAGGCTCAGAGGTTAGAGTCTGGATTGTAGGCTAACCCAATTGGTTCTGGCTCAACAATTTGGTGTCTAAGGTAAGTTTGGCACATACGACCGACTGGATTTTTAATTGGAAGCTACTCGACCTGAATGCATTCTTGTACGAGTTAATGGCATATTCCTTCCACCGGATCTCACTTACCTGGCCATATCTGTTGACACAGTTCTGATCTGAGGTGGTCAATAATCCGAGCTAACCCATGCCACTAGGTTAGTCATAATTGTTATGACTATGACAAGTCTAGTTTAATGAGACCTGAATCAATTCTCCCTAAGAAAAGATTAAGTCTGAGGTCTTCCACCATTGTAGATGTGCGGGCCCTTCCCGGGGTTGATTGTTCTCGGCTGGATACAGTGGCTCAGTTGCACCGGAAAAGATGCAACCATGTCTATTAGGCATTGGATGCTATGGGCTGGAGGATGAGTTGGGCTCAATATTTCGGATACGGTGAGAGACTCAATTAGGAACCCAGTCTATGCAAATGGTGGGTCTGACTTAACTAAGGAGTGGATCAATATTTCGGATACGGTGAGATTCATGAATTAGAGACCAAGTTTGGGTGCACCATGATTAGAGAATCATTGAACAAGAGTTGTTCACTCATTGGCTAACCCATCACCAATAACTGTTAGGTGAGGTGATGAGTCAGTTGGTGAGACCGCACCACCCACTAGAAATCATTAATCATGGAGATTTTTCGCATCTCTACAGAGGGAGTGTAGGGATCCGAGAAAATAGTGGGAGCTAATTTGTTTAAAAATAAAATTTCTAAATAAATTGGTCAAGTCAATAATTACAGTATCTAACTAGAATCTTTGACTCTCTACAGGAAAAATGTCTGCGTCCAACCCATTGGCACGTATCCTGGACACACATAGACTGACTGGACCCAATTATAAAGATTGGCTCAGGAACTACAAAATAGTTTTGGGTTTTCGAGAAGTTAACCCATGTATTGGACCAGGACCCTCCCACCTTACCAGCCCGTCCATCCTATTGAACAGAGAGCGTCTCTGGAAAAATGGATAGACGAAGATAATAAGGCCAGATATTACATGTTGGGCTCGATGTCTGATGAGCTCCAGCGCCAACATGAAGATATCGGGACTGCTCGCCAAATGTTGGCTCACCTGCAGGAGATGTTTGGTGAACAGAGTCGCGCAGCCAAATATCAAGTCACGAAATGACTTTTTAAGGCTAAGATGCGTGATGGGCAGTCAGTCCAAGATCACTGTCTGACAATGATCAAGGACATGGAAGAGCTTGAGAAGCTCGGTGTGAAGTTAGACTTGGACCTGCAGAACGATATTATTCTGCAATCCTTGACTGATGCATATGGGCAATTCATCATGAATTACCACATGCATAAACTTCAAAATTCCTTGGCCGAATTAATGAATATGCTGGTTACCGCTGAGCTTTCTATGAAAGGTTCTAAAGGCTCAGTTCTTGCTATGGAATGGACTTCTTCCAAAAGAAAGTCTTATGGAAAGAAAAAGAAGTCTGTGAAAAAGCAGAAGGTGGAAGGAACAAAGAAGAAGAAGGCAGAGCCGAAGATGAAAGGCCGATGTCAAAGGAAAGTGTTTCCATTGCAACAGCGACGGCCATTGGAAGCGGAACTGCCCTACTTACCTGGCCACCCTGAAGAACAAGAAGGAAGGTCCTTCTGGAGGTATGCTCGTTATTGAGTCTAACCTTACGGTTTCTTCTGCATCCAGTTGGGTGCTTGACTCTGGTTCTAGTGCTCATCTGTGCACTTCCATGCAGGGTCTTGAGGATAGCAGGAGGCTGAGGGATGGAGACATGATCCTACGCATCGGTAATGGAGCAAGAGTTGCTGCAGTAGCCGTGGGAACATACCCTCTTCGATTACCATCTGGTTTAGACTTAGTTTTGAAAGACTGTTATTATGTGCCTGCAGCTAGCAGGAATTTGATTTCTGTTTCATGCTTAGCACAAGAAGGCTATGTGATTACCTTCTTTAAGGACCATTGTAACATTCTTTATGAAAGAAATAAAATTGCAAATGGTTTCCTTATTAATGGTCTTTATCAGCTACATATTGATGTACCTGTTCTAACTATCGAGCAAAACGTGAATGCCAAACGACCTAGGGATAGTCCAAACGACAGATATCTATGGCACCTGAGATTAGGTCATATAGCAGAAGATAGGATCAACAAATTGGAGAAAAATGGGCTATTGAGTCCATTGACTTTCGAGTCATATCCAACTTGTGAATCTTGTACCTTCAAGGCAAAATGACCTAAACTCCCTTTTGTTGGACATGGGGAGAGGGCCACAGATCTCCTTGCCCTAGTACATACTGATGTGTGCGGCCCATTTGATGTGCCGGCTAGAGGCAATTTTGTCTACTTCATTACCTTTACCGATGATCTGTCTAGGTATGGGTATGTGTATCTTATGAGACACAAGTCTGAAGCTTTTGAAAAGTTCAAAGAATTCAGACATGAAGTAGAAAAACAAACTGAAAAACCCATTAAGGTTCTTCGATCAGATCGAGGAGGTGAATACCTTAGCCGGAGAATTCCTAGACTATCTCAAAGAAAAATGGCATAGTCTCTCAATGGACTCCACCAGGAACACCTCAACTCAACGGGGTTTCAGAATGGAGAAATCGGACTCTATTGGATATGGTTCGATCCATGATGAGCTTCACAGACCTTCCTGATTTTCTTTGGGGACACTCATTGTTAACTTCAATTTATCTACTGAATAGGGTTCCCTCTAAAACCGTTCCTACCACACCGTATGAGATATGGCACGGTAAGAAACCAAGTCTGAGTCATCTCAGAATTTGGGGTTGTCCGGCTCATGTCAAAAGACAACAAGCGGACAAGTTAGAGTTTAGGTCCTTTAGAGCTCGATTCATAGGATATCCTAAAGAGTCATTAGGATACTATTTCTACATTCCAGAAGACCACAATGTGATTGTGAGTCGACATGCCATCTTTCTTGAAAAATAGTTTATTCAAGATAGCGGCATTGGAAAGCAGATTAAGCTTGATGAGAAAGTCTCACAAGTACAACGAGCTAAGGACCAATTGGAACCAAATCAGGTTGAGCCAATAAGAACACTACCTCCTCCACCTCGTAGATCGGAAAGAGTTTTCCATCCCCCTGAAAGATACTTAGGTATTATTTCAGAGGAAGTAGAGAAAATGTTCCTCGTAGGTAATGGTGCTCATGGTGATGATCCCAAAACCTACAACGAGGCGATATCAGATATCGACTCCGAGAAATGGCTAGAGGCAATGCAGTCAGAAATTGACTCGATGCACTCAAACCAAGTCTGGACCTTGGTAGATCCACCAGAAGGTATAGTACCTATTGGGTGTAAATGGATCTTCAAGAGAAAGATTGGTGCAGATGGGAATGTGGAGACATTCAAGGCTAGACTAGTGGCAAAAGGTTATAGTCAACGCGAAGGCATTGACTATCAGGATACCTTTTCCCAGTGGCTATGCTAAAATCCATCCGCACATTGCTTGCCGTTGCAGCCTATTTCGATTATGAAATATGGCAAATGGACGTGAAAATGGCATTCTTAAATGGATATCTTGAGGAAGATATCTATATGGAACAGCCGCTAGGTTTCACATCCAGTGATACTGATCACAAGGTTTGCAAGCTGCAAAGGTCCATATATGGACTTAAGCAAGCATCTCGGAGCTGGAACACTCGTTTCAATGATGTGATCAAAAAGTTTGGTTTCATCAAAAATGAAGAGGAACCATGTGTTTTCAAAAAGGTCAGTGGGAGCGCTGTTGTCTTCCTCGTATTGTACGTGGATGACATCCTCCTTATTGGGAATGATATTCCCATGTTGACAATCAGTCAAAATTATGGTTGTCCAAGGAATTCTCCATGAAAGACCTAGGTGAAGCATCCTTTATTCTAGGAATTAAGGTCTATAGGGATAGACCGAATAGGATGCTAGGACTTTCACAGAAGATGTACATAGAGGAAAGTACTAAAGAGGTTTAGTATGGAAAACTCTAAGAGGGGATTAATACCCTTCAGACATGGTATTCATCTTTCCAAGAAGATGTGCCCTAGCACACCTGAGGAAATAGAACGCATGAGCAAGATCCCTTATGCTTCTGCAATAGGGAGCCTCATGTATGCCATGCTATGTACACGACCTGATATAGCCCATGCTGTGAGTGTCACAAGCAGATATCAGTCAAATCCAGGTGAAGAACACTGGACTTCTGTGAAATGTATCCTTAAGTACTTGAGAAGAACTAAGGATATGATGTTGGTCTTTGGTAATGGAGAACTCCAAGTCCAGGGATACACAGACTCGGATTTCATGTCCGATATAGATGATCGAAAGTCGACATCTGGGAGTCTGTTTGTGTGCAATGGTGGTGCTGTCAGCTGGAAGAGTTCCAAGCAAACATGATAGCAGATTCCACCATGGAAGCAGAATATATCGCTGCATCAGAGGCTGCGAAGGAAGCATTCTGGTACAAGAAGTTTGCTGCAGAAATCGGAGTAATGCCATCAGATGCCATTCCTCTATACTGCGACAACAATGGCGCCATAGCCCTTGCTAAGGAGCCGAGGTCTCACCAGAAATCCAAGCACATTGAGCGGCGATACCACCTCATCCGCGATTACCTCGAGAAGGGTTACGTCGAGGTCAAGAGAGTCAACTCCACAGATAATGTGGCAGACCCACTTACAAAGCCGTTGGGCCAGCAGAAGATCGAAGCCCACCTTGAGAAGATGGGACTTAGACTTGTAGCCAATTGGCTTTAGGACAAGTGGGAGATTGTTAGATATATGTGCCCTAGAAGCCAGAATTGGCTGACACTTGTAATACACTTCTAGGGGCAAAATTATAATTTTGACTATAATCAATAAAATGGGTTATTTTCTATCACATATGTGTATTTAGTGTCTGTGATACATCCTTTGAGTTAATGGTAATGATAATTCATATTTTCAAGAGTTGAAAATTTAAGACATGAATAATCATTATTAACTCATAAAATGCTTCCGACCATAGGATCATCACGAGGATGGTGATTGATCCGGAAGGTTGGTGTACAATCGCTTCTCTTTAGTAGATGAGTCTTGAGTCTACGGTGTGGAGACACCGGAGCGAGAGTACAGGTACTCGTTAGAGAACGAGGGCACTGAGCGTGACCACCTCGAGTAGTCATTAGGAAGTCTACCTTCTCGTCAATGACTGACTCGATGCTGCAGTAGTGTGTGTCTGGTTCTTTGACCTGAGGTGCATCGGACAGTTCACCTTGAGGGTGTTATAGTTTGACTACACCATTAACTCGGATCTCCTAGCCATATGGAACCCTGAGGTGTATGTTGGCTATAGCATGTTCATTGTAGGAACTGGATTGCATCAAGATGGAATCTATCTACCTCGGTGGTAGAGGAGCAGCCCTATGATGATCATGAGAATCAAGTCCAGAAGCCCATGGCCATGGCAGAGTGAAATAATAGAAAGAGTTTCTATTTAGATTTTCACATCGGACTTGAATCGAATGATTACATCATATGACAGAGACTAGGGTTTGACGAGTTCACCTTAACCCTAATCTGATCGGGGCTCAAGATAGAAGAACTTAATCACACAGGTAGCTGCACCAAGAGGTTCGCATTCAGCTCTGATGGGTTGCCACCATATACTGCTAGGTGTCACTGGTGGATTTTGGGAGCAATTAGAATGATTTAGATGATCGATCATTCTAGCTGTTCGAATCAGAAGAGTTCTGATCCATCGAAAGGAGTTTCGATGATGTCGATGATAGAGATCATGACATATCCCATTACCATACAGAACTGAACCTAACTGGGTCACACAAACAAGGGTTTGAATCTGGTGATCATCAATTGAACTGATCCAGTTCAATTGATCTGAATGAGATTCAATTAGGTTCAAGAAAATCGTGCTAGCACTCGATTGAACCTAACGTTCTTCTTTTACTATCATAAATAGTTGTCCTGACTGAGCCAAAGGAGTTTGTGCTCAATCAGAGGCCTTCACTTGGTCTGACTGGAGCCTGTCCAAGTCAGAAAAGGGTTGTCTTATTTTGTAAGATAATACCTGCCATTTTTGGTCACCTGCCATTTCTCGTTCTTTGACTTTGGTCAAAAGTTGACCTTTGACTGGTCAAATGTTGACCATTGATACTTTGACTTCTGTCCATGTGTCACATGCACCTATTGGAGAGCTGGTGGGGGCTTGTCCCCCTGCCAGAACCTGGCAAGGAGGAGGGCGCACGCCACCCTTGGCGTGTGCCCAAGCTGGAGGCGCCCAGGAGTCCCTGTTGGACAGGGACTCCATCTCCTTTTTGGATTCCAATTAGACTTCTCCTAAGAACCAAGTTTGACTGGTCTTAGGCACCATCTAAGGAGGAATCCAAGGGACTCTATTCCACCAATCAGATTTAGATCTGATTTCACAAAGGGTTGTGATTGGTTGGGAAGAAGAGGAGTTGGATCACGCATAGTCTATAAATAAGACCCTGCGCCCAACCCAAAGAGCATTGAAAAAGAATTAAAAATTCCCATGCCCCAAGGCTGGTTCTCTCCTCCTCCTCCATGCCAAGCCCATCTTCTTCCTCTCCTCTTCATGCCCAAAGTGGTTTGGGATCTTGGTTGGTGCAATCCAGATGAGAGAAAGGCGACAGAAAGCTAGAAGGCTGCGCTGCTTTAAAGGATAACTGCTGATCTTCGAAAGGTGTTTTGAAGATCCTCCAAATCAGATCTAGATCTGATTTTTGGAGACATGATAGAGAAGAAGAGGATCTCTAGATCCAGTCCGAGTGGATACCAATAGAGGCCAGGCACTTGCATGGCTAGATCCAAAACCTTTCACTGCTTACAGGATCATCAATGGGTAATAGGATTACCCTACGTCAAATAAATTAAATTTGATTTAATTTATCTAAATTTATTTTAATTATTAAAATAATAAAGATCAGATCTGAAACATCCTAGATCTGATCTAGATCAAAGAGAAAAATTTTTAAAATATATCTCTTGATCCGATCAGATCTAAACGAACCTGGTCCGGAAAATCAAGATTTTTCTTCATATATAACTCCATAGAAGCATGGGTGAAAAATCTAAGAAGCATTCGGGTGGCAATTAGAGTTTTGGCTTTTGATAAGAGAAACTCAAACAAGAAATTAAAGAAGAAAATTCTACATGACATTGACATCCCAGATAAGAAGGAAAAGGTGGTAGACCTTCCTCCATCCGAGCTCTCCTCTAATAGAATTCTAAGAGAGTCACTGGAGGATTTATATAGAAAAGAGATCTATTGGAGGTAGAGATCAAAGGTTACTTGGCTAAAAAAAGGAGACAGGAATACTACTTATTTTCACAAAGTTGCCTCTAGTAGAAAAATGGGGAACCACATTGCGGCATTGAGTGAAGGCGGGATTGAATATAGCAATCAGGATGACATTGCTTTAAAATTTCATTTCTTCTTTAAAGAGCTCTTTGGATAGACCCTAGTGGTCTTGGCTAAGTTAGAGCAAGGATTTGCTATTGAAGAGATCAAAGAGGCGGCATTTTCCTTTAATGGCTGAGTTGCTTTCTTTTAAAGATTTTGGAGCATTATAAAGGATGACTTGATGATTCTTCTAGAGGACTTCCAAAATGGTCACCTTGACTTGGAATGGCTTAACTTTGCCATTATCACATTGATTCCCAAGAAGGAAGGAGTTCTCTTTGCCAAGGATCTCAAGCCTATTAGTCTGCTCGACGGTCTGTACAAAATCATCACAAAGATTTTTCCTAGGAGACCAAATAAGTTCGTTCCATCTCTTATTGATGACTCTCAATCAACCTTTGTAAAGGATGGAATATCATTGATTGCTTCTTGAGTGCCCATGAAATGATTGCATATTGTAGAAGGACCAGCAAAAAGGGATACTCTATAAATTGGACTTTGAGAAGGCTTTCAACAAGTTGAATTGGGAGTTTCTTTTTGAAATGCTTCATGTTTCTTTCCTAATAGATGGATTGGTTGAAGGGCCTTCTCTTTCATCATCAGCTTCTATTACTCTACTCTTAAATGGCACACTAGGTACATGGATTAAATGTAGGTAAGGAGTGACGCAAGGGGATCCGATCTCTCCATTGCTTTTCATCCTTGTGGTGGATGTTCTCTTATAGCTTCTTAAGAGAGTAGGTACACTCAGATTGATCAAAAGGATTGGTCAACAAAAGGAGTTAGTAGTACCCTGAGCCTGCAATTTGTGGATGATACACTTTTGTTTTGCACTGGCAAATAGAGATACTTATTGGTAGCTAAAGCAATCTTGTTAGCATTTGAGTGCTCATCAGGGCTAAAGATTAACTTCTTCAAAAGTTCCATTTATTGCATGAACATGAATGAAGGGGAGGCAAATAGATTTGCATGTTGGATGAACTACAAGAAAGATGTGTTTCCCTTTACTTATCTAGGTCTTCCTTTGCATGTTAAAAGGATTCCTAAACAATGTTGGCTCCCTCTCATTGAAAATCTAAGCTTGAGACTCACAACATGGAAAGGAAAATTGCTTTCTTGGGGAGGAAGAATGACTCTTGTTAACTCTATTCTGACTACCTTACCTTCTTATTATATGTCTATATACAAGTTGCCTAATTGGGTTGTTAATAGAATTAACAAGATGGGACACATTCTTATAAAAAGGTTCCCACGTTGTCAGTAGCTTTCAATTTTTAGTGAACTAGGAGTTGGTTTGCAAATTCAAAGAACAAGGTGGCTTAGGCTTCAAAAACTTGCACCAGATGAATCAATCTTTATTAGTGAAATGGTTATAGAAATTCCCCTATGGATCAAATGGTCCTTGGTGGCATCAGATTGCTAGAGCTTACTACTTAAGAAGAAAGATAGAGATGAGAATGAGGAAGTGCACTTCAGGTCTTTCACCCTTATGGGGGGATGTCAATGTGAAGAATGAGGTCTTTTGGAACTGCATTGCATTTAAGTGTGAAAATGGGGGAATCCATCCATTATTTGGCAGGATATGTACGTGGATTGATGCAATTCTGTGGTGCTCTTGAGTTTAGGAACTATATACTAGGGTGTTGAAGCCAAATCTTTCAGTTTCTTCATATTAGAATTCAAGAACCCTCAGCTAGAGGGTCTCGGTGAGAAGCCCTTTGACAAGAATTGAGACAAATTAACTATATGTTTTATGTGGACTCAGTGCCTTCATTGTGCCATCCTGTATCGCAGATGTCCCTATTTAGAAGTTTGCCTATAATTCTTTGCGGTTGATTCCTTGTATTCTTTCCTTAATTTTGGTGGTTTGAGATGTTCCTTCCATATGCTATTTGGATGATGCCATGTCCTAAAAAGGTGAAGGTTTTCCTTTGGTTGGCGTCCGAGAATAGAATGCAAACTAGGGAGAGATTAAATAGGGAAGGATGGCATATTAGTGCTAGATGTAGTTATTATGAACCTAATATAGAGTCTATCAACCATCTCTTCTTTAGATTCTCTTGTGCAAGGAGCCTTTGGACTATCCTCAAATTCTACCGGAAGTTAAAATAGAGACCAATGAACTTTCATGACTTGTGGACTATTTGGAGAGGGAAGAACAACCACAAGTTGTCAAAGTGGCCTAGGCACCAACTATTCATGATAGTATGCTGGGAGATTTGGAGGGAGAGAAACGTGCCAATTTTCACAAACAAAAAGACAATTTATTTACTTGGCCTTACTAAAGATTCTTAACTCTTTCTGTCATTGGGAACAGCTGGGATCTACAAAGCTACGGGCATAGCATCTACAGTTATGAAACAACCTGAAGTCGTTGGCCCCATAATGATCGGTTATTGGAGCACAACTATCCTCTTTTCTTGTTTGTTACACAATACTTGTTCTCCACTTCAGACTGTGCATGTGTGTTTAATTTTGTTTCACCAACTCGTCGTTTCGTTGACCCGTAAAAGTTGGCTCTGTAATCTTTGCTGAACTCTAGTAAATTGGGGGTTAGCATTCTGCTAACTCCTGTTTGCATCAAAAAAAAAAAAAAAAATCACTTCTCGTATGCCAGCATGATATACTAATAATGTTATTCAAATTTTTTGAAGATCCCAAGAGTTTAAGATACTTCAACAACAAATAATTAAAATCTCCATGGTTCCGTTGGATGCAAATTAAATTAATGTGATATTTTGGAATTCTTAAATTCTAATATACTGCTTCATCATGATCGTTATCAATTTTATTCACAAAAGCTTCTCTTTTTATATTAGTGTTTGTAGTGCTACAAGAAAATATTTTGATTGATAAAGCATAGCATTTAAAAAGGAACAAGATTACATTAGCCAGATCCCGATGGGCGTCAACCAACCAAAAGGAACATATTCAGTGGTTAAGCTCAGCTGTTTTTTATGCAAATCATCGTTTTGCTTCTATTACACTTTCCTTTGTATGGAATGTGAATTAAATTCATAGTCACATTATGCAAGTCTGCTTGTACTATGTGTCCTTTCCTTTGGTTGACCAGGAACATGTCAGAATTTATTCATTCAAAATGAAATTTGTACCAACTACCAATCATAAGCATCGTCAGTTTTCTCAACTAATTGTTGAATATATTTCTATCTTGGACACATATTATAAGGGTTCTATTTGTCTGCAAGAAATTTTGAAGTTTTCTCCATCTCTCAATTAAGGCACATGCATAAAAATTCATACCATGCAGCATGATGCGACAAGTGCAGAATATTCGTGATAAAAATAATTGATAATTAAAAATTCTAAAAGTTATATGCATTCTTTTTTTCTTTTTTTTTTTTTTGGAGATATGAGATGGATGCATCCTGTTGTTGCAACCAATTTCCATATATGTCTGACTTCAATAGAGAGCGACCTACAAAATAAGACCACTGATCAGAATTTTGTCCGGCAGGAACCCTCCGACATCTAAATCAGTGGGGAGTGGTGAACAGGATGTTGAGAGTAGAATTTGGTAGAGTGTTGGTCTAGAAAGATTATCTTTTTCATTGCTGTTCCCTTACCTTTTCTTTATAGATGATTCGAGTATAATCGTTGAATACGTGGAGTCCCGTATTTTATGGCACTAAAAGATAGTTATCTCTATTATCGGGCCATAATCATGGAGTATGTAGGCAGTTTATGCCTACTAACAATCATGGTATATAATTGTTACCCACGCTTATGGTATCGTGATTATAGATTAGATAGTTAGCCATTATAACCTTGGTTCGGCCATGACAACTCTGCTTCAGCCATGGTGATTGACAATCGGCCATTATGACCCTTGCTTGGCCATGGTGACTCTGGTTTGGCTATGATAATTAATAATTGGCCATTATGATTAGTAGTCAGTTATGATGATTGGTAGTCAACCATGATAATTAGCAAGCAGTCGGCCATTATGACCCTGGTTCGGCCATGGCTTGCAAACTTAGAAGAAAAATGGGATAATTGGTAGTGTTAGAACCTCACCTCATGAGAGCTAAATCTTTCTTAGCTTTTCTTATATAGGTGTAGAGTAAAGGGCTGATCTTGAATCAGGAGTAGATCCGATTATCCCAATAGTTGCTACTCACTTCCAAGTCTAAAGTGCACTATTACAGTAAAGAGCTATGACAGCGATTCACAATCACTGTCATAGCCCAAAAAATCACTGCCATAGATCACTTGTGGCAGTAGTTTCATAATCACTGCCATAGCTAACCAATGGCAGCGGTTTATGAACTGCTGCCATAGATTACTATGGTAGCAGTTTACGAACCGCTACCATAGGGCATCTGTGGCAGCGGTTTATGAATTGCTGTCATAGATGGTCTATGGCAGCGGTTATGGAACCGCTGCCATAGGTTATAATAGTAGTTGGTACGCAATCTACAACAGTGGTTGGCATGCCTACGGTAGTAATTTTACAACCATTAACGTAGATTTTAAATAATAAAAAATTATAATTTTTTTAATTTTTTTTACCTGTATTTTACTATCGTAGATTTTGAATAATAAAAAAATATTAATTTTTTAATTATTATTTTTTACCTGATAAATGCAGTTTAATATATAACATAAAAAAATATTATAAATATAAGAATATTTTTGAAATGCTTAAATTTTATTACTAAATAAAATTTATTATAATATTTTTTAAAAAAATACATCAAAAGCCTGCTAAATCTATATTTAAGTCATCATCACCGGGAGGAGATGGAGCACAAGTTAGAGGAGCTAGAGTTGAAGCCGGAGATGGAGGGACTAGAGCTGAAATGCTGGCCAACATATCATCAAGGCCCATGAAGTTAGCTCCAAAACGTGCGCTGAGTCTCATCACTAAAGTGATCACGACACACTATGGCTAAGTAGCCTACTCCCTAGCCTGAGTTGCCTGCACCAACACCTCCTCAAGTTGCTCCTGACTGACAACACTAGAAGCATATGAAGTGACACTCGTCTCAAACCAGTAGCTCATCGGCATATGTTCGAGTCTGCATCGGATCCTTCCAAAGTGCTCAGGTTCTCAGACCTAAGATAGATGGTCATGGAGGCCAGAGGTGTCCGGGCCTTTGCTCACGAGTACGTCTAACTGCTCATGTAATTACAAATTTAAATAAAATATTATAAAAAAATATTATAATACTAATCATACTAATATCCTATTTATTACTTACAAAAATTTTTTAAATCGTGGCGTTCATCGACATGCCCTTCTTGTCCATACGATTAGATCGAAAGATGGCATCACGAGTGGGCATCACTCTCTCTCTTATGAGCTATAACAATGGATTAGTTTATTACAAATATATAAAAAATATTAATTTAATTTATAAACTAAGATTTAGAATTTATTACTTTTCTTTGCATATGATTGACCATAGACTCACGGCCAAGATTGTGTGTATACACTTGAGCAACCCAATTCTCCCAATTCTGACGAAAGATAGCTTAAAAGTATTTAAATAAATAATAAATATTTAAAAAATATTTAAATATAACTTTAAGTATATTAAAAAATTTAAAAATTAAAAATTAAATATAGAACTCCTGGCTCCTCCAATGCCTAACCATCCCCTTAGTGCGGATACCAGAGCTACCAGAAGTCAACAACATAATTTAGATTCAATTTGGATTGAAGAAGCCATATCAGAATAACTCTACTTCAGTTATTTTGTTCTAATTTTTTTGATTTAATCAATTAGTTCTTTTGATGCATTTAGCTTTGGATCCATAGGATCATACTTGGGTTTATTTTGGATTGAGCCTTATTTGAAAAGAGACCATCATAAAGAAGCAAGCTTGGTCCACGTCACCTTTGGAGCCACCACCCTCCACATGCCTAGGGAAGAAATACACACACCAACATGTGCCATGCCCAAGGATCCTCATGCCAAGTTATGCCAGGCATCAAGCGCCCACATGGAGTTTCTATTCTTCCCTAGGATTCTTTAAGAGTTTTTGATTTCTTACTTATTTTGTTAAAAGGCTGATTTCTTTCCTATGGTTCCATAAAAGATAGATATGATATATTATTATATTTGAAAATCATATATAATATTTTACCTTTTTGTTGGTAGGATTGATTTTTTTCTTATAAAGAAAATAGGATTTCTAAAGAAATAGGACCCCTAGGATCCTATATAAACCCATGTCTTTCGTGAATGAGATAATGAATGAATGACTTACTTTACAATTTTCATAAATATTTGTGTCGGTCGCTCCAAGAGAGAGAGGGTGTGAGACCCAAAACTGCCCCACGAGGGGAGGGTATGAGGCCTACTTTTTTCTATCTCTTTAACCTTCATTTTCTTGAGATTCAGTGTTCCTACGATCTCGATTCATCTTCACCATCTACCTACATAAGCCTATTCCACCAAAAGAAGATCTGTCTCCTTCAAGATTTTCATCTATCATGCAGAGAGAGAAAGAGTGATCTATTATTCTACAGATCAAATATTGACAAGGACCTTCGTTCCTTCTTAACTGATCTTTAATTTTTACTTACTTTTCTTAGATCCGATGTTGGTAAAGACCCAATTCTTTATTGATAGATCTGCTTGGTTAAAAGATTAAGAGCCCTAATCAGGGTAGTTTCTTAACTACCATGATCTGGATTCTTCTTATCTTTTTTTTAGATTTTCTTGTAGACTTAATTTCTTACTATCCTTCATTCCATTTATATTTTTTTTTTTGTAATTATTCATGAGCATGTTTAATTTCTACTATCTGTCTATTTACTTTATTATTGCTAGTTATTTATTGATCTCTAAAATGGCATTCATCAGCATCATTTAGATTGATCGTGCTTTGGTCCCATGTCAATCAGTCACTCGTCCTGAGTAAAGTATAGGCAATTATACTATCTGTCCTAAGAATAATGTGCCATGGTCATATGTGATTTATTATTGACGAACGGAAGGAAGCTTGATCTTTTCTTTTTTTTTTAGGCTATTTTGTATCAATTTGGTATCAAAGTTGGATTAGTTAGGGCTTTAGTTTAAATTCTATAATTTAAAATTTCTGCAAGTTAAATTTTCATAATTTAAATTTCATAATTTACTATCCAATTTTTTTTCTTTCTTACTGCATTCATCAGCATCATTTAGATTGATCGTGCTTTGGTCCCATGTCAATCAGTCATGCCTCCTGAGTAAAGTATAGGCAATTATACTATCTGTCCTGAGAATAATGTGCCATAGTCAGATGTGATTTATTATTAACGAATGGAAGGAAGTTTGATCTTTTCTTTTTTTTTAGGTTGTTCTATATCAATTTGGTATCAAAGTCGGATTGGTTAGGGCTTTAGTTTAAATTCTATAATTTAAAATTTCTGCAAGTTAAATTTTCATAATTTAAATTTCATAATTTACTTTCTAGCATTTTTTTTCTTTCTTACTGCATCTTATTCCTACATCCTGGACTTGCATGACCACTAGATCAGGTACCCAGTATCAACGTCCTACTTTTCACCCAGTACCAATATGGATCTCAATACAACAGCCATCATTAATGTCCTGACTAAGAAGTTTGATGATATAAAAGATTTTATGAAAATCATGAGTGAAAGAATGATAGTACTAGAAGAAGCTAGACAAAGACAACCTAAACCTGAGTCTCTCCAACTATCTATAGGACAGAGAAGAAGGAACCTTGACCTAGATCGACCTATAGCAGCACACCCCCATCATAATCAGTTTGATCAGGATGAGCACGTCCTTAGGAATGTGAAGATCGAAGCCCCAAGTTTTAATGGTTGCCTAGATCCGAAAGAGTATCTAGATTGAAAATCGAGCATGGACCACTATTTTGGATGGTATGAAATGTTTGAAATAAGAAGAGTTAGATTTACTAGGATGAAGTTGGTTAGATAAGCCCGACTTTATTGAAAAAGTGTTGAACATCTTCTCAACCAGAGAAGACAAGATCCGATAAAAATTTAGGATGAAATGAAGGAGAAACTCAGAAAAAAATACCTCCCCATCTTCTACCAACAAAGATTTTTAGATCAGTGGCAGAGACTTACTCAAGAAAATAGATCAGTCACAGAGTACATCACGAGATTTGATAAGTACCTCATGAGATATGGAGTAACTGAAGATAGAATTGTTATCTTATCTAGATTTAAAGCTGGATTATGAGAAGATATCCAGCATGAGCTCTTTTTGCGAGAGATAACCACGTTAGAACAAGCTTATCAACTTGCCCTAGACTTTGAGAGATTTTCTACGTATTCGACCATCCATCATCTTGAACCTAGCCAAGTAACCTCTTTTGGATCGAGACCCAATACTACCCAGACTCTTAGTAATGAACCTTCACCTACAAATCCTATTATGAAAAAAGAAGATAAAGAAAAAAGAGTTGCAGGAGAGTTATCTAAGAAAAGTAGTTCTCGATCCCATTACTTCAAGTGCCATGATCATTTTACTGCATAATGTCTCAACCGATCATTATTTATGAAAGAATTAGAAGAGAAAACTCTAGAAAATATTGAGGAGAAAGTTTATGACGCTAATCCAGACTTAGCCAAGCAGTTTGAGAGTACTAAGAAAATCCTAAATTTTGTTGCATCGGAGTCAAACCTTAGGCTTAGAGTCGTTAGGTATGTTCTAGCATAGACTAAGGAGAGTAAAGACTGGCGTAGGATCTCTATTTTCCAAATCTTTATAAAATTTAGCGATAAAATTTATAAGGTGATCATTGATAGCGGTAGTTGTATCAACGCTATCTCCGCCGACATGGTTAAGCGATTAGGATTAGCTCCTGTAGATCATCCCAGCCCATACCATGTGTCTTGGATAGATTCCTCCTCTATTCCCATTAAACTTAGATGTCGTGTTCCCATCCAGCTCCATTCTTATCAGAATCATGTTTGGTGTGATGTCTTACCCATTGAAGTTGGAAGTATCATATTAGATCGGCCTTGGCTGTTTGATAATGATATTACGATTTATGGTTGAACCAACTCCTATAGTTTCACTCATAAGGATAAGAAGATCACAATCAATCCTTCCCCACCTAAGGCTACCAATAGAAAAATAGGCGATGGACCAAAAAAAGACATCAAAAAGAAAAGCCTCCATCTGATAGGTGCTAAGGAATTAGAGATGACCATGAGTAAAGGATCACCAGTTTGGATGCTTGCCGCGAGAGAAATTCATGAGGATCCTAAGAGAGATCATCCCAAGGATGTGGTCAATAGGAGTCTTGAAAATTTGTTGCGTTGCTTGATTGGGGAACATATGGGTAACTGGGATCTTTTATTGCCCCAAGCTAAATTTGCATATAATAGCTTTGTTAATAGGTCCATTGGCATGAATCCTTTTGAAGTAGTTCATGGATATCAACCTAGAAAATCAATAGACCTTATCCCACTGCCCATACATGCTAGAATTTTCAAATCTACAGAGTCATTTGCATAGCATGTCAAAAGTTTACATAAAGAGATCAATAAAAAAAATAATTTTATTAATAAAATTTATAAATAGAATGTAGATTCTCATCGACCTGCCCAAGAGTTTACGGAAGGAGACTATGTGATGGTTCGAATGAGACCTGAACGATTTTCATCAGGAACCATCAAGAAGTTACATGCTCGAGGAGCAGATCCATTTAAGATTTTAAAGAAGATCGGACCAAATGCGTATGTTGTGGACTTACCTTTTGATTTTGGGATTAGCTCTACTTTTAACGTTGCAGATCTCATCACCTATAAAGAGCCAACTTGGATACCTAGTGAACCATTTGAGCCTGAACCAACCTTTGAGAGAGAGCCTATTCCTGAATGTCCACCAGCCAAAATGTCAAAGCATGATCAGATTGAGAGAATTTTGGATAAGCAGATCATCTCCACCTGGAGTCGAGGTTATCAGCGGTACTTAGTTAGATGACGAGGTCGACGGAAGTCCAAGGATATCTGGATCACTCGAGAAGAGCTGCAGCATATTGATCCCGATTTGCTTGAGTGTCACCAGAGTAGAATCGACCCCCACTTGATAGGATTGAGTTCTTCCCACCCTGAGAGAATTGGTGCGGACACTAGAGCCACCAGAAGTCAGCAACATAATTTAGATTCAATTTGAATTGAAGAAGACATATCAGAATAACTCTACTTCAGTTATTTTATTCTAGTCCTTTTGATTTAATCAATTAGTTCTTTTGATGCATTTAGTTTTGGATCCATAGGATCATACTTGGGTTTATTTTGGATTGAGCCTTATTTGAAAAGAGACCATCATAAAGAAGCAAGCTTGGTCCACATCACCTTTGGAGCTACCACCCTCCACAAGCCCAAGGAGGAAATACACATGCCAGCATATGTTATGCCCAAGGATCCTCATGCCAAGTTGTGCCAGGCATCAAGCGCCCACATGGAGTTTCTTTTCTTTCTTAGGATTTCTTAAGAGTTCTTGATTTCTTACTTATTTTGTTAAAATGCTTATTTCTTTTCTATGGTTCCATAAAAGATAGATGTGATATATTATTGTATTTGGAAATCATACATAACATTTTACTTTTTTATTGGTAGGGTTGATTTTTTCCTTATAAAGGGAGTAGGATATCTAAAAAAATAGGACCTCTAGGATCCTATATAAATCCATGTATCTTTCATGAATGAGATAACGAATGAATGAATCACTTTACAATTTTCACAAACATTTGTGTTGGTCGCTCTAAGAGAGAGAGGGTGTGAGACTCAAAATCGCCCTACAAGGGGAGGATGTGAGACCCACCCTTTTCTATCTCTTTAACCTTCATTTCCTTGAGATTTAATATTCCTACGATCTCGATTCATCTTCACCATCTACCTACATAAGTCTATTCCACCAAAAGAAGATCTATCTCCTCTAAGATTTTCATCTATCATGTAGAGAGAGAAAGAGTGATCTATTATTCTATAGATCAAACGTTGATAAGGACCTTCATTCCTTCTCAACTGATCTTTGATTTTTACTTATATTTTTTAGATCCGATGTTGGTAAAGACCCAATTCTTTATCGATAGATCTGCTTGGTTAAAAGATTAAGATCCCTAATCGGGGTAGTTTCTTAATTACCACGATCAGGATTCTTCTTATCTTTTTTTTGGATTTTCTTGCGGACTTAATTTCTTGTTATCCTTCATTCCATTTATATTTTTTTTTTTATAATTATTTATGAGCGTATTTAATTTCTGCTATCTATCTATTTACTTTATTATTGCTAGTTATTTACTGATCTCTAAAGTGGCATTCATCAGCATCATTTAGATTGATCGTGCTTTGATCCCGTATCAATCAGTTATGCCTCTTGAGCAGAGTATAGGCAATTATACTGTCTGTCCTAAAAATAATGTGCCACGATTGGGCATGATTTATTGTTGATGAATGAAAGGAACCTTGGTCTTTTTTTTTTAAGGCTGTCTCGCATCACCCCTTCCACTAACTCAGGGGATCGTCCTATATCTAAGGAACAAGCTCCTTCAGAGTATCTCGTCGATATTTAAGCCATTCTTTATGGAGCTTAACCTTGTAGTTTTGGTATAACTCTCCAATCTTCTTCAGTCAAGCATCTTGAGCCCTCTCATGATCTAAGAAGTCATATCTCCTCTATACAAAGTTATCAAAAGTCAGTTATGAAATTATTTTAATCAAACATAGTGTAAATATATCAAATGCATAAATATAATTGAGATATACTTATCCATATCTCCTTCTATATCCGATTTCTGACACCAACATCCATCAATCGCCAGTCTACGGGCAGTATTAGAATGATGTCAGATTGCCTCATAAGAACTCCAAAAAAAGGAATGCATCTCTTATGTGACCTTCCCAACTAGCCTCCTCTCTTGATCATACTCTACCATAACCTGATGCTGATGGTTTCACACATGTGGCATGCATGTGGGATCACAAAATATCCTATTAGATGATGCACTTATAATAAAAATATATTATATAAATAACTATAGAAAAAAAATAATAAATAAATAATTGACATAATAAAAATGTACTCTCACTAGCCATGAGATCATGCGATGTGGATGCTAATGGAGACTCATTGGTGGGTGGAGCATGTGCTGGAGATATGGCTGACAGTGGAGGCTTAAATGCCGATAGAGTAGGTGTCGGTAGAGAAGTAGATGTCAGTGGTGCCTAAGCAGCCGATGTAGAGGTGGATGGAGTATATGCCGGTAGCAGCTTAGATGCTGAGCTTCGCATAGCCTGTCGAGGGATGGAGGTGAAAGCTAGATGGTATTTTGGTGCCATCATGATCTGCAATATTAATGAATATTAATCAATAGAACATATTGAATAATAATTTATATTAATAGAGCATCAATAAATAAACTCTAATATTTATACCAAAATATTAAACTCATCATCTAGTTACGTCTATAATATGGACATCACCATCGCTCCTGACAAATATATCCACGACCTCAACAATACCAAGTAAGTTTTATCCTAGAGGAGCACTTTGTATATGTGCTCCAACACATCATCAACCTTGGTATCATCAAAGATATGCCTAGGCACCATCGTTACAATAACATCCCATTAAGGCTCCAAGGGATCACTAATATAGAAGACTTGACTAGCTTAGGAGATAAGTATATCCGATTCTTCAGTGTGTAGATGGTGTTGCATGTTAACAAGAGTAAAACTGCACTCATCAGTCTTCATCCATGATTAAGATAAGGTGTCAAACTAATCACATTTCAATAATGCAATCTTTTCTTTAGAATAGTAGTCCAAGATGACCATCTTATCTACCACCCCGTAATAGTTCAGATCCTCTGTACGAGGCTATGAATCCCTCGAGCTAGCATAACACCTAGTGGTGGGGTGCTCAATATCATGCCACTATTTTGTGTTGCCATATTTACGGACCGACTATGAATATTAAATCTATAGCCATTAAAGATGAGCTATTTATACTCATGCACGGTACAATTAGGTTTCACTGAAAGAACATGCACTTTAGGGCTCACATCATCAAGTGGTAATCTCCACACCTAAAGAGATGATACCTAATTAGTGAACATATTCAAATAAGATGCCCAAGGTAAGAATATATACTCGCTTATATGATCTTTGAACTAGTTGAAAAATTCTTTGCTGTGTATTTTATCTTTTTTTCGTATACTTAGAGTATCATATTTTACTCTTATAACTCCTTATGTTTGCTGCATATACAAAGAATAAATTTAGGTATAATTAAATATTTTCTTCTAAGTATTATGAAATAAATAAGGCTAAGTAACTTACTTTATGTACAGCTCAATGACATCATAGTTGAAAAGCACATAGTGATGTGCTTTATTCCTTTTCTCAATGCTCAAATCAGTAAGATGGTATGAAGTGAAAAGCCTATCTGACTGTAGAATGGACTCAAATGCAGGCTTAACTAGCTCATACTAATCATCTTGATTCCTCATTGGTAGGTTACAACATGTCTCCAACTTGTTTAAGTATATGGTATAAAAATCCATACGCTCTTGATCCAAATAACCTTCTACCATGGATTCCTCTAGACGATTCATAATTCTTAAATAAGATTTCAGCATTTGAATATTCTTCTTAATAAGATACATCTATCGGTAGAACACTGCACCTCCAAGTACAACTTCTTCTATAAGGTGCACAGTGAGATGCATCATAATTATGAAAAATGATGGTAAAAATATCTTCTTTAGATCACATAATATAGTCATCACTCTTGCCTTCATTTTCTTCACATCTTTCTTAAGCAACCTCTTCGCATAAATATCTCTATAGAAGTTGTAAAGATGAATAATAGTTATTCTGACATTTTTTGGCAGCATGCGGTGAATAGCTATTGGGATCAATTCCTGTATCAATACATGATAATCATGAGCCTTCAATCTCCTAAGTTTAACATCCTTACTATTCACACACTTTGATATGTTGCTTAAGTATCCATCTGGGATCCTTACGTTCTCCAATACATGAAAAAATATAGACCGTTCGAAGATATTCATAGCATAGCATGCATGAGAAAGCCTCCACTATTCTTCCTTTATCGACTTCGGGTGGAGTGATCTTCTAATATCCCATTTTTTCAAATCAAATCAGAAATTTAAGTCATCCTTGATCTTATCTTTAATGTTCAAGATTGTTGCCAATAGTAGCTCACATACGTTCTTTTCAATATGCATTTTAAGCAGTGGTGCAATAAGTTTGTCTTCCAATATAGCAAGAAGATACTTTTTTTCTTCCAATTAAAGTGTATGTTATTTATCTTTGATCGATGCTTCCTCTTCTTACTACCAATCGGATCATCTTTTTTCAATTCAAAATTGAGACCATCCAACTCTCTCAACACCTCACTCCCATACAACTAGTTAGGCGCCTCACCTTCTTCAACAGTGCCATCGAAGGAGCATGCATCCCTTCTATATGAATGATTTCGATGAAAAAAATGTCGATGCCCCATAAAGCTAAAGCTCTTTCAATGTGTCAACCTTTTAGATCAAATATTTTTTTCATAAATCGGATATGCTAGCTCATCTTTCATGCTCCAACTCGACATTAGGATATAAGTTAGAAAGTTATTTATTGTCCATGGAAGTGTTGCACGCATGGAGAATGACTTATTCATCAAAGCATCAAATGTTGAAATATCTTGAATGCTCCATAACTATTTTAGCTTGACAATAAGAGATTGTAAATAGACATTATTGGGGATAAATCCTGCTCCCGCCAAAGTCCAGTCTGATGCTTAGCTTAATATAACTGATAATCATAGAAGAGCTTCGATCGAAAACTCCTCCAACGGTCGAACCCCTCCCAGACTCCTACAGCGGCCAAACACCTCCAGCAGTCAAACTCCTTCCGAACTTCTTTTTCAGTCGGATTCCTTCAGGAGCCAAACTCCTATTGAGCTTTGCTTTCAGTCGGATTCCTCCCGAAGCCGAACTCCTATTGGGCTTTGCCTTCAGTCGGATTTCTTCAAGAGCCAAACTCCTACCGGGCTTCTCCTTCAGTCGGATTCCTTCAGGAGCCGAACTCTTACCGAACTTCATCTTTAGTCGGATTCTTCCAGCAATCGAACTTCTTTCGAACTTCTTCTTCAGTCAAATTTTTTTAGGAGCCAAACTCCTACCAGACTTCAGCTTCAATCGAATTTCTCCAAAAGTCAAACTCCTTCCAGACTTCTCCTTCAATCAAATTTTTGTAGCAGCCGAACTCCTTCCAGATATCCCCTTCGATTGGATTTCTCTAGGAGCCGAACTCCTTCTGGACTTCTTCTTCAACCAAACTTCTCCATCAGTCGGACTCCTTCTGGACTTCTCCATTAGTCAAACTCCATCCGAATTTCTCTAGTAGATTACTTCTAGATTTTAAATAGTATTCCTCTCGGATGATCTCCTCTAGCCATATTTTCTTTAGGAGTTCGAACTCCTCTAGAATTGACATACATCAAAGCTCTTCACCAACCAATGCTTGCTTCCCCTGAATTTTGACTATTAAATCTCAATAATGGATACCTCTCTCCATAACAAACTCTACGTGGCCCCGAGCGGCTCAATACCAGATGGCTACGACTGTCACTATCAGTCTGCTATAGGTGGCACCCCTCTCCATAATAAATCCCACATGGCCTCGAGCGGCCCGCTATCAGATGGCTATGGCTATCACTATCAGTCTGCTATAAATGGCGCTCCTCTCCAAAATAAATCCCATGCGACATCGAGCGGTCAGCTACCGAATGACTATGGCTGTCACTATCAATCTACTTCGGGCTCCATCTATAAAAGAGATCCTACAGATATATTTTATAAAAGCTCTCTTCTTCATCCTAAAACCCTGCTGAGTTCTTTCCTGAGCACTCCATTCTTATTGGCCAAAAAAACTGACTTGATCGTTAGAGGGTCCTACCGGAGCCACCACCATCGACTCTAAATGGAATTTTATTTTGCAGATCATCGACGGCGACCTCTTCTTCCTCAACTCTTGCTTAATTTGGTATCGATCAGATTTCGCACCAACAAGATTGGCACTAGAGGAACGGCCCTCTATTTCTGAGGTATCCTTATTCTTAAAAGAGTACTCGATCGATCCTATGGATCTTCTTCTTTAAGGTTCATCTCCATCCTCTCTCTCAATCTCAAGAAATGCCTCCAAAGAAGGCAACTATCTGAAGATCTACCGCTTCTACCATCAGATCTAAGCCAAATCTATCTGCTCCTACTCCATCATCGGTGCTTCAATCTCCTCCTCGATCGATGGCCATGATAGATCCGGAGCAGTTTAATCTATTGATGCAGTGGGTTCAGAGCCTCACCGAAATGGTGTAGGCCATGCAACAGCCTTCGATGGTGATTTTGCTAGAAAATCAACCATCAGAATGTCAGAAATCGATCCCAAGGATGAGCACTAAAGCTAGCATACCCATCGCCCCTGAGAAAAAAAAATAGAGAACAGAGGATCCTTATTCGGATTATGATTCTTCTCCGAAAGAGATTGATAGGAATGCGATGCTGTCGTTAAGACACCATGTTTATCAATTTAATCCGACTTCTTAAAATCATTGAAATTGCATAGATAGTAGTGAGTCGGTTCGAATCCACAGGGAAGGTAGTGTTTTCAGATTTAAAATCTTTGATTTTGATTTAAAAAAAAAAAAAAAAGAAGAGTTTTGGGATCAAAAGTAAAGTCGAAAAATAAAAAGCAAAAATTAAAAGGTGCAGGAATTTAAACTTGGTACTAAGATCTACTAGTTAGATCTTAGCATCTACTTACAAAGCAATAAAATAAAAAATAATAATTAAAGTGTAGAAATTAAATTATAATAAAAATAAAAGTAAGAAATTAAAGTATAAAAAATAAAATTTTTATTAATTAAAATTTTTTAAATTTAAATACATAAAATTTAAAAAAAAAAAATAAAATAAAATAGCCTGATCTCTGATCTTGGATTCGGCATTGGCAGAAAGATGGTGTAAGAAGCTCGGCATCTCTTCTTCTCGGCACCCGTTGCTTTCGAAGCAGTTTTTAACCCATAGCCTGGACTTTATCGCCCTGTACCAAAGCTTTTCTTTAATCGGATCTATGTTGATTTCTGGAGGACCTGGGGTCCTTTTTATAGAGCTAGGAGGGCTGGATATTTTTTTCTAATAGGCAATGTGGGACTAAGGGGCTCTTTGAATGTCCAAATTATGGATAAAATCCAAATAAAAATCAGAACTATTGCTGATAAATTGGATGAAATCTGGCCATTCAATAGAAATCCAATGGACCAAAAATCATCAAAATTGGATACGTATCGATCCAGATCGGGTCGAATTAAATTCTGGACCGTCCGATCGCATGCTTGATCGAGGAAATCTAATGGCCGCAAATCGCGCGTTGGGAGTCCTGATCACCGTCAAAAGCATTCTCCACCATTGGATCTTCACCGACTAGTTTTCTGGCTGTCGGATCATGCCAGATCGCTGAGCACTATTTCGCAATCAAAGAATGATTTGTCATGGGCCGTCCGGATCTTCCACTAGATCGAGCATAGGCCATTCCGATTGTGCAATTATTGTTAGCTATGGACCGCGTAGTGGACCGGCCTGCACCATACACCGCAAATGAATCAAGCGTCTCCTATCGTTGAGTAAAAAGTCCAAAATGCCCTTATGAGCCATGATAAGATTTTCTATGAATCTTTTAAGGGTCTAGGTCCACTACGTGGCATTGCTCTATGATTCGTCAGATTTCTGCTGAGCTGGCGGTCCACGCCTGGATCGTGGACCGACTGACGGCTTTCAATGGCTAAGGCTAGCTTGGCACACTAACTGAGTCGGCTTGGCTTGGCGTGTTTGGATGCGCTCGGCTTGGCTTGGTCGCTGCGGCTTGCGTTTGAGCCGGCTAAGTCGTAGTTCTTTTTTCATTTAATTTTTATTTATTTTATATTTTTAGAAATTTATATCTTTTCCATTTTTGCTCCGTTTTGTTCGAAACTTATTTCGTTGTGATAAAAAAATGAGTTCTTTCCATTGATAATAAAATTTTATTTTTTATTTTATTATTTTTAATTAATTTTTTAATTAATAAAAATATTAATTTTTTAAAAATTATATATAAATTAATTAATTAATTTTTAAAAATTAATATAAATTAATTAATAAATTAATATTTTTATTAATAAATTTATGATATTTATTATTGTCCAATACCCTCAAGATTCCAGCCAAATAGTGGGCGGGCAATTTGTTTTGCAGCCTAATTTTTTAGGCTTTTGCCTCCAAAACTTAATTTATGAAAAGAACATTAGGATATTACAGAAAAAAACCCAAGAGTCCGAACTAAAAGGCTTCCATTGTTTTCCCTCAAAAAGAAAAAAAAAAAAAAAAAAAAAGACTTCCATCGTTTCTTGATCAAGACTAAAGATCCTTTACTTTTCTATTCAAAGCCATTTATGTTGAGGTGTGTTATCAAGTAATCGAGGTAAGCATTTAGATACCTCACTTTTCTTATATTTTCTATTTTTTAATAATTATGATTTGTTTTTAAAATAGATTCAACTTTTTTTTATAGAGAACCAGTAAGATGTTGTACTTTTATATGAAAAAAATCTGATTTAGATTTTTTATTAAGAATTTATGCCTTGATTACACACACACACATATATATATATATGATAATATACTGACAAATCTCCTTGGAATTTAGTTATTAAAATATCTTTCTAATTACAGAATTTTATGTGATGGAGATGGACTATTGATTACTTATTATTGATAGTTTCAAATGCTGGAAAAAGGTTTACTTTATGACCATACTGGACAAGAAAAAATATGCGGCAAGAAAAATAAATGCTCGAGTGCTCTTAGTGAAAAAAAGTTCCAGGCTATATACATTTTTTTTTTTTTTGTATATACAAAACAGAAACTCTTGTTGCTGTTCGAGCGGAAGTAGACTAGATCGTCTGTTGGATCAAGGATTGCTTGTGGAATCATAGAAATTTTATTATTTCTAATATCTTTAGGAGAGCTAATATTGCGGCTGATTTGATGGCTCAAAAAGCCAAGGCCCCACTTGTCCTTCTAATTTTGGTTTTTACGTCCTCTGCTCTTCTTCAAACTAATATGCATGTAACTGATTAATTTTTCAAGATATTTTTAGTTTATTCTTAAAAAAAAAAAAAAAAACAAACAAACAAACTTGTCTCGTTGCTTATACTTTTTTTTTTAAAGGTTTATCATGGCACCAGATGGACATGTCCTTGGGCAAACTACACTTGCAAGGGCAACTATTCAATCTAATCTCTCATCAAATGAATCACGCGGTCATACTCCTACCATTAATATAGGTGATATTTTTTAGTATTTTTTATAGTAAAAATTAACTTTCATTCAAGGAATAAGAGCATTATTGGCTAGTAATTAAAACAGATTTTTTTTTTTTTTGTTATAAATATAGACTACAATTAAGAAAGGTTGTGGAAAAACTAGAGAGAAAGGTCTTGAGAAAATGAAGAAGTCGATGAAAAAGATGGTTGGTAAGGAGAGGCCGACAGAGTAATCGGCAAAATTATCAAATTAATTTAAAATAATTATTTAATTTTTTTTTGCTTTTAAATAAATAAAAAAAAGATGATGCGGCACTACTTGGATATCTTGTAATCATTATATATTTTTAATTTTGCTATATTATATTATTTTAATTTTTAATCTTTTAATCTTTTAAGAGGAGGTTGATTGATTATTTTATTGGAAAATTTTATTTATTTTAGGAGAGATTTCAAATAAATTTGGATGGAAATTATGTAAAAGATAGTTGTGAGGATATATTGAAAAAACTATTTTCAAATGCAAGCTAGGAAGAAGCACGTAAAATTGAGGTACCAAAATTGACTCCATCGAACTGGATTAAGCTTTATGACGAATCCAGAGCATAAGGTAATTTAAATTTAAGTATATCTATTATATTAATTTTTAATAAACTTTTATCTTTTTTTATTATAAAAATGATGCAAGATAAACAAGAAAAATCGATTAAAGCTGAAATCTAATCATTATATGGGTTAAAAGCATTGTGGCAGCTCGTGAAAATTGTAAGTGACACCATTTTTTTTTTCTTTTTTTAGTTGGTATACAATATCAAGTCCATAGTAAATTAATACTGCCCTTTTAACGATAAAAATTAATTTTTCTAGTGCCTTCAACTTGGGTACTTTTTGAGGTTAAAAGAAGTAGAGTCAAATATGATGCAGGACAAGACGATGGAAAAGAAGTGCAGAACTTGCCAAGATGGAAGAAAGAAAGAAACTAAGAAAAAATAAAAGAGAATTTAAGTTCTTCACTTCAAAAATTTAACTTTTTTTTTTATTTAGATTTATGGCTTTATTTGTAGGCTCTAACAATCCTCTAACCTTCTAACAAACTCTCAACCTACTAACAAATTTCTAACAAACTTCAACTTTCTAACTAATTCCTAACAAATTAATATATTCTAACCTTCTAACAAATTTTCAACAAAATAATAAATAAAATTCTAACAAGCTAACCATCTAACAA